>NW_024121361.1:17652-116914 GCF_016745375.1 Pimephales promelas | reverse complement strand
TCCAGGCCTAATTGTAAAATGTTACCAAATTATAATAAACATCATGTACACATGTTACAATAACGCTGATTCAATCCTGATTCGAGTGGCTATTAAATACAAATTCACAATTCAGCATTAACATTCACCATGTTTATTCTAATTTGAAGGGCTTTGATAACAAATCTGTGAAAATAAAATGCATTACGAGTAAAAAAAAGTTTTATATTGCATGTTTATTCAGGTAGCGAATTGTGTTGCACAATGATGAATAACTCCGCCTATTTCTCTTGTTGAATAATTAACAGGTTTTGTTGTAAATTCACGGACACTGCATGACTTACAGTGCTTGACTTTTTCGTGAAAAAGGAGTGAAGAGTTTTCTTTTTGCCATTTTGAACTCTATGAAATGGATTGCAACGTTGATCTAGGAAACAACGTTGCAATCCAACAAGGTGTGTATACCCTACATCGAGATTTAGGATCCAAAGAGTCAAGGATAGTCTATCTACATACGTGACTTTCACGTTTCCATGGTAATCAGTCACTCGTGCATTAGCCTACGACACGCCCATCCCAGATAGCAAACTGACATTGAATCAACGTAGAAACGTGACATCGAAACAACGTTGATCTGGCATTGTTTTGCTCATCGAATTAACGTTGAACCATCGTCAGACGCGGCATTCTTCAAAGCTAAATGAAAATCGACGCAATTGATGTTGGTTTAATGTTAATTCGATGAGCAAAACAATGCCAGATCAACGTTGTTTCGATGTCACGTTTCCTCGTTGATTCAATGTCAGTTTGCTATCTGGGATGGGCGTGTCGTAGGCTAATGCACGAGTGACTGATTACCATGGAAACGTGAAAGTCACGCATGTAGATAGACTATCCTTGACTCTTTGGATCCTAAATCTCAATGTAGGGTATATACACACCCGCGAAAACCTCAGCTGTCGTAGACAAAGTGCTGGGGACGAATTTACATTGTATAAAAAGTGGTGAACGCGTAATCTACGCCCATGCTAGAATGAACACGTTCACATTAGCGTTCATCAGGCAGTAATACAGTTCACGTTCGCCCAAAATATGAAGGAGTTCATTGAACGTGTTCAGGCACAACATTGCCGCCGGGAAAATATCGTCACAGTCAAACCCCTAGTTACACCAGCGATTTCAAAGCGTGTTTTTGAGACTGTCTTTGGTTCACTGCGGTTTTAAGAAGGAAATACTCAGCAATGCTGTCCACTTATGAATGTAAAGCATATTAAAAACACCACAGACAACATTAAACGCTGCATTTTCACCAGAGCATTTTTTTTTTTAAAGATTGTTAATATTACTTTTTAGATTCAGATTGTATATCTTTATTCGGTGTAATTTAATTAATTAATTCGTGTAGTACACAATAATGTTCACCAGATTCACTAACAATCTGTTTGTGTGTGTTTATTTTTCAGTGGAAAGAAGTAGTCCAGAATTGAATCGCCCCGACTGTACGTTAAACTGATTTACAGTAACTGCATTATGATACGGTTATACAGATTTGATGAACTGTGTCTGATATTTAGCGCTGTAAATGCAAAAAAAATAAAATAATCACAAATTCTGCTTGTGTTTGTCAAATCTAGCACTTATTTCCCTTTATCAGTTTCAGAGAAGCTGAATCTGGCTGTGTGTGGAAGTGACGACACATTAAAGTCGTTCATATCAGAGCTGATCCTGCAGCAGAAAGACAGAAGATCAGACGTGGATCTTCATGGGCGTCTGATCAGTCTGGTGGAGCTCCCGGCTCTCATTCATCTCTCAGAGGAGGAAGTGATGCGTCACTGTGTGTCTCTGTGTCATCCTGGAGTTCATGTTTTACTCCTCATAGTTCCTGAAGCTCCACTCAATAATGAAGACAAAGCAGAAATGGAGAAGATCCAGAGGATATTCGGCTCCGGAGTCAACAAACACATCATGATCCTCATAACTTCAGCAGAGCTCAGTGAAGGAACTCAGTCTGTCATCGAGAGTTTTGGAGGACGACAACAATGTTTTGGTCCCACCACACAAGTGTCCACGTTGATGGAGAACATTAAGCAGATGGTGGAAGAAAACGGAGGAGAGTTTTTCTCCACAGAAACATTTCTGGAGGCGCAGATGAAGAAACTGCTGCAATTTGAAGAGATGAAGAAGAAACTCGACTCACTAGAGACAAATTTACTGTCACAAGGTATGACCAGAAAAATGTAAACTAAACTAAACTCTTAAACTAAAAAGAGCAATTCTAGATGGGAAATGAACTAAATTGAATCGTTTATGTGGTGTTTTGTATTTTACAACAGTACAGGTGAAATTCAGAACTTTCTAAAATAAAAATAAAACAAGGTCAAAGATCAAGCTTAGAGGGATAGTTCACCCAAAAATGTAAATTTTGTATTCAGTATTTACTCTCCCTCATGTTGTTCAACCCCGTAAGACTTTCGCTCATCATCCGAACACAAATTAAGATATTTTTGATTAAATCTGAGAGCTGGATCACTCCTTCTGTGTTGCAGCGCTTCTGTGTTGTACGTCACATAGGCGTATTATTGTTAAACGAATGAAATGGACAGTAAATAGAAAAATATATTATTATAAAACAATCAACACTATTTTAATGTTGCTGTGGGACAATGTAAGAGAAACCTATTAACTTAAATATTAAAATAGTATCATTACTAAACTGGAACAACAAAACACAATAGATGAACTTTTAATATTTTTTGCACAGCACAACTGGCCAACAAATAATTGTGTAAAAAAATGTGGTTCTTTATATTCGATGACACACTCAAAAGTATTTACATAAAGACCACACAGCAAACACTGAATATATAATAACCTACCCCATGGCTTCACACTAATGCAATACTGTTTGATGACTAGCAGTACAAATAAACCTTAGAAAATCTGCAATCCATCCAATGTTTGGTGTCATATGGCTCGTTTCCACTGAGGGGTACGGGTCGGGTCGGGTCGGGTCGGGTACACCATGATCTGGCTTGCGTTTCCACCGCTAACAGTACCCTTACTTGATTGGCGTGGTATGCTGGAAAGAAGTGACGTCATTTTCGCGCGAAGAAAGCGACATAGGCTACGTTCACACTGCAGGCTGAAACGACCTAATTCCGATTTTTTTGCCCCTATGCGACCTGTATCTGATTTTTTCATGACAGTCTGAACAACACAGATCCGATCTTTTCAAATGCGACCCAGGCCACTTGGGTATGTGGTCCAAATCCGATATCACATATATCCGACCCGCACGTCATTGCACGCACCTGTAGCTAGCCAAAACACGCTAACTCCAACGCGTTTCTGCACTGTTATGGGCCACTGCAGACGTGTCTCTTCCTCAGAGTTGTGCCTGAACGCGTTCAATGAACGATAGTGCATGAACGCGTTCATATAGTGTATTACTGCCTGATGAACATTACTGTGAACACGTTCATTCTGGTGTCTGTGAACGTGCGCTCTCTCTCAGTATAACTTTGTACATAGGGTGCCAGATTGATTTCTATAGAGCCTTCCAGGCGAAAACCTGGCTAAAACACATGTATACATGCCTTAAAATGTAGCGAAAAAACACCCAATCTGGCAACACCAGCCACCAGTGTCTCACCGCGGCCGCAGGTGACAAAGCAAGGAGCGCCGAGGACGCGTACTATCAATTAAACGGGTTTTATGACGAGGTCGGTGAGGATCAGAAAAATCTTACATTTATGTGCAAACTGCCCGTCGATAAAATAATTGTTGTCTGTGTTATGGGCTGTGGCAATAATAATAATAATAATGAAACAAAAGCTCGAAATAATATGGAAAAAAAAAACTATTCCGCAAACAACAAGTGACGTCGTTGACTGTTGATTACTTTTCTGCGCATGCGGGTCACTTCTGGGTCATTTCACGTTCACACAGGACATCACAAAAGGTCGCATTTAATTGGAAATGTGAACGGCCTTGCAAAAAAATCGAATTTTTTCAAAAAATCGGAATTGAGCATTAAGCCCTGCAGTGTGAACGTAGCCATAGTAAACAAAAATGGATTACAGACAGCAGATCTTGTTCTTGCTTCTCGGCATGTTTGTCACTAGAAACAATCGCTGGCATTAGACGTTTCTCAATACCAAGTAGCCAACGCAAAGTCCGAATCAGAAGAATGATCACGAGGACGCGAGTCGCGAGGAAAGGCTGTTCCAGGCGCGGGACACGAGCGCGAGCGTCCAGTGATCCCTTGGAATGGATCTCAGTCAAATTATCATAAATCTATAAATAAATCACAGATTTGAGCTTTAAAAAACTACTTTCTCGCCTGAAAAACTCTTAAAACTACATTTCGTGACACAATAACAGTAGCACGCGCGAGTGACGATACTCCGTCCACCAATCAGCGTTCTGCAGTGAGTCTAGCTCCGCCTTTTAGTACCCTTTCACTGTGCTAGGTACCCCAACGGAAGGGTACCCAAAAAGTGTACGGTACGGTTCGGCTTTTTGGTACCATTCACAACTTTTGACAGTGGAAACGCAAATAATTGCGTACCGTACCGTACCACTCAGTGGAAACGAGTCAATAGAGTCAATGGTTGCATTTGCAGCGATGGCGAGCAGAGCAATAATCGTCCCGTGACAGAAGTGAAGCAGTTACAAGGTGTAATCCACAATTATTGCAAAACCCATGACCACAGTCAAGTATTGAATTATCATGTTCAAGTCAAATTGCAGCCTTGAGACTCATCGAAACATATGACAAACAGATTATATTCAAAGAGTCCTTCTACAAACAAAACAAATACATACTGGCATTAGATGTTGTTTTTAAACCAAACAATAGCCGAAACCCCTTCCCCCAAAATACAGCTTACACAGAAATAACTTCGGTTGAAATAACTAATCATAGAAAGAAAAACACTTACTTGATTGAGCTTGAAACAATAGTTTCTCAATCTGGACTCTAAACAAATTGTGTGGGGATAAAGAGAAGAACCATGCTTCTCTCTCCACACCCTTGTCCTAACTTCTTCTTCTTTCCGGTTTAATGGCAGTTGGCAAACCAAACTTTAATGATGCATTCCCGCCACCTACTGGATTGGAGTGTGGATAACGTTATGGTAGTACTGACCTAAATCCTGTTAATTAAATGAGTATCCTTTAAAAAATGAAATAATAATTCATATATTTTAAATTGCTTTGGGCCATTCCCTAATAATGCTTTGATAGACAAATCTTCAATTTCCATTTCTCTTAATTCTTGTAATAATTTAAATCTTTCTCTCGTATACGCCTCACACTTTAACAATACATGTTCTACTGTTTCCATATTTCCTGAACTGCATTTGTCACAATATCCAGTCTGGTATTTCCCAATCCTGGCCATACTTTGATTTAATAAACAATGGCCAATACGCATTTTTGAAATTATAACATCCCTCCTTCTATTACCAATTTTTTTTCTTACTGAACCAACTGTTCCTTGAATTTTGTATAGATGCCGACCCATATTTCCACTCCTTGTCCTAACTTCTTCTCCTACATAGCTATATACAACAGAGCATGGCACTTGGAGCCCCCTACTGCATAGTAGTGGAATTACATGCAAAGAATGAATACCAGGAACCAAACTCTGGGTGGTTGCACTTAGCGTCAACTGGGTTCATAAACACGCTGAAAAGCGACTATGCGTGTTGACAGCACACCAAAAATGCAAATACGAATTGGCATGTCATACACACGCTACTTCATGAGATCAGTCTGCAATCTAATATAATTTCTTACCATTTCGGAGAGAAATGTTGTCGCTCGTTCATCTGCTAGTCGTGGGTCTTTCAAGCGGAGACTCAGTTTGAATATAATGATGCATTTAAAAGTTAATGTCTTACGTATCTTTACAAAAGTTCACAATTCTTCTGCAGATGCAATATAATGTAACCAACACTGAATAAATACATTTTCGTCAAGTTAGATACTGATAATTAATCACTCAAACCCCTTTCTCTAAACGCCTCAACACAACCGCCGGACTCGCGCATCCTCCATGTCTGTAGTTCTTTAACACTTTTCACTCGTGTTTGTAGTTCTAACCGAATCTCGTTAGCGTGTGCATCGATCTACACTTCAGATTCTGACCGGATATAGTAGACCATCCGGGTCTCTTTGGATCACTCATTTCAACATACTACGATTTGGGACGTACTAATTGTATTTTTGAATACTATTCAGGGCGGATAGGATGCGAATTGGGACGCAGCACTATTGAGCGCGCTCTCGGACACACTCGGTTTTATTTTATTTTATTGTCAGCAACTTTAACGGAGGGAACAGTACTGTAATTAGTTTGATTACTCGTTACTGAAAAAAATAACGCCGTTAGTAACGCCATTTATTTATAATTTATATATTTATATAAGGGCTGTGCAAAAATTAATTGCGATTAATCGCATCCAAAATAAAAGTCTGTGTTTCCATAATATATTTGTGTGTGCTGTATAAAATTATTTTGTATATATAAATACCTATGCATGCATGTATATATTTAAGAATTATTTGCGCTTAAAAAATATAAATATTTTATATATGAAAAACACATTTTCTTAAATATATACATGCATGTGTGTGTATTTATATATACAAAATAATTATATACAGCACACACACATATATTATGTAAACACAGACTTTTATTTTGGATGCGATTAATCGCAATAATTTTTGCACAGCCCTAATTTATATTCCTCCTAGTTTTCCTTGCAAATACAGTGAGCTTCGTGGTGGCGGTAACAATATTACTTTTAGCTACAGTATATTGCATATCATTTTTTTAAATTATTTTCCTCTTTTACAGGTTCAACAGAGAGTAAAGATGAATTAAGGATTGTGCTGCTGGGAAAAACTGGAGTTGGGAAGAGTGCAACTGGAAACACAATCTTAGGAAGAAAAGCGTTTACAGCAGAAACATCTCATGAATCAGTGACTAAAGAGAATCAGAGAGAAACATCTGAAATCAACGGCCGACGCGTTTCTGTGATCGACACTCCAGGACTGTTTGATACTGAACTCACTAATGAGGAGATCCAGAGAGAAATCAGTAACTGCATTCCCATGATCCTGCCGGGACCGCATGTGTTCATCATTGTGCTCAATTTAGGACAACGATTCACTCGAGAAGAAGCAACATCAGTGAAGATCATCCAAGAGACGTTTGGAGAGAAATCTTTAATGTTCACCATGGTGCTCTTCACCAGAGGAGATTTCCTGAAGGATAAAACCATTGACCAGTTTCTGGGAAGACCTGGATCTGCTCTGATGAACCTGATTGAAGAGTGTGGAAACAGATATCATGTGTTCAACAATAATCAGACTGGAGACCGAACACAGGTTTCTGATCTACTGGAGAAGATAGACCACATGGTGAAAGCAAACGGAGGGAGTTTCTACTCGTGTAAGATGTTCAGAGAGATGGAGAGAGAACAACAAGAACGACAGATGAAGATCCTGATGGACAGAGAAGAACTGATGAAGAAACTAGAAGAAGAAATGAAAAGAGAACGAGAGATGTTTAAAAATAAAATAGAGCAAATGACGAAAGAAAAAGAAAAACTGATGATGAAATACGAGACAGAAATAGACAGACTGATGAACAGAAACGAGAATGAGAGGAAGAAAAGAGAAGAGGAATGTATAAAACGAGAAGAACGATATAAAACATTAATGAAAGAGAAAGAAGATCTTAAGCATGAAGCAGAAGAAAACAAGATGAAGATCCTGATGGAGAGAATGGAGCAAATGAACAGAGAAAGAGAAGAACTGATGAAACAGAAAGAGAGAGAAGACCGATATAAAAGAGAAACGAAGGAACAGGAGGTGCAGATGAGAGATGAAATGAAGAAAATAAAAGAGATGTGTAAAGATGAATTAAATGAAATGAGGCAAGACAAAGAGACTGTGAAAAAAGAAAAAGACAGTCTTCAGATCAAATACCACACAGACATAGACAGACTGATGAACACAATCGAGAATGAAAGACAAAATCATGAGAAAGACAGAAAGAGAAGAGAAGAAGAATTCAATGAGAGAGAAGAACGATTTAAAAGAGAAATGAACGAGAGAGAGGAGCTCGAGAGAAAGATGCGGGACGAGATGAGACGAGAAATGGAGGAAATGAAGCAAGAAAAAGAAAAACTTCAGATCACATACAAGACAGAAATAGACAGTCTGATGGACAGAATACAGAATGAACGACAGAATCATGAAAAAGAGAGAAAGAGAAGAGATGATGAATATACAGAAAGAGAAGAACAATATAAAACACGGATGAGAAGAGAACAAGAGGATTGGGACCGGCAGAAACTGGAGGAAAAGACGAGAAGAGAAGAAAGTGAGAAAAGGAGAGAGAGAGAAAGAGTCATTTGTGATGAACAGATTCAGAAACTGAAGACTGAAATGGAGGGAATAATCAGAGAGAAAGAGATGACGATGGAGAAAGAACGACAGAATTATGAAAGTGAGAGAGAGAAAAGAGAAGAAAGTGAGAAAAGAAGAGAGAGCGATAAACAGATTCGTGATGAACAGATTCAGAAACTGAAGACTGAAATGGAGGGAATAATCAGAGAGAAAGAGACAATGGAGATGACGATGGAGAAAGAACGACAGAATTATGAAAGTGAGAGAGAGAAAAGAGAAGAAAGTGAGAAAAGGAGAGAGAGAGAAAGAGTCATTTGTGATGAACAGATTCAGGGACTGAAGACTGAAATGGAGGGAATAATCAGAGAGAAAGAGAGAATGGAAAGAGAGAGACAGGGACAACTAGATGATGTAGAGAAGAGACGGAAAGAAATAAAAATAAGAGAAGATCAACAACAGATCTTTAAAGAAAAACTGGAGAGAAGTGGAAGACAAACAATCAAGGATGTGTTTTACACACCTTATCTTCACAATAAACTAAGAGCTGCAGATGTTCTTCAGATAACTGAGTATTCATTACAGTCACGTGAGTCTTGTGCTGAAGAGGAGCTGATTCAGACTTTCATACAAAAACTACTGATGATGGACTACAGAGCCAGATATATTAAAACTACAGATGCACAACAAAAAGACAATGACTCATCTGAAGATGATGGTGATATATTTACAGTAATGTCTTTGTCTAACGAATGGACAAGTCAGTCTGATCAAATCCACCCGATGGATGTTCAGATGGCCGTGTTTCATTATGCTGATGGTTTCCTGAAGCAGTTGCTGGTCACTAAACTGTCCCAGTGTCAGTATGCTCTGCCTCTGCTCGTTCCTAATCCATTCACTCAACAGATTGAGTTTCCTCTCTGGACATTCAGACAAATCAACAAGAGCTGGAAGATGATAAACACCAACAATGAAATCATCAGTCAAACCCAGCCGGTCTGCAAGGCAGAAACTCCGATGGTGTCTTTCTTCAGGTTTGGATCTGTGTCTTCATCCAAGTCTGAGTTGATGAACAGTCTGATCAATGAGAGACACAACACGTTCTTCCACAGGAACTGTCCAGGCAGCAGCAGCACCAGAGTCCTGATGGATGGAGTGGTGGAGATCGCCTGGTTCTGCCCGTCTGGATCATATGATGATAAATTCACGGACTGTGTTGCGTTCTGTAATCTACACGGGGATGCAGGAGATCATGAGAAACAGCTGCAGATCCTCACTGAACTGGCCTCAGTCAATGTTGTTCTTCTACCACGACTGGACAAGAGTCACAGACATGCAGCAATGATCCAGAACTTGTACAAAGACTCAAAGCCTCTCATTTGTCTTTTTACTGAGGATGAATCTACTTTAATTGAGATAAAGAAAGGGAAATATAAGATTGATCTGAAAAACAGAAATCGGTCAGATGTTTCTGAAGAACTCAGAAGAGCTATAAATGATTGTCTCTCAGAATCATCTTCCACGTTCAGACTTGAAGATTTGTCCAAACACTCAGACATCAGAGTAGATGAGGAAGATGATGAAGACTGCAGGAGAGGGAGAGAAGCGGCACAGCAGATGATAGATTTACTGGAGAAGAAAGATCTGACAGAAGTCAAAGACTCATTTCTGCCTCATCAGGGGAAACTGTGGCGTCAGTGGTGTCAGAAGAACAAAGAACTACATCGACCTGAAGGAAATGAACTGGAAATGGACATCAGTAGAAAACAAACCGAAATGAAGAAAATCCGTCAAATGCAGCATGAAACTGACGTCAGTGTGTTTATGACATACTTTATTAAAGAAATAAACTCACATAGTGAACATGAAAAGATGTTTTTCCTTAAATGGCTAATAATCCTCCTGGATGAATCTACATCAGCAGGTCTTGCTGCTTTACATCATAAGTATGATGAAAAATGGTCAACAGTCTTAAAACTGAAAGACTATCATGATAAATCTCAAAAACTGACAGCTGAACAAACTGACCTTGAGAGAATATCTGAGGAACTTCAGACTGTATCCTTTGGTTTGGAGCACATCATGAGGGAGATCGGTCAGATCTATGAATCATGTTCATCTGTGAAGAAGCACAAGAAAGACCTTCAGTTTGACTTCTCTTCTCTCCCGAGTCTGGCAGCAGAGATGATGATCTCTGGGTTTCCACTGGAGTTGATGGATGGAGATGCTGCTCATGTTCCTGTGATCTGGATCTCTGCTGTTCTAGATCAACTCATCCAGAAACTGGGAGACCAGAGAGTCTTTGTGCTGTCAGTTTTAGGGATTCAGAGCTCTGGGAAATCCACCATGCTGAACGCCATGTTTGGACTCCAGTTTCCCGTCAGTGCTGGCAGAACAACCAGAGGAGCTTTCATGCAGCTGGTCAGAGTCTCAGACGAGATGAAGACACAGATGAACTTGGACTATATTCTGGTTGTTGATACTGAGGGTCTTCGTGCTCTAGAACTGGCTGGAAGATCAACAACACATCATGACAATGAATTGGCCACATTTGTTGTTGGTCTTGGAAATATGACACTAATCAACATCTTTGGAGAAAACCCATCTGAGATGCAGGACATTCTTCAGATTGTCATTCAGGCCTTCATGAGGATGACGAAGGTCAGACTGAATCCCCGCTGTGTGTTTGTACATCAGAACGTTTCAGACGTCTCAGCTGGAGAGAAAAACATGGAGGGAAGGAGACGACTGCTGGAGAAACTGGATGAGACGACAAAACTCGCTGCTGAAGAGGAAGTCTGTAATGCAGAATGTTTCAGTGATGTCATTAGATTTGATGTCCAGAATGATGTGAAGTATTTCGCTCAGCTCTGGGAGGGAAGCCCACCAATGGCACCACCAAACCCAAAGTACTGCGACAATATTCAAGAACTAAAGAAAACTATTATGTGTCATGCCTCAAAATCACATAAAATGATGTTGATAGACCTAAAAGATCGTGTTAAAGATCTCTGGGAGGCTTTACTGAAGGAACGATTCGTCTTCAGCTTCAGAACTGCTCTGGAGATTTCAGTTTACAGGAAACTGGAGACCGAATACAGCAAGTGGTCCTCGAGTCTTCACAGTGCCATGATGGAAACTGAGAACAAACTACACAACCAAATAGAAAATGAAGCAATCCATGAGGTTGAGGAAACTGATCTTCAAAGAGAACTGAAGAAGACAAGTGAAGAAGTGGAAAAATCAATGTCTGAATTCTTTGAGAAAGACAGAGATAAAGATATACTGATTCAGTGGAAAACATCATTTGAAATCAAAACTAAAGAGCTTCAGGAAAAGATTGTGAGAGAAACAAGGAAGAGATTAAATGATATTCTTAATCAGCGAGACCTGAAGAAAAAGATTGATGATCTGAGGACACAACATGAAAACACTCTCTATGAAAAGACCAAGGAACTTGCCTTAAAACTCAAAAACAAAGCAAATGATGAAGAAACACTGAAGAAAGAGTTTGATTTGTTTTGGGATCAGAGTGTTAATAAGATCCCCAGAGACACTCAGGCAATCAGAGACATTGATATATTTAGAGATGTGAAATTACTCCTTGGTGACAATTTTAAAATCGTTCCTGTAGACCACTGGAAAGATGGTAGTGAGTACAACGACATTTTCACTGTGGAAAGTTATTCTGAATATGTTGTTTTCAACAATCCAAACAACCCAGTTAAAAGGTTGATAACGAGTATTAACAGAAATGTGAAGAAACTTGGATTTCCTCGACCTCAAGATGATGAAGCCAAGATAAGATCATTTGTCACAGATGTTGCTCAGCAGACAGAAAGAATTATTCAGTGTTTTAACATTTCAAAGATGGGCTACAACAAGAGCTACATTCAACAGGTCATAGATTACATCAAGGAGAGGATAACAGAACAAGAAAAAACATTGACATATAAGTTCAAAAATGAATTTTTTGTTGATTTGATTATTTCTATCTGTATGAGAGCAAAGACGATCACTGACCAACACAGACTGTTCAGAGAAGCCAATGATCCTGTAATATATGTTAACAAAAAAAGAGAAGAGTACTACAGTATTTTCCAGAAATACTGTCATGGAGTCGCATCAGCTGCCATTTTTGGAGAGATCATCTGTCAGAAACTTAAAGAGCCCATTGAGCAGAGTCTCTACAAGAGGACTGCCAGAGATCTGACACATGAAATGAGATCAAAGTGTGAATCACTGAATGGAAACAGATCAAAACTAGAGAAACACATCCTGAAGACACTGGCTGAAGAAGAGGATTTCAACAAATACATGAACTACATTCATAAACCCAGAGATCACTTCAAGAGTTTCATCAGAGATGAAGTCAGTCGGTACATTTCTAACATGTTTGATGACAGCATTATACACAAGATGAAGAAGAACATTGAACTCCTGAAGCAGAAGATCATGAAAGCAGCTCATGAATCTACTGAACATGTTCAAGTCTACAGAGGAGATGTGGGTTTGTGGTTGAAGAGTTTCTCACAGAAGCTCTCAGATGAGCTGATCTTCTCTGAAAAAGACCTCAGTGAAGTGAAACATGATGATGTTGATGATTTCAACTTCCTAGAAGATGTGATAAGACATGAGCTAACTGCGATAATGACTGACATCTGCAGTAGATTCAACATAATGACATTTCCAGTAAAGCTGGACTATAAGGACAGACCAGATGAGCTTCTGATTGGTCACTTCTGCCAGTGCTGTTGGGTTCAGTGTCCGTTCTGTAAAGCCGTCTGCACCAACACCATTGAAAACCATGATGGAGATCACAGTGTCCCTTTCCACAGAGTGTGGGGAATCAATGGAGCATATTACAGCTCAATACCGAATCTCTGTCCTGATATTTGCACAAATTTAGTAGCAAGTCATCAGGATTTGTATACACTACATGGAGGGTTTAAATACAGAGATTACAGAAGAGCAGGAGGAGTGTATGCAGACTGGAGCATCACCTCTGACCTCTCTGAACTGCCCTACTGGAAGTGGTTTGTGTGTCGATTCCAGAAAGATCTGGAAAAACACTACAGTAAAACATTTGAGATACCAGATGAATGGAGAAGATACTCTAAACATGACGCTATTGAGAGTTTAGATAAATACATGTAATGGATTTCCAGAGATCCAGGAGATCCAGATCACAGATATAAATGAGTTTCTGTGACATGAGAATCTGAGCTCATCTACACCTCACAAGATCATTGCTTCATCAAATACACCAGAGATTCAATTCCTCATTCGTGATCTGAACTTATTTCTGAACATATGCCTAAAAGATAAAGCTCAAACATCTCGATCATGAACTGAAACAGATCTGTGGTGATTGGTGATAGATGGTTGAAGTATACATGTGTTTGTTAAAGCTCAGTGCTGATGAGGAAAGTGTGAGAAATAAACAGCAAATTAAACCTCACGAAGCCGTCGATCTGATTTATATGAAAATTACTCTGGAAAAAACTGCACTCAATAATGTCCACATCTCTGAGGACACATCGTGAATTGACTGACATTGTCCAGTGTCCTTTCACACTAGTTTAATATAGACATATTATGAAAAATTTAGGAATTGAATTGAAAAGACTGTAACAATCTATAGCAGAACGTCAGTCATTACACTGTAAAAAAAAAAAAATATTTTCAAGATCACATTTTTCTTTTGTCAAATCAACTTAAATAATTTATTTAGTTCAGATAACTTATAATTTTGAGTTTCTGATGATTAAATCAATCTCCTTCATTGTATTAACTCACTTTTTCTAGTTCAATCAACTTAAAATTAAGGCAACCAGGTTACTAAATTTCTTAAGTTGAACCAACAATATTTTTTTTGGTAACACTTTACAATAAGGTTCGTTAGTTAACATTAGTTAACTACATTAGTTACTATGAACTAATAATGAATAGCACATATACAGCATTTGTTAATCTTTGTTAATGTTATTTTCAACATTTACTAATACTTGATTAAAATCTTAGTTAATGCACCGTGAACTAACATGAACAAACAATGAACAGCTTTATTTTCATGAACTAACATTAACAAAGATGAACAAATGCAGTAACAAATGTATTGCTCATGGTTAGTGCATGTTAGTAAATACATTAACTAATGTTAACTAATGAACCTTATTGTAAAGTGTTACCATTTTTTTTACAGTGTACTAAAATGCATTACTTAGACATTACTAAAACATATCTCATGGAAAATAATGTTTATTACACAATACTGTGATCAAGATCTCGCTGCATACGTCTAAACAACAAAACTAACGTCGACAGCCTGTGCTTCAGTCCAGGAGAACATCTACAAACATTGATGATTCGCTGTGTGTTGCTTTATTTAACACGCAGTGACTGTGTAGTTGCCGATCCAGTGGAAATCTCTTTATGTACAATTTATTTATATACATAGTTCCCACAGGCGATTTAATGTCACGTGACCTCCCCGGAGACGCCATCTTTGAGGGCAAAACCGCTGTGTTTACCATAGGCGTTTACAAAGTTTTATCAGAGAATGTCGTTTTACAAACAAATATTTATTTATGTTTATATTGTTATGCAAATCATGAAAAGACAAAGTGAAATAGATTATAAAGAGACTATTAAAACAAGACAGAGAGAGGTACAATGCGAACATTTCATTCATAAATAGTGTGGATCCGTATGCAGTAACGAAGGAAGCACTGAGCACCGATTATGCAACTTTGCCTCAGATACAGTATTTTCATGTGTACCATTATCTGGTATTGGTGAGGAGTTTTTACACATGTGAGCAATTCCGAGGCTGGAAATCACTGGAGGTGTACGATCAGATTGACGTGGGGTTGGTTTGGTGACGTTTGCTCAAGTGCAATCAATTGAAAAGTAACTTAGTCATCATAGCGAAGTAGCATGATGCTAATCTGTCTATTAAAAAGCCATAGCCTGCACAACTTAATTCCTATGTTCCCCTTAAAACAGTCACCGGTGCTTTCTGTAATATGCATGTACTTGCGGGCGTCATGGTTCGGTGCATGAATCTAAAAATAAATAACTCGCGTGCAATTTAATTAATGTAATGCGGAACTACGTTATATGCGGGATCTTTAGGGACATAATCTGAGATTGCAATGCTGGAAAGTGAGATCAAACAGTGGAAACAATGTTGTTTTGTATGTTTTTAATACCTCGTCATTTTGTTCATACAGGACATTATTCAAACTGCAATGTGTTAACTTATATTCGTTTACACTCGCAATAAAACACAACATTGTGCTTTTGTCAAACAAATTCGTGCGTGTTTTGAGTGAGTTTCTTTCCTGTTTATGCTCGCCAGCCATAATCTCCGTCGTTGTTCGGACAAAAGCTTAGTCTTCTCACATCCATGGAGTCTAATGACGGGTATAGTGTAAAATCCCGATTTAACTGAACATCCGGCACGATTTTATCATCCATTGACTCAGCAGGAGATGACCATTTTCACTTTATAGCACGAAACTCATTTCACTTCGTTCAACTCGTATTGCTTCTTCTTATGTTTTGCCCTAAGCAATGGCGCCGGGTCGGCAAATGCCCGTATGTTGTGACGTCATGTGGGAACTATGTATTTTTTTACTTTGGTCACGTTATTTATGCATTATACATTTTAGTTAATACATTTTAAATACACTTGGTTTCTGCAAGTGAAATTAGTGCATACAGTAACACACTGTAGATTACAGTAAAGAACTGTACAATTAACAGTAAATTACTGGTAACAGTGTTTAAACTGTATATAAACTGTTTCAGCAGTGCTTTACGTTGTTACATCTGGAGGTAATTTAGAGATTTTGGGAAAGTTAAAGGAAGTTAAAAAAAGAAGGATATTTTGAAGAATGTTGTAAATCAAGTCAGTCCATTGATTGTCTGGTTACCAACATTCTTCAAAATATCTCTATTTGTGTTCATCAGAAGGAAGAAATCATGACTGAACCTCTCCTGAAGTTATTATCCCCCTTTTTTACGTTAAATTACTGTGAAAGTAATGCAATTAAACTGTAATTACACTCTGAAACTGTTAACAGTGTGTTGGATATATCAATCACAAGTTTCAATGCATTGAGTTTAAGAGCAACACAGCTTTTGAATTTGCTAACATTACCCTGAAACAATGTGTAAAATTACTTTTAATTTTTTCCATTTCAAAATGACTAACTACTAGTAAATTTCATAAATAATTAAAAAATAAACAGCTGAAGCAGAAATTCTTAAATAGCCGCTCCTGTTTGCCAGATCTGGGCCACAAGCAGGCCATAGCAATGCCACAGGTCAGCAAAGAGCAAAGAAATAAACCTGAAGAGCTAAAAAATGGTGGATGATTATGATTTGGGGCTGCTAACACACACACACTCTTGAAGCTCCGCCCACTGTGTCTGGAGCTGCAGCTCATTTGCATTTAAAGGGCCAGACACAAAACGGTGCGTTTTTGCTAACCCTCAAAAAGTGACAACTTTAACATGCTATATAAAAATATCTGTGGGGTGTTTTGAGCTAAAACTTCACATACACACTCTGGGGACATCTGAGATTAACTTTACATCTTGTGAGAAGGGCATTATACCACCCCTTCAAACATTATACATATATTGAAGAGTTCAGATGCAAAAGCCTCTAAATGCCATTTGAAATTTTCTTCTAAAATGACCATTTTTATCAAGCTTGTATTTTTAAGTTCAGTAATTTCACTTAAATGACAATTAATAGGTAATCTTCATTGCAATTTAAGTGAAATTACTGAACTTAAATATACAAGCTTGATAAAAATGGTCATTTTAGAAGAAAATTTCAAATGGCATTTAGAGGCTTTTGCATCTGAACTCTTCATATATATATATACTGTTGGTGGTCATTTTAGGATGCCATATTACTTATTCTAACTTGTGTTAAGAAAAGAGATAGACTGTAGAGCGATACCCAAATTATAAAAAAATGTGTTTTAATGGAGTTTTTAAAAAAATTATCATTTACAAAAAAACTATAAAACAAACAAAATTAGCCTTCTTTAAAACACATTTATTACTTCCATTGAACATTTCTAAAGGAAAGTAATGAGTTAAAGTAGCTTGTTTCTATTGACGTTTGCTGGTTCATCTCGCACACACGAACGGCTTCTTTACAGTACATACGTAAAGAAGCGTATACGTATATTATACTCAATGAAATAATGTTTATTTAAATGTATGTTAATGAACATTCAAAGCACTTACTATATTTTAGCTCAAGGCAGCGCTCATTGTACTGGTTAGCGGGCTCGTCAGACGACCAGTATTGTTAGCATGACAGTATTGTCAGCATAGTTAGCATATAGCGGTATCTCTCTATAATGTGATCAGTCATGGCTGGTCCCTCGAGCGTACGATCACACCGGTGTTAGTGGAACGGTCAGTGCATCACGTGATCAATGGCTAAATTCAAATGTGCTTCCGCGCGTTGGCTAAGCTGAGCCCGAGACGGACACACTCAGTGATGTCATATATCATAACTATTCAGTGTTTTCAACTATTTAATGTTCATTTAAGGTTTCAGAAATTTAAATACACAACTATCAAAACAGCACATTTAGAATTTGTAAAATACAAGTGGCAATAATAATAATTTCCATTATAATTAGACATAATATGTTTTATTTATATCAGATATACACATTGTGTAATCAACTTTAAAGTTTTCTCTATTCTACAAGTTCACCAGCCACTTACTTTCATATATTTCGTGAGAATTGGATGAATTCTTGTGTTGTAAATCCAACAGATCCGCTTCTCTGAACAGTGGCACAAACTAACATGGCGGCGCCCATATCTCACTAACGCGATCGCTATAAAGGTGTTTAAACAACAAAACACTCCCACAACTTGCATTTATTTGTTCTGTTTTTGGTCTGTTAAAGCGCTATATAAATGCAGTCCATTTACCATATTTGACAATAGGAAGATCAGATATTTCATGCCATAGCTAACACATTTCTGAATGTTCAAAATAAAAAAGGATATAAAAGCAGTTCAGCACGAAAAAGCATTTAAAAGGCATGTTTTAGCTTATGAATCCTGAAAGGAGGCAAAGAAAGATAGTGAACACGTAAACATTGGGCCATTACAGCAATATAATATTAAAATGTTGGATATTATTAGGCCTACAATTACAAAAATATAAACCAAGCAGCTTTATTTACCTCATATGAATTAGTGTCTGCATTAACTTCTGGTCATTTCCATATTATTAAAATGTCATCCATCATTTTGAGATAAATTTAAAATTATTTAAATCCAATTTATTTAAACAAGCCGGTGTTCTGACATACCATCCTACCCGTCAGATTGTCCTACCAAGGCTTACTGCGCATGCGCACATCAATAATACGTAATTTTTGTCACGCTGAACAACACGCCCATAATATTTTACTACTTGCGCGAGATCTTCTTCATCTGAGATAAGTTTTTCACTATTTTTGTCAATTATTACTATACAAAGATATATAGCAGTAATGAGAACTGTTTACTCTCACATTCATACAAAGCAAATTCATATTAGCATTTTTTTCATGAAAACATTAACGTAAAATCATTCTACTCGTTTATTTCATACTGGTAGGACAATCTGATGAGGCATTTTGCAACGTAAAATCATCCTATCGTTTATTTCATAGGACAATCTGAAGAGGTAACGTTACTTTGCACTGTAAAATCACCGTAACATGGCCTAATAAGAAAATTCGGCAAAGTTACACAGAAATATTTTATGTAACTTAGTCACAGACGCGAAGCAGAAACGCTCAGTAGGATTTTACGAGGTAGGAAGAACCGATAGATATGGCTATAATTTTGCGCTACGGTAGGAAAATCTGACAAGGTAGGACAGATCGACAGAACACCGGTTTAATTAAGCAGACTCCCATTCACTCTGCACTTGCCTGTGAGCGCCCCCTCATGGACAGAGAAGTACCACACAGTGCCAATTCTCCCCTTATTAGACGTTCTCTGACCTCTCTTCACAACCGCCGGACTCCCGCGTTCTCTGTATCTGTAGTTTTTTAACACTTTACTCGTGTTTGTAGTTCTAATCGAATCCTCGTCCAGCGTGCGATGGATTGTGGATAATATCAGCCGTTAGCGTGTGCATCGATCTACACTTCGGATTCTGACCGGATATAGTAGACCATCCGGGTCTCTTTGGATCACTCATTTCAACATACTACGATTTGGGACGTACTAATTCTATTTGCGAATACTATTTACTATAGTATGCGAATTGAGACGCAGTAAGTTCAAGCTCTCTGGAGTAATGAAAAACTCACGACTCGCACAGCTTAAAAGAGTAGTTCACTTTTGAAAAAACTTTTGCTGATAATTTACTCACCCAAATATCATCCAAGATGTCCATGTCTTTCTTTCTTCAGTTGAAAAGAAATTAAGGTTTTGAAAACATTCCAGGATTTTCTCCATTTAATGGACTTCAATGGGAACCAAACGGTTCAAGGTCCAAAAGACCCTTTTAAAGTGAACTAGTCCTTTAACACCCATCGCTCGACTCTGCCCCTAATGGTCAGGAGTAGCATCGCACGCTTCTCGTTTTTTAAAAGGAATTACATTAAAATAAAACCCGTCTGAATGTTTCTTTTTCCAAAATAACACAATAACATATTCAAAATGAAAAAAATCATTTTTAATATACTTTAAAAAAAAACAATTACAAAACGTTTGTGATGTCAAAAGCACATTACACATATACATATCAAAATGACATGATAGTTTCAGAGATATTTCTCTTTTGCAGAGAAAAACAAAAGGTTTATTTTACAAAAAAGTACAAAACAGAACATTTCAATCTGTCATTTTCGACATCTCATCATTTTATTCATTAAAAAAGTAATTGTCTTACATAATTTTAGCCTTAGAGTGAAATAATAATAATAATAATACAGATATTATTTCTCCTCATTGTAAATGCTGATGCAAAAAATCTGTCCGAGACTATAATAGAGGAGAACGGCTGATCATGAGCTTGTAGTTTCTGTGTTTGGACTCACTCATGCCTGGAAACTTCATTAGCAATGAATTACAGATGTTTTCTAGCAAGAGGAATGAAGATAACAACATCTCAGAGGAGTTTTGATATCACATGAAGGATCTGAGCGCCGTCTGAAGGATTGAACATTCAGTCTCAGTGTTTCTGATGGAGGAAGAGACACGACTGAACATTTACTGACTTCATGATCCTGAGACTAAAGTTAAATATAACACTGATTTCCCTCTCTGCTAATGATCTTAATAGAGTTTAAGATCAAGATTCATCTGTAATGTTGAAGTTTACACCTAGAATTAGTTATAAAAGCAAATCACTATTACATGAACACACAGAACAAGTGTTAAACATCCTGCATATATTTACAGCTATTCACAAAACCAAAGAAACGTCCATTAGTAAAAACGGTCTCGATAACGAATGCAGAATGAGATTGAGCTCTTAAATCCAACACAGTCTCGTGAAAATGTGTATCTAAACCATGAATGCCGTTTCTGCTGCCATTTATAGACCAAAAACGTTTTTTGTTTTTTTTTGCGCACTGAAAACCCCTTGGGTAGGTTTGGGGAGTGTGTGTGTATTAAACGCCATAAAGTGTGTATCATATAGACCCAAAAACTATTTTTGGCGTATAAATGGCACAAGAAATAACATTCATTGTATAGACACACACTTTCTTGAGATCGGGCTGCTTAACCCTCAGGTGCTCTTCGGTCATTTCTGACCGAAAAATGTTCTGTTTTGAATTTTTAAAAATCACAGCTTCTTCAGAAAATTACGAAACTTGGTGAATTTTATGACATTATGTATGTGAACACACAAAAAAATTGAGGTCATGATCTGAGCATGCTAAGTGGTCTTAAAAAAATAGTCACACTTGTGGTCTTTGGTCAAAAATGACCCCCTTAGGAAATGAATGGGAAATTGTCAAAAAATTGTGAATATTTGTTTGTCATTTTTTTTAATAAGAAATCGTTTTTGAGATTGTTTCAACTATATATTCAAATCCACCACCAACAACAAAAGAAAATGTGTTGATAAACAGCTGGGGAATTCACATGCCTCTCCATAGAGAGCTGTACATGCCATCTAGTGGTTACACCATGATTCTACACTTTTTCTCTATACTGTAACCAGATGGTGCTAATTTTCTTCAAAAAATATTTTTTTTTCTGAAGGCCTAGACTCTATATTAAACTAAAATACTGCATTAATATATATTTTTTTAATAATATTTATATAGAAATATATATATATTTTTCCATGGCAAAAATAAGCCATAAATATTGCATAAATATTAATAAATTCAATTAAATTGTCTCAAAATACTAAATTAAAAAGAATAAATATTATAGAACAAAAATAAATTGCATTGGTTTTACTGGGTTGGAGAAAGTTTCATTTTTAGGTGTCCGGTCACTTTTGACCGAGAAGATAACAAGTGTGACTCCGAAACGAAGAGCACCTGAGGGTTAAATCACAGTCAGAAGTTTCTCAGGAGTGTTTCTCTCGGACTGATGATTATGGCTGTGACACCACTTCCTTCAGTAGAGGATTCATCTCGTGAGATCCTGCTGGGTTCTGGTTCTGGTTCTGGTTCTGGTTTGATCCACTGGCTGTAGTTTCATCAGGACCTGCTGTATTCTGTGTTGAGAATAAGAGAGAATGTTTTAACATGTATTTCCACAGAATCACAGCAGTGTTTCTCAGTCCTCGTAGAAAACACAGTTGAAGGAAATGACGCTTCAAACCCAGTTTGTGTCAGAGAAGACAATCAGGATTACTGAGATTACAGGTTTACAGACTCAATGATCTGAAATGAAGTCAAGGAAAGTGCTGATGTTCTCCAGGAGGATTGAGGAACACTGATGATCTACAACATCTCTGGAGGAAAGTGGAAAAATCCACAATGATTCTGACGCTAACCTGAGATTCCTGATCCTGAGATCCAGCGGATCGAGATCGACGAGACTTCATTGCCTTCTGTGGTCAAGACAAGACACTTCATTAACACACACATCTAAATGATCTTCACTAATGTATTAATACACACAGATCTTCACTAATGTTTTTCTGTTTTTACAGTTATTTAAAGGTACAGTCAGTCATTTAAATGATGGATCAGTTTTATTTGTGTCGGTATAAAGAGTTCAGTCTCACACACACCAGAGAAACATGAATATAAAATGGCCGCACCTTTAACATGAAGTCAAACCGCAGGTGAAATAATCAAATATAATTCACATTAAATATGAAACACTAACCAGACATGACTGTAGACACGGTTTGATCCCTGTGAGACGGAGGAGGAAAAGAGATTTACAGGATTATTCAGATTCAACACTTCACACTCTATAATACACGAGTCCTGATTTAACCAAGAAATATCTAATCAAGATAGACTCATCAATCATCACAAACTCAGCATTTATTACTCTCGGACACATATGTTTTATAATGATAATCCCTTAAAGAAATACGAGAGGCACTGAAACCCCTGCCGTGAATGTGTTACTGTAATTGTCTTTAAGTTGAGTTTATACTCACAGGGTTCAAATATCATTAAAATCATGAGAAATAAAGTGAAGAGGATTTCAGAGGAAAACACGACGATCCTCATATCTCCAACGGCTCCTACTCCATTAACTGAGGATGAGAAGAACAGTATAATGTGTGTGTGTTTTACTCAGATATTATTATTATATAAGTGATGTTGAAGTGTTCTCGCCTGTTCTCAGGATTAGTTCAGTCATCAGAGCAACAGCGTTCAGGAAAACTACAACGACTGATCCAAACACATACACAGGAACAACACGGACAACAGCTGGAACACACAATAACACACTTATCTTCAGATAATAATACAGTTTCATATCTTCAGATAATAATACAGTTTCATATCTTCAGATATTAATACAGTTTCATATCTTCAGATAATAATACAGTTTCATATCTTCAGATAATAATACAGTTTCATATCTTCAGATAATAATACAGTTTCATATCTTCAGATAATAATACAGTTTCATATCTTCAGATAATAATATAGTTTCATATCTTCAGATAATAATACAGTTTCATATCTTCAGACAATAATACAGTTTCATATCTTCAGATAATAATACAGTTTCATATCTTCAGATAATAATATAGTTTCATATCTTCAGATAATAACACAGTTTCATATCTTCAGATAATAACACAGTTTCATATCTTCAGATAATAATACAGTTTCATATCTTCAGATAATAATACAGTTTCATATCTTCAGATAATAATACAGTTTCATATCTTTAGATAATAATACAGTTTCATATCTTCAGATAATAATACAGTTTCATATCTTCAGATAATAATATAGTTTCATATCTTCAGATAATAATACAGTTTCATATCTTCAGACAATAATACAGTTTCATATCTTCAGATAATAATACAGTTTCATATCTTCAGATAATAATATAGTTTCATATCTTCAGATAATAACACAGTTTCATATCTTCAGATAATAACACAGTTTCATATCTTCAGATAATAATACAGTTTCATATCTTCAGATAATAATATAGTTTCATATCTTCAGACAATAATACAGTTTCATATCTTCAGATAATAACACAGTTTCATATCTTTAGATAATAATACAGTTTCATATCTTCAGATAATAACACAGTTTCATATCTTCAGATAATAACACAGTTTCATATATTCAGATAATAATACAGTTTCATATCTTCAGATAATAATACAGTTTCATATCTTCAGACAATAATACAGTTTCATATCTTCAGATAATAACACAGTTTCATATCTTTAGATAATAATACAGTTTCATATCTTCAGATAATAATACAGTTTCATATCTTCAGATAATAATATAGTTTCATATCTTCAGATAATAATACAGTTTCATATCTTCAGACAATAATACAGTTTCATATCTTCAGATAATAATACAGTTTCATATCTTCAGATAATAATATAGTTTCATATCTTCAGATAATAATATAGTTTCATATCTTCAGATAATAATACAGTTTCATATCTTCAGATAATAACACAGTTTCATATATTCAGATAATAATACAGTTCATATATTCAGATAATAATATAGTTTCATATCTTCACCATTAGAGATAATAATAGTTTCATGAATAAACATTATATACAAATATTCTTCTGGAAGAGAAGAACAGAAGAGGAGAATAAACGAGAGTGTTGAGGCTATCCTATAGGCCTCGGCATAGATGGCATGGTGTTCTCAACGCGTAGCAGAAATTTCAGAGTCCAAACATTTGCTCTCTTTGGGTGGTGTTCCCGTTTATTATAAAAGTATGAAAGGTAATAATTTACATTAAAATGGTACTTCACCCAGTGCTAAATATTAAAGTGCTGTCGTGCTGTTGGTAAATTGGGTGCTCACGGCTACGGTAAGAACCGTGTGTTCCTCACCATCCACACCATACCTTACTGATTACCACACCTGTAAATATACTTAATTCCCAGTGACGTCACACCCAGTTCAACACTCCCACCAAGTGGCTAGAGTAAGTAATTGCAATATTAACCTATCCCCAAAGGTTAAGGTATAAATGGCTCCTACACCCCGGCCCCATAATTGTGAATATTTATTTTAACCACAATTACCCAGATTACCCATTTAAACTAAAAGAGCCATTTGTGCAATGCTAATGTAAGTGAAATCATCTTCTCTTGAGCTAGAACATCTGTGGTTGGATCATAGTCAGGAGCTCATCTGTGACACTTCGACTTCCATCAAAAGGCAGATCTTCGTTACGGGTCGTTCCAGCTGACCCGTTTTTGTTTTCAACAGCACTGAGCGAACAAAGCCTTTCTTGTCAGGGTACATCTGTGTAATTTTTTCCAACAGCCAGGACCCTTGCGGAGCGACAGGATCCATTATAACCACAATGTCTCCAACAGAAAAGCCTTTTTTTTTGGTCTCATCCACTTCTGCAGCATTATTTGATTCTAGAAGACCCTCTTGCTCCATTATATGATTCTCTTCCTCTTCAGTTTGTCCTTCTCCAGCAGGTTTCAGCTTTTCTGACTGAGCCTCGAGATCCCTGTCGCACTTCTGCAGCCGAGTGGACTGTGCGCTCTTCTCATTCTCCACTCTACTTACTTCCTGTAGCTCCTGCTTGACCAATGAAAGTTCTGTTCTCTGTTCCTGAGCCTCTGCTTTGGCTGATACCAGCTGGACCTGAGTTTCTGACAACGATGCCTTCAGCTGAGACATTTCTTCTGCATACGTCTGACTGATGGTTATGGATTCCAGTTGTTTTTCCAGCTGGCCACTCAGCTGGTTGGTGTCCTGTCTTTCCACATTTATCGTCTCCTCCGGGACCTTCACCAGATCCAGAGCCGTCTGTTTTTGCTTCTCAGCGTCTGAAACCTTTGACTTCCACATGAGCTCGCCATCCTCCACACTACTCTACAAGACTTTCAGCGTGCTCTCCATTTCACTAAGAGTTGATCTGTACTGCTCACACTCAGCCTGAAGTGACCTCCGTCTCTCTTCCGATAGAATAAGTTTCTGCTGCAGATCCGTCACATCTGAGCTGGACATTATGTGCTGCTGTTCTGCTGGACTCCGCTGATTTTCTGTCAGGTTCTTCTGTGCTTCATGTGTGAATGCTTCCAGCCAGTTTGTCTGATGCATTTCTATGTTAATGTGAGGGAACAGTGTCTGGAAAGCGTTTCTGATGTCTGTCTGGAAAGAGCTCAGCTGCTGCTCAACTTCACTCTGTGCGGCCTTGGCCTGGCTCAGTCTTTCTTCACTCAGCCTCTCAGTAGCAGATAGGGCTTCCACTGTGGCATAGTTTTTACCTTGCAGTTCGTTGCTCTTGGCCTTCACTTGCTTCATCTCTTCTTTAAGCTGTTGAAGTTCCTCCCCCAGTGAGATCATGCATGCGTCCTTCTCCAGATTCTCAAACGGCGGTTCAGCTTCGATAGTATCAGCACTTTCCATCTTCTCCAGCTGAGCCTGTAGGGATGCCACAGAATCTTCCGTTTCTTCCTTGACACTCTTAAGTTCATAAATTTGCCCTTTTAGCTTTGCGACTGAGATCCTATTGGCAGTGACAGCAGGATGGCCCATCTTGCCTTTACGCGGCTCACCACCTCTCAGCGGACCATTCACGACCCACCCCAGTTGAGTTCTGACAGCATATGGTCCTTCACCTTGGCTATTTATTATCTCCCATGGTTCCATGAGTTTCGGCGCATTGGTGCCTATCAGCAATTCTACCTCTGCCTCAAAACTGGGAACTGTAATGCCTTCAAGGTATTTCCATCCCTCTAGGTCCTGTTGAGTGAGAATGTTATTTCTACTCACAGGTATGGTCCTCTGAGTGTAGACTTCAGGTAAGTCCAGGAAGTTTTCATCATTCAAGCCAGAAACCTCGAGACCACTAAGCAAGAATGTGTCTACAGACCTCTCTTGGCCAAGAGTACGGAGAAGAATGCTAGTCTTGACCCCTGAAAGTTTGAGTCTTCTCATGAGATGCTGGGTACAGAAAGAAGCTGAACTCCCCGGGTCTAGAAAGGCATAGGTGTTAATAATTGTGCTCCCAGACTTGGCCTTCACCTGTACAGGCACAATAGCGAGAACACATTCATCACTTCCGGCCCCAGTATGGCCACATGTCTCCAATGACACAGATGCATTATTGACTGACACTTCCTGTGCTTTAGATTCAATGTGTAGGACAGTTGGATGTTTGTGTTTACATATATCACATGTCAAAGGCTTGTCACATTCCCTGCTCATATGACCTCTCCTCAGACAGCTGAAACACACTCTGCCTACTTTCAAAGCCTCCAATTTCTCCCTATGCGTCATCTCATCAAGCTGTGAACACTTCTCCACTGAATGCTGGCTCTTACACACACAGCATGACTCTTCGTCATTCCTTTGTGAAGCTGGCCCTCTGCGCTGTTGGTGCCAGGCTGCTGATGTAGTTGATCCTGAGGCAGTATTGATGGCAGCAACAGTAGCTTGGTCTCGTCCGGTGTGTCTACTCTTGGGGTTAGAGGGAGGGTCTGGTGGCGTACCCTGTAGGTCACCAAAAAGAGGATCAGACAGAATCTTTACCTGACGCTCAATGAAGGCCACAAAGTCTGGGAACATAGCTCTATAACCACGGTGCTCCTGTAGCTCCCAAGCGACGGACCTCCATTTCTCCCTCAGTTTATATGGCAATTTCATCATTATCAAGCGAAGATTGGATGGCACGTTCAACTCCTCCATATGTTGTAAATCTTCCATGACATTGCAACAGTCCCTTAAAAAGATTGAAAAAGACTGCAGAGCATTAATGTCATCAACCCTCATCATAGGCCACGTCATAGCCTTCTCCATATAAGCTACAGCAATTTTTATTTCATTTCCGAAGTATTCTTTCAATAAATTCTTTGCTCTCTCGTAACCCTGCCCAGGAGCCATGTTATAGCAACTTCGAACCAGTTCCCTTGGCTGCCCTCTAGTATGTTGCTCAAGGTAATAAAGACATTCTTGTTTATCTGTTGTTTTCTTTTCAATAGCTTGCTCGAACGCTCTGATGAAGGCAGCATACTTAAGTGGGTCACCATCAAACTCTGGAATAGCTCGTGGTGGAAGAGAGGCTAAGGCTTGGTTCTGAACCAGCTGAGCAATGATGTTAGTTTGCTGTTGCATAAGGTCATACAAGGGAAGGTGTTGAACATTGTCTAGAGAGGAATGATGATGCGACTGTAATTGGATATGTGTACTCCCTTGTGAGATCAATGGCTGAAGTCCTGTTGGTGCAACGTTAGTGCTGGTTCCAAAGATGTTCCCCTGGGCTTCAGACCTGTGAGAAGATGGTGCATATGACAATGAAGATAAAGAGTTATCAGACCTTGCTAAAGACTGGGCTTGTAGAATATGAGGCCTTCCCTTAGGCCGTACAGCCAATGGCAGAGAATGGTCCTGTTGGAAAGAGACAGTTTTAGAAAGTTGTAAGACAGGTGCTGTGTTAGAATAACTTGATGTTTGTGATTTTAAATGAGCATGAAGATAGGCATTCATGGCATCCTCTCCATTATCCTCCTCATCCTCATCCACATCTACACCACGCACTTCTTCAAGCACAGACAATCTAGCCGTAGCAGCAGCCAACTTGGCCTCAACCTCTAGCTGTTCCTTTTTCCTTTTCAGCTTTGCCTTTTCCATTTGAAGGACTTCTTCTTCAGCGTCAATGTCATGCATTTTTCTCAAAGCGGCTGCAGACTGTAAAAGTGCAGCCCTTTCAGCCTTTACCTTTAAACTAGGGATCGACCGATATGGATTTTTTAGTGCCGATACCGATACCGATTTTTTTCCCATCAGCCTTAGCCGATGACCGATACGGGCTGCCGATTTTCTTGAGCCGATATTTGGAGCCGATACATTTTGCTCCCTCAATTTACATCTTAAAAATAACATGATGTTAACAAATGTTACAGGTCTCAATTTAATAAAAGTAACATTTAACTAACTTCAAAAAATAATATTTAACAAATAGTAAAAACATGTGAGGTAGAACAAGAACAAGTAGATAAACAATTTAAAAAATATTAAACACATGAAGTAAAACAAAAAAAGTTCAGTGCTGAAAATGAATATTTAAGCATAAATTAAATAATTACACTATTGCACACAGTAGCAACCAGCATAATAAAGTGCACAGTGCACACTGTACTTCATTTTAAAAGAAACGAACTATGTACTGCATGGTTTCAATTTTCCTACATAAAATAAAATGAGCATGTCTAGTCTCTAATATTACTGCGATTGCGAGGGAGACAAACTCCACACGCCCCAAACCTCAGCCAGGTGGGTGCTGAATAAATCTCCCACAAAAAGCACAGAATAACGTTGGCATTCCTTAATCCTATGACCAGAGTTCGTTACCGTATGCATACTAGGGCTGTCAAAATTACTCAAATGGCGTTTGCATATTCCCTCTAAAAAACATATTCGAACATCCCGTTGCGCGTTTTGTTGTTGACGCGCATTACATCAATAACAGGACACATTAATAAAAAGAGACATAACTACTAGTATTAGATGGTTTATTTGAGTTTAAACATATTTGACAACGTATTAAAAAGCAAGTAAATCAACTAATGGCCAAGACCGCAGAGCTCACTCTGTCTCGCCCTGGACTCGCTCAGGCACTCTCTCTCTCTCTCTCTCTCGCCCTCACGGTCTCTGCGCGTCGGTTAAATGAACAACAAACAAATGTTGAGTGCTAAACAAGAGTTTTGTGCAAGCAATTTAAGTTTGCGAGTCGCGACTCTTGTCCCAAATATAGCAGGCTTCAGTTCATTCAGTGATTGAAGTTTCACAGAACCGACAGTGAGCGCTCCGAGCGAGCTGTGCAGCTGTGGTAACGTTATTAGTCTGCAACCGCGGGCGTGTTTTTCCACATTCAAATATTAATTTTCACCTTCAAAATTAATAGATATTCGAATGTAGAATATTCATAGACAGTCCTAATGCATACTGAACGGATAACCTACACCTTAACTATTTGCAGCTTCTTAATACAATGGCAAGCAGTTAAGTTTTATAGACGAGGCATTCGCGTTTTCCATTTGGACCCACAAACTTGCTTAGTTGCAAGCACATAACAGTTATAGGGCGACGTGTTTCCATTTTCAAAGTGTTTGACAATATTTCAGGAGTCAAACATTTAAAAGATCCTTTGAAAGTTTAAGTTATTCTCGTGAAGAGCAGGTTGCACTCTGCTAGTGGAGGAGGGCGGGGCACGTGAACTGCAGCATCTCCAGCAGCACGGAGCTGCCCGTGGCCGCCTGTCTATAAATAACGGCGGGAAGAAAAAAAAAACTATCGGCGAACGCGCATCGGTGTATCGGCCGATTCCGATACACGTAAAAACCTCAAATATCGGCCCGATATATCGGCCGGCCGATATATCGGTCGATCACTACTTTAAACACACAGAAATAATACTGGAAGCCTTTGAATGGATAGAATAATGATCTTTATGGTTTGAACCTTTAGTTGAAACATTGGATATACTATCTTCAGGCCGTATGTCCGAATTTATTATAGATGGCACATTAAGATTCTCATCATCATTTTTTGCAGCAGCATCTGACAACCATTTCTTTACATCCTTCTCAAATATATTAATTTCCTTTGTTTTCTGTGCAAGCCAACGTTGTTGTTTGTCATGTTCAGGATCTGGCATAGGCATTTCCAGCAAAGTAGTTTGAGTTTCTAAAGCCTCATTGCACAAGGTGGTATATTTATTGAGACATTTCTGCACATCAAACACAGTTTGAGATGTTCTTTTCCCAGAAAGAACCTCATTAATCCTCTGCTTAATTTTACTGGCTTGCATAAATTGAGATTTACGATTTCTTTGCAGATTTTCATACAGCATTGTAAGTCCCTTAGGTGTTAATTTTCTTATGCGTTTCCCAGAGTCATCAACAGCAACACTAGACTTATCAGAAATATCATTTTCGTCCGTAACCACAGTAGCAATTTTGGCTCTACCGAGCAAGGTTTCTTCCTCTCCAATCATCTTTATGCATTAAGCACGTCAAGTTCAAAGCGCTCAATGAAAACAGCACAATTAACTTTCCTTATGCAGAGGAAACCAACAGCACGAACAACACAGCACTATGAGTTTTACGAAGCAACAACACTGAAACAGTCTTTCATTTCAATTTCAAAAGTCCACCTTTTTTTGCAATTCCATCAGCAGGAATAAATGAAAGTGTACCCACCAGCTTTCCTTAATTGCAATCTGTGAGAGAACTTACAGGTGTTTCATTTATGACGTCCAAGCTCCATGACACGAGTAAGCAATCCAATGACAATGAGATGGGTAATCCTTTCATATCCAAACGATCAGGACACTCCAGTTCAGTTCAGAAGCGTATCCAAAGCAGGAAGGAATCGGTTCTTACTGTGTTGAGGCTATCCTATAGGCCTTGGCATAGATGGCATGGTGTTCTCAACGAGAGAGAGAGATGAAGATGAATATTAATACTGACCCCATTTAAATGAGATTGTGAAGTTCACCACTGTCCAGAGTGACTGAAGAAACAAGATCACACACACCCATCCGACACGATCTGAACATCAACACACACACATCAGCTTCATCACTGACAGTTCATCAACACACACACACACTCTCTCTCACACACACTCTCTCTCACACACACACACACACACACACACACACACACACACACACACACACACACACACACACACACACACACACACACACACACACACACACACACACACACACACACACAGCATTATATTTATACATATAATCATATAATCACTCATATATAATCGTACCCTTCTCATTCTCCAGAGCTGTGTTGTAGAAATACACCAGTACAACATTGACCACTAACATGAGCATCACATACACTGATCTCCTGACCGCAGGAGAACCTGAAACACACGATTAATAAGAGTTTAATAACTGTGTTTGAACAAATAAACCTGAAAAACAGGATTACAGTTTTTTCCAGTTGTTAACACACTAAAATGACATGCAGAGCACAATTAAACGGACACACAGAGAGCAAAACTTCTTCTCAAGTTTCCTAAAGTCTAAACACATTTTCTGCTTTACACACATTTTGCATTTCAAAATGCCACTTTTTAAATGAACTGAACACAGTTCTCTGAATAACACACGATAATCTGACATAAAGTCACATGTTTGCCATTTCTAAACACTACCATTCAAAACGACACTAATTGGCCGATTACATGTGCCATCTGGCCATTGTTAACACTTCAATCAGGATGTAAGCACTATAAAAACTATAAAACTATAAACAATTATTTTTATTTTTCCACTTTTTTTCCTGTGATATATTTTCTGGAAGTTTCTTTTTCAGTTTTACTGTTTTTTGTAAGTTTTTTTTTTTTCCCAGTCCCATGTAAATATTTCTGCTGTGCATACGTTACACTGACCTGTTTACTGTAGTGAAAAATACATTACTGTAAAATGAAGTTTCAACAGCATGTGTGTGTCTGCAAATATTTCTGTGCATGTGAACAATCTGATGCATATTTTAGTATTATGGCAAAGCATACTAAAGATAGGAGGGAGTGCTTTTCATGATGCCCAACAGTGTGTAGCTGTTTAGGCACAAATCTGGTAATATGAATGAAGTGTGTGCCAGTTCATGCAAAAGTTTGATTTTGATAATGCTGTGTGTAGTTTCGGTTGCAGTGCTTCATTTTGCAGGATATATGAGGTATTTTGCAGTTTGGGTGTGTGGTTTGTGAATTGTGTTACAGTTTTTCTCGATTGTTTACACACATTTTCTGGTACTTGAGACACAATGAGCACAACATGTAACTCATTCACCAACTCCCTGAACCAGTTCTGATGAACTACAAGCACAATTCCTGCTTTACACTCTAAAACACACTTTTATCAAAACACTACACACAATTCTCTGCATTTGGCACAATTTTCATGCAGAAAATCTCTTGTTTTCATGAGGAACACACTGACATTCAGATATTCACACTGACTCGTCACACGGGCAAACACTCGTCACACAGTTTTACAATTAGTGATCAGAGCTTTAGCATAAAATAACCAAAACCAAAGAGAGCTATAGACATTTATAAGAAGCAGTTGAACACTGAATGATGTGCTCAATGTAAAACACTTCTTCTCCATTCATCATAATGACTTAGGCCTTTTTTATTCAGTGTTACACTTACTACAGACATTACATACATAAGTGTGTTGTAAAATATTTGAGAATATTGTTTTTATACCCAGAACACACAAATACACGGTAACAAATATATTTTATTTTTCCCACAAAATCAATGGGAGATAGATCGCAGATTTCATACCCCAACCAACACACAGTTGCACATACAGTGATCTACATACAAAACTACAGGATTTCTTATGCTGTTACAGTAAAAATAGAAATATATAAATATCTGTGCTGCATCCTCAGATAGCAGACTGACATTGAATCAACGTGGAAATATGACATCGAAACAACGTTGATCTGACATTGTTTTGCTCATCGAATTAACGTTGAACCAATGTCAGACGCGTCATTCTTTCAAAACTAACGGAAAATCAACTTGAAATCAACGCGTTGTTTCAACGTTATGAAAGCAAACCAATTTTCGATTTTCATTTAGCTTTGAAGAATGCCGCGTCTGACGTTGGTTCAACGTTAATTCGATGAGCAAAATCAACGTTGTTTCAATGTCATGAGAGACGTCGTTTCCACGTTGATTCAATGTCAGTTTGCTATCTGGGTCCTCTCTTTGGTTTTGGTATTTTATGCTAAAGCTCTGATCACTAATTGTAAAACTGTGTGACGAGTGTTTGCCCGTGTGACGAGTCAGTGTGAATATCTGAATGTCAGTGTGTTCCTCATGAAAACAAGAGATTTTCTGCATGAAAATTGTGCCAAAAGCAGAGAATTGTGTGTAGTGTTTTGAAAAAAGTGTGTTTTAGGACTGTAATTTGAGTGTAAAGCAGGAATTGTGCTTGTAGTTCATCAGAACTGGTTCAGGGAGTTAGTGAATGAGTTTCATGTTGTGCTCATTGTGTCTCAAGTACCAGAAAATGTGTGTAAACAATCGAGAAAAACTGTAAATCCAGAATCTGCACAGATACGACATTCATAATGACACAAACGTTTATGGATTATAGATTGATCACATTATGATGTTATATGTGTTTATATGAGTGATAGGATCATGATTCAGAAAACACTCACAGCCCATGTCTTGACCACATAATGTGTCCCAGTGAAATCTCGTCACTGTAGTCAACACCGGCAACACTGCAACAATGAGGAATCCTGCACACAGAAGACAATATAGCACACAATTAATGTGTTGTGCTGTTAAATGTGTTGTTATTATGTTTATTGATTATGTTATTAAATGTGTTATTAATTGTGTTATTAAATGTGTTGTTTAATTATTGCTAAATAAATAAGTGTTGCTGTTGTCAGCAGGTGGAAGGTTAGTGCAGTTACTCAGTCTGGACACTAGATGGCAGTGAGAGTCTGCCTTTGAGTGAGTCATTAAACTGTTCCCAGATCAGAGCTGACGCCATTACAATATCCTTACATGTTTAATGGATCACACACACAATCGGTTATGATTTAACCACTCCTGTAGTGTGAGCCAGGCATACAAGTGTGTGTTATCAGCCACTTCTGTTCATGTGTGTGTGTGCTTTCAACATGGAGGAAGAGTGTGTGTGTGTGAGTGCGTGTGTGTGTGTGTGTGTGTGTGTGTGCGTATGTGTTCAACATGGAGGAAGAGTGTGTGTGTGAGTGCGTGTGTGTGTGTGTGTGTGTGTGTGTGTGTGCGTATGTGTTCAACTTGGAGGAAGAGTGTGTGTATGTGTGTGTGTGTGTGTGCTTTCAACATGGAGGAAGAGTGTGTGTGTGAGTGTGTGTGTGCGTATGTGTTCAACTTGGAGGAAGAGTGTGTGTGTGTGCTTTCAACATGGAGGAAGAGTGTGTGTGTGTGAGTGCGTGTGTGTGTGTGTGTGTGTGTGCGTATGTGTTCAACTTGGAGGAAGAGTGTGTGTATGTGTGTGTGTGCGCTTTCAACATGGAGGAAGAGTGTGTGTGTGAGTGTGTGTGTGCGTATGTGTTCAACTTGGAGGAAGAGTGTGTGTGTGAGTGCGTGCGTGTGTGTGTGTGTGTGTAAAACATGGAGGAAGAGTGTGTGTTTGTCTGTCACAACATGACGGAAATTATTTTTTATTAATTATTATTTTAAATATTTTCAGTGATTGCTTTGAATCATTATAAATCATTGATAAATTATGAATTATTATTATTATTATTAATGCTCTTTCATATTGTTTTACAATCACTTGTAATTTCCTCAATAAATGTCATTCTGTAATGAAATCTGTTAATCACATCAATTAATAATCAATCATGTTTATAGAGTTCACATGAATAGAGTTAATAGAGTTTATTAAAAGAGTTAATAGAGTTTATAGAGTTTATAATAGAGTTTATAGAGTTGACATGAATAGAGTAAATAGAGTTGAGCATGAATAGAGTTTATTAATAGAGTTTATAGAGTTGAGCATGAATAGAGTTAATAGAGTTAATAATAGAGTAAATAGAGTTGATCATGAATAGAGTTAATAGAGTTTATAGAGTTTATTAAAAGAGTTAATAGAGTGAATAGAGTTTATAGAGTTAATAGAGTTGATCATGAGTGTAATCTGACCTGTTCTCGACCCGAAGCTGAAGAACAGGAGTATGAACTGCAGTGCAGGAAGAACATCAAAGCTTATAAGAGCCAGAACACCGAATATAGCAGCCATCCGCTCGCTCAGCGTCACAGTTAATCTGAGCACCGCTGTGAAAGATAAACTACAGTTCATAACTCATACAACTGATGCAGAATTAATGCACTCTTCACACATTTATTATTGCCAACATGTTTCATAATGTCTTCATAATGCTTTGAATGTGTGTGTGATAGTGTGTGTGTGTGTGTTTGATACAGTAAAATGAGTTATTCATGTGTGTTTAAGAGTTTTCCAGTGTGATATTCATAAGTTTATAGTTTTGAAGAGGGAAATGATGAATGATTGTGAAGATTGTGAGTTAGTGAAGTGAGTTTACTCCATCTGCAATATCTCAACAAAAGCATAAACCATCATCATAAACATCCTCATTTTAAGACAAAATGAAACAATATTATTAGTTATTATAATGTTGAATTGAGTTGTGATTATTAATTTCATCAGTATTTTATCAGTATTTGATTCCATAAAAAATAAATATATGAATGATCAATAATAATCTAATCTGAGAGAAGTGGATCATGTGCTTTTATTGATATCGAATGTAAACTGAATAATTGCTTTATATGAATATGATAATCATAAACAACAACAAGCATCATCACCTTCATAACCAGAACATTGTGTAATGTGTGTGTGTGCAGTGAAATATGAATATAACGTGTGTGTGTGTGTGTGTTTCTCTATGAACGTCTGAACTGATGATGTCTGTATTTCAGATCTGACACTAGATATAATAATCCAGGATTGAATTATATGATTTATTTCCATGATTTATCGTGGTCTGGAAGCAGAGACGTGTGCTCAGGGTAGACACACACCAAAGGAAATGTTCACATTACATTTATTAATTTCAAGAGCTTTGATAATTCACCATATTATTAATTGCATTTATTTTATTCCAAATATACATTTTTGAAACAAAAAAAATTCAGGAATACTCATATTAATTTTGCCATAGTCTGTTCCTAAAAACCATAGTTTGATGCAGGAAATTCAAGGTCATGGTCATTGAGGCAGAGTTTCAGTGCACTGCTGCTTGAAAACAAAGATGGCGGCTGGCGAACTGCTGTGTTTTAACATCTAGACGTTGGTCTGGCATGAACACTCGCTCTCACTCGATCCGCGATTCGCTCTGCAGACCGCGATATGATGACGCCTGATATAAACTTGGGCTGCTACATTAACTGAATTAATATACAGTGGCTTATCTTTGTTTTGCCAGTGGGTGGGACAGGTGTGTGTGTGTGTGTGTGTGTGTGTGTGTGCGTGTGTGTGTGTGTGTGTGTGTGTGTGTGTGTGTGTGTGTGTGTGTGTGTGTGTGTGTCAGAGAATCAGAGAATCAGAAAATCAGAGACTCAGTGAATCAATGAATCAGAGAATCAGCGATTCATAGAATCAGTGAATCAGAGACTCAGTGAATCAATGAATCAGAGAATCAGTGATTCATAGAATCAGAGAATCAATGAATCAGAGAATCAGTGAATCAGACTGTTACGTCCTTAGGGACGGTTAGATTGTTTTCCTTCGAGGTTTGTGTTTTTCTTTTGTCTCTCTTCCTTACTTTCGCTTTCGCAGGTCGTCGCTGATTGGCTATAACACCTGTCAATCAGCGTAATGAGCGGGTTTGCCTGGGAGGCGGGATCTTCATCAGCCCGATGCGCGACACCTGGAGAAGTCCTACTTAAGACGCGTGCTAACCGCGGGAAGAGAGAGAGATTTTTGTGTTTGCTTTGAGAGACTTTGGTTTTGTTTTGAGATGTTTGTTTTTTTTGTTTTCTCTCCAGTTGATTTAGTTCTGTTAAGTGTTGCTTTATTTTGTCATGTTATGCTTACCTTTCGAGTTTTCCCTGAAACTTCACATTTGTGAGATTTTGAGTCTGTTAAGCAGCTTTGCAAGGCTGGATTAGTTGGGAAGGAGAAAAGGGAATAGGTAAGAATGTCACGTGACATACATTTTGCACACTTAGGTTTTCTGTGTGTCTATATTCACTAGGTTAGAGATTTGTGCCACCCCCTGTATTTTTTTGTTATTAGTTAGTGTAGTTTAGACACGGCGTCTAGGACGTTGAAGACTTTTTCTTTGTTCTTTTGTTTTAGTCTAGGTTTAGATTGGAGATGGTCTAGTTAGTATTGTTTATGTTACTTTCGTTTATTTGGCACAAATCCTGTTTTCCCTTTTTCCTTTTGCCCTTTTTCACATATTATGTTAACCAACTTATTTACTATTAAATTATTTTTCATTATATCTCTGAGTGTCTCTCGTGTTTTCTCAACATATTAAGTGCTCTAAAGAGAGGTTTCATTGAACCGGTTCTGTGTTCCCCTTCTAAAAATTCCCTAGATGGGAACGAGCCAAAGAAGGGTCGTAACACAGACAATTTAGAGACTCAGTGACTCAGAGAATCAGAGACTCAGTAAATCAGAGACTTAATGAATCAATGAATAAGCTAATCAGTGATTCATAGAATCAGAGAATTAGTGAATCAATGAATCAGAGAATCTGTGAATCAGAATCAGTGAATAAATGAATGAGAGAATCAGTGAATCAGAGATTCAGTGAATCAATGAATCAGAGAATCAGTGATTCATAGAATCAGAGAATCAATGAATCAGAGACTCAGTGAATCAGAGAATCAATGAATCAGAGACTCAGTGAATCAGAGACTCAGTGAATCAGAGACTCAGTGAATCAGTGAATCAGTGGATCAGAGAATCAGTGAATCAATGAATCAGAGAATCATAGACTCAGTGAATCAGAGACTCAGTGAATCAGAGACTCAGTGAATCAGAGAATCAGTGAATAAATGAATGAGAGCATCAGTGAATCAGAGAATCAGTGAATCAGTGGATCAGAGAATCAGTGAATCAATGAATCAGAGAATCAGTGATTCATAGAATCAGAGAATCAATGAATCAGAGACTCAGTGAATCAGAGAATCAGAGACTCAGTGAATCAGAGACTCAGTGAATTAGAGAATCAGAGACTCAGTGAATCAGAGACTCAATGAATCAATGAATCAGATAATCAGTGATTCATAGAATCAGAGAATCAGTGAATCAATGAATCAGAGAATCAGTGAATAAATAAATGAGAGAATCAGTGAATCAGAGAATCAGTGAATCAATGAATCAGAGAATCAGTGAATCAGTGAATAAATGAATGAGAGAATCAGTGAATCAGATAATCAGTGAATAAATGAATGAGAGAATCAGTGAATCAGAGAATCAGTGAATCAATGAATCAGAGAATCAGTGAATAAGAGAATTAGTGAATCAGTGAATCAGAGAATCAGTGAATCAGCGAATCAGTGAATCAGTGGATCGGAGAATCAGTGATTCCTATAATCAGTGAATCAGTGGATCAATATCAAGAGGGATCAAACGCCTCAGAAAACCCTTCAATAAGAGTGTGTGTGCAGAAGATAATAATGATGAAAGTGCTGAGAGTGTGTGTGAGGGAGAGCGATAACACACGCCAGAAACACACACAAGTCTGCATAATGACACTCATTAATGTTAATATACAGTGTGCTAATATGAATAATTGAGTATGCTGTGTATAGTTGGAGAATCTGTCCTGTTTTAAATCACTCGATGATCTGAGACTGAATAAACTCAAGACTTTACGAGCTGATTCACTCAGTTTACGTCCTTTAATCACAGGGACTTTCTCTTTTACTCATTTCATACATTTACAAATGTAAACTTTGATTTATTTTACTTTCTGTTTTTCTTCTATTCTTTCATCAGTTTCTCGTGTAAAACTCTGATATGTGTAATAAATGATATGGTAAAACTCTGATATGTGTAATGATATGGAATGAGCTGATAAATCAGGTGTGATGATGATTTGTGTATTCTGTAACCCTGACTCCAGTAATCTGGTAAATATGATTGACAGCTCATATTGTGACTGACTCATGATGGAAGGAAACACTTACAGTAGATAATATAGAGGAGGTTTAGCAGGAGTGCGATCACAAACAGGACTATAATCATGACTCCTTCAAATCCAGCGTAGTTCAGACTTTTGTCATACGCAGATTTAAACAACACTGGAATAAAGGAAGACAAACAACAATTACTGAAATAGAAAAGCAAAATATAAATATATATTATAAAACACTTCTCATTGAACAGATGCTTTTATACACAACATTACAACACATTCTCTGTCTGATCGTGACCCTTGACCTTTGTGCTGATGATGACCCTGACACATGCTGAGATGTCAATCAGAAGTAACTTCAGTCTCAGTCTCTACATGATGTCTACCAGGGGCGTCGCAACCGTGGGGGATGTGGGTGTTTTAACACCCACACTTTTCTCGGTGAGAGTGTTCAACACCCGCACTTTTTCTGCCGTTTTTCCGCAGTTTTAAGGCCTGTTCACACCGGGACGAATTTCGCGCGCGTTATTCGTCGACGTTTAACGCCTCGTGACTAAACAATGGGCGCCAATGTGAGTTCACACCGACGCGAAAAACGCCACGCGTAAAAGCGTCATTTTTAAAAAACGACTCGGGTTCGTTTTTTTGGTTTGATGCGCCGCGTTCAAAACCTATCCGACCAACGAGATTGGCGGGTTTGCTCACGTGTCTGGTACTTCTGAAGTTACAGTAAAACACAATTTGAGGGCGCTCAAACACAAAACGGTCTTGAGCACACATACGGCGAAGAAGAGATAAGATACCTATGGGCAAGATGAATGTTGAGCTGCTGGTCTCGGAGCATAAAGAGCTATATGATAATATTTATATTAGTATTTCTGTAATAATAGTATAGTATAGGGTGACCAACAGTCCTGTTTTCCCGGGACATGTGTAAAACGGTCACTTTGTGCTTTATAGAAATCTGAGTTGAGATGAGAACTGCGCATAGTGTGTGTAGTGTCAGTTAGATTTTGACAAGTGAGGAGAGGAGAACCGCTCTGCCGACTCTTTGTATTCTTTCTTTTATTTTATTTTTCTATTGTGACCAGATGCTTGTTTGTTTGTTTTCTCTCGCTCGATCCCCGTGTATGAGGAGGACGAGTGTGACGTTTGAGTGGTTTTATTAAACGTGGAGAAATACGACAACTCTCGTCTCTCGTGCATCTGTTCATCCGACAACTGCTATGTTTTTATCTCTGGGCAACATCTCAACTTTGCGTTACACATGTCCTGTTTCCACGTCCTGTCCTGACTGTTTTTAAGTGATGAAAATGTCCTGGTTTTCAAACAAAAACTGCTGGGAAAGATCAGTTCTACAGCAAAATATAGATGGGCAAAAAAGGTGGACGAGGAAGAAAAACAAGATAAAGAGGATGAAAACTAAAGATATAAATAGATTTTGTTAGTTCGTTTTTGTAAGTTTGTGAGAGCTATTTTTTGTTACATTTGGAGGCATTTCTTTTAGTTATTTATTATTTATATATTTATTTTTCTAATACAGAAGACATTATTTCTATCATTATTTCATTCGTTTTTTTTTCTATCTGTCATAATAAAACATTGAGACATGAATATGATCACCCTAGTATAGTATTCTATTATTATTTCTGTTTTAGATTAAGCGCCATCTAATGTCAGGGAATTAATTTGCATGTTCATTCGGCTTATCGTCAGCGAAAAACGCTTGGGTGTGAACACAGAAAACGCGTTAAAAAACGCTGACGAATAAAGGCCCGTACACACCGGGGGGGGGGGGGGGGGGGGTATTGCACAAAAGCAAGATAAGGGATTAAGCTGATTTTCCAGTTATCCTGGCTGAATTTAGCCCTGACTCGGTTGCACGAATGGAGGCTAAATTAATCTACATTAATGGAGATTTACACTTTGCAGCTAGCCTGCTCTAGAGCAGGCTAACAACCAGGCTAAGATTAATCCTAGTGATTTATCGACTAGTTCCTCCCTAAATCCTACTAGATATTAATGTTTTAGTTACTTTATGCTCCTGCATTAAAATACTAGATATACTGCCATTCATCTAAGAATGCGTACTGCTATTTTAGTTATTATTAAAAACTGATGTTCATTTCACTGTCAGAGGTTTGATGAATATATTATTTGAGATTCAAAGCGTTTATTGGCATACACTTGCAGTGAGGAAAGCAGATTTTCCTGAGCAATTATAACTTTGCTGTCCACAATAAATGCCAACACAATGCAAAACAACTATACTATACAACATGAGAAATAGAATATAGACTATGTATATCTATGCAAATATAGAGTAGAAATGTATAGTTGAATGAGAAAAAAAATTAGAGGCTATTTTATTGCAGTTGATGAGATAATAAGAAATGGCTCATTAAGTCGTAAATGTGGTTTCATGTAATAACAAGGTCAATATATAGTATACAGTATATAGACTAAAGATTTGTTTTTCCTATTCACAATGGCTTGCCCTTTGTTGGATGATGTAGTTGATGAGGAAGTTTTAATACTCAGACGAGCATTCAGCCATGAAAGAGTCATCCGAGATAGGGCAGACCCATTGGAATCACTGGCTTCCCTTTATAGGCCTGTGGTGCTGTGCTGTGGTGAAGTCTTGGGTTGGAGGGCCACCCCCGTACCAGATATATGACTCTTTTTATTGCTAAAATCAGCACAGACGATTAAATGTCAGCAAACATGTCACCATGTTCTCTGCAGACAAGTCACTTACCAGCCTGCAAAATATTCTTGTATTTAATCTAGACTTTCTGCCAAGTCCTTTTTTTGGCCAGACATGTTTGTTCTTTAGGAGGAATAGATACAAATGATAAAATAGTTTAAATGGATAAAAATAGTGCAAAATATCTGATTATAGATTACATTAAACCAATTAGAAACAAAACCTACATAGAAATAGATAAGAGTAAAAAGATTAAAGAGATAATAGACATAAAATAAACTAAATATATAAAATATACACATAGTAGGTAAGTGTTTGCAATTATTCTTCATGTTAAATGTATGTCCACTGGTCACATTTAAGGCAAAATATACAATTATTTTGTTAAATGACAAGTAACTCCTCGAATTGTAATTATGAGGGTTACAATGGAGCACTGCACACTCAAATGCTGGGTTGTTTTAACCCAACTTTGGGTCAAATATGGACAAACCCAGCTGTTGGGTTAAATTTATTAATTGCATTTTTAAATCCAACATTTGGGTTTGTCCATATTTGACCCAAAATTGGCTTAAAACAACCCAGCATTTTTTTAGAGTGTGGTTATTTATGGACTTAGCATTCAATCGGTCTGCTATAGTTTGCCAGGCATTCTCTCTTTGTTTTATTACAGCATCTGTATTGGCTTTTTTACATATTATATGTTTCACTTCTTCATACGTTTCCATAAGAAGCTGTTGCTCATTAGGTGAAAAGTATGCCGCACGCGTTTTGTCCATTTTTGGATCGGTGATTCTGTGATCGATTTCGCGCTCTTTTTAAGAATGCCCTGAACGTGCATTTATCCAACACTGTAAAACATTTCTTGTCAAATTAACAGTAACTTACTGGCAACAATTATCCAGTACTTGCTGTATTTCATTTAACAGTAAAATTACCGTAACACTAACTACAGTACTGTTAAGCATACTGCAAATTAAATAACATTATTTTACTGTAATTTCTTACCATATTAAAGTACAGAATTACACTGTTAATTTTTAATAATACTGTATAGTATGTAATGTTATTGTATTTATTTTATAGTGCTACTGTGTAACCTGTAGAAAATCCGTAGAAATATTATTTTAACTGTTAATGGGAAATAGAAAAAAGAACAATTGAAGCTTTAACTGCACAAGGTTTATTGTGTATTTTCAAACACATTAGTACATTTACATAATATACATTTAAATACATTAATACAATTAAATACATTAATAATAAAAATGTAATATAATACAATAAAAATCATGCATGACAATCATGAACAATTATGCATAAATACATGCAAAAATTATCATGAAGAGGTAAAATAGAAAAGATTAAAGGGGTGCTATCTGATCAATCTATTAGAAAGATAGTTCATAACAACTCATCCACCCACTCCCTGCTGGGGTAAAACAGCTTAAACTAGTCTAAGATTGTCTATTGGTTTGAGATAGACTGTATAACTGGTCAGTTGCTGATTTTAAAGGGATTTTGGCTGCTTTCTATCTAAGGGACCAGATTTGCAGGGCTGGGAGACACATATAAACTAGCTTTGACAAGTAAACCACCAATCCAGATGAGTATTACAAAATGACAAGTTATCCAGTGTCCTTTAAAAAAAAAAACTAAACACAAAACAACCTCATCATGCACATGTGCCATGAAAAACTTGCATTACGGTATTAATAATCATTTATATGCAGACTTATGTTCTAACTTTTGCAATAGGAAGTTTTCTATCCAAGCTTTTATGCAATTAAACCTTAAACTGTACAACAACGTTTATTTTCACACAACAATTCTTAACAACTTGCAGATAGACAAAATTCACAGATGGATAATAATCTGTTTAAAACGTTCTCAGTGGGTCAGTACTGGACCAAGGTATAGTAGTAGTAGTTAGATAAATAGAATAATTAAATTAGATTAGATTTACAATTCATCGGTCGTCAAGATGGATAGGGGTCTTCTTAACATGCACAGCTCACACCTGTGGAAAAGGAGAACAGACAAGACAGTTAAAATATAGTACGTTTTTGTTGTTGTTTTGGCTAAACAGCAAAAACAGACAAAATGATGTCTAAAGTGTAATTCACTTAATACTAGAATCTTGTTTGTTGGACTGTTGTTTAAAATCAATTGTTAAAGTATGTTCATTATGTCCTCAGTTGTATGCTGTGTAATATAATGCAATGCTATACTGTTCAGTGTTGTGCATATGTTTATGCCACAAGAGGGCACTAAAGTATAGGCTATGGAGGATGCGTTTGTATTATTATGTTTGTCCAAGTTGATTTACCGTAGTTAAGAGGATCATATTACTGAGAGAATCTTCATTACTCTCTGTGCTGTTCGACCGTGAGACTGATGTGTCAACAGCTGAAATAATTATGCCAAGAACGGCTAAAGATAACTCATCTCTATCGTCCATTTTTTTCTTTTGAATGCAACGCAAGCTGAAACATAACTCAACATCAATTCATTTACGATCACGTGAAAACGTAGGTTAAATCTTGCTTGTGTGATACATGACTTAAAAAACGCTTGACAAGGCATCGTTCCCTTCAAATGACATGTCAGTTTACACATAGTTTTAAAAAAAACAAAAAACAATGATATTATAGCCAATACAGTAAATGTCACACATAGCTTTGTATTTTGGACAAAAATACACCTGGGCGCTTTCCGTGGTCCAGTTATCACTGAGGTAAGTTAACGTTAACGTTAAATGGCAGAACGCCAGGTCAGGATTTACACGGAAAAAAAGCGTGAAAAAATCAATAAGAGGAATTGACACTTTAATTTTATAACAATAAATCCGAATCCTAACCTTGGATATCCGATTTCAGGATACATTTATCGATTTTCAATTCCTAACCCCTATAAGTTATAAAATAATGAACGTGCAGGCGCTTTCACCGACTTAACGTGGTAAATAACAAAATGATTAGACCATTTTGACCTTATAAGAGGTTACATATGAAATATATGTTAATAAAATCACATATTTAATCAAGTAAGTTAGGCTATCAAGATGAAAGAAATCCGCGTCTGACTGGCTTATAGAACATTCCGCGGCCACTTCTTTTTAACGTTAATCTGTTAACGTACGTATGGTTTTTATAAAAATATGAATTACTAACCAGATAGGGCGAAAACGTTGCCGACAGCGACGCGATGCACGGCCTGCGCGTTCTTACAGAGAGAAGGGAACTGAAGAGTTCTTCATAAAATGGCAGCTGGTTGTGGTTATTTTTCGCGGTCATTTCGTACTAATGTATTTGAATTTACAGTAACATGCCCCGAAATGGCTACATTGAAGAGTAGCCTATCATATACATGTTATATTAAAATGTCTAGAATAGATTTAATTGAATGTAGAAATCGTGGTCAGCTATTCTAAAAACTTTAAAGTTATTAGCTAGAATCCGTATACACATTATAAGAATTATTACTTACCAGATGAAGAAGTTCCAGGTCGGCAGAAAAGACAGCAGCACTGACGCGACAGAGAAACTCTTCCAAAGTCAAATATGCTCTCATGCACACCCCACTGACATAAATTATGTCATAAATTATGACTGTTAATGGTCAACCAGTGCTACATTTTTATTTTAAATGTAAGAATAACATTAGTAGGCTATCAATTTTACCCCTGGAACTGTGTGTGGTGTTTTTCGCGGTCAATTTGCACTGCTGTATTTAGATTAACAGTAACAGATAATTTCCCAGAATGCATTGAAATTCTACAGTAACATACTGTCAACTGTGTGCACAGTACATAACTGTTGAAAAACAATTTAATACTGTGAAAACAACTAAATCTACTGTAACTTACTGTACATAGATTATACAGTAAGAAACTGTTGAGAAAAACAGTATAATCCTGTGAAAACAACAGAAATCATTTACAGTGAAACTATATCCACAAGTTTCCTACGCCCCATGAGGCCTTGCGTCAAAAGTGGGCGCGACTTCCGGTTGGAAGTAAACAAAGCGCAACTTGACATGCTTGACACTCGTTCAATCAACAGTTGACAGTCATTCAAGTTATAGCGATCCAAACTAGCTAACGATGTGGGAACACAACCTCAACGAAATTAAAAAGGGTGAAATAACAGTACCTTTACCCTCCGCAGTAGTTGATTGGGAGTATTATAATAACATTATTAATAATCAATACTCATCAAGGCATGGTGACAGACAGTTGTGCGAGCTGACAAACAATTAAAATAAAAAATACACACTTAGTCATTGTGCTTTGGAGTTTATTCAAAATTATAAATGAATGTGCTACATGAATACATTACTGGCACATTTGGTATTCTGTCAACACAGGCTTTGATCCTGAGTTTAGGTGTAACATCAGTAGCGAACAGCCAATCACATGCTGATAGAGTTTATAGAATATTAAGAATTTAAACAAATGTACACAGGAAGATTCGTCGTCTTTTGGGAGGTGATGGAAACTACAGTCTTTGGCAGGATCACTCTGATTTCATTTTCAGCTTATGTTCAAAAAACAATCCCGTTTAAGCCACTGAACTAGTTTAGTCCGGTTATACATACAACCGCGAACAGCACATGTTGTCCCTGAGCTCCGTAACGACATCTCTCATAAAGATTTGCGTCTTTAAATAGTAAAATAATTCTCCGAAAAACAGCTAGCCTCTTCGCTAACTAACACACAAAATACCATTGGAATGCTACTTCCGCCGCATCACCGGAAGTCTCACCCACTTTATTTTTTACAGGAGTGCCCCTCGGAAACATTGTGGATACACCTGGCTTGACATAGCCGCGCGTTCTCATTCTGGCTCAGCAAACGTGCAACGGATTAAGCCAGGATGCACTGATCAGACTAGGTCAAACCGCGACTGTTCAGTTATCCTGGCTTTCTTAATTCTACTTTTGTGCAATACCCCTCGGGACGAATATCAGCGTGCGTTAACTTATTCGTCAGCGTTTTTCAGCGCGTTTTCTGTGTTCACACCCAAGCGTTTTTCGCTGACGATAAGCCGAATGAACATGCAAATTAATTCCCTGACATTAGATGGCGCTTAATATAAAACAGAAATAATAATAGAATACTATACTAGGGTGATCATATTCATGTCTCAATGTTTTATTATGACAGATAGAAAAACCCGAATGAAATAATGATAGAAATAATGTCTTCTGTATTAGAAAAATAAATATATAAATAATAAATAACTAAAAGAAATGCCTCCAAATGTAACAAAAAATAGCTCTCACAAACTTACTAAAACGAACTAACAAAATCTATTTATATCTTTAGTTTTCATTCTCTTTATCTTGTTTTTCTTCCTCGTCCACCTTGTTTGTCCATCTATATTTTGCTGTAGAACTGATCTTTCCCAGCAGTTTTTGTTTGAAAACCAGGACATTTTCATCACTTAAAAACAGTCAGGACAGGACGTGGAAACAGGACATGTGTAACGCAAAGTTGAGATGTTGCCCAGAGATAAAAACATAGCAGTTGTCGGATGAACAGATGCACGAGAGACGAGAGTTGTCGTATTTCCCCACGTTTAATAAAACCACTCAAACGTCACACTCGTCCTCCTCATACACGGGGATCGAGTGAGAAAAAACCCAACAAACAAACATCTGGTCACAATAGAAAAATAAAATAAAAGAAAGAATACAAAGAGTCGGCAGAGCGGTTCTCCTCTCCTCACTTGTCAAAATCTAACTGACACTACACACACTATGCGCAGTTCTCATCTCAACTCAGATTTCTATAAAGCACAAAGTGACCGTTTTACACATGTCCCGGGAAAACAGGACTGTTGGTCACCCTATACTATACTATTATTACAGAAATACTAATATAAATATTATCATATAGCTCTTTATGCTCCGAGACCAGCAGCTCAACATTCATCTTGCCCATAGGTATCTTATCTCTTCTTCGCCGTATGTGTGCTCAAGACCGTTTTGTGTTTGAGCGCCCTCAAATTGTGTTTTACTGTAACTTCAGAAGTACCAGACACGTGAGCAAACCCGCCAATCTCGTTGGTCGGATAGGTTTTGAACGCGGCGCATCAAACCAAAAAAACGAACCCGAGTCGTTTTTTAAAAATGACGCTTTTACGCGTGGCGTTTTTCGCGTCGGTGTGAACTCACATTGGCGCCCATTGTTTAGTCACGAGGCGTTAAACGTCGACGAATAACGCGCGCGAAATTCGTCCCGGTGTGAACAGGCCTTGAAGGCGGGCATACACTGTGCGATTTTGAGCCGAATTCTGACTCGTGCGACTCTTTTTCCTGTCGGACCGATTTTCAGCTTTGTCGTGAGTCGTTTGTCGTGCAGTGTTCGTGCAGTGTACAGGGAGAAACGAGAGGCGATTAGCCTCTCACGATCGACAATCGGATGGTCGGATGAATTTCTGGCATGTCAGAAATTTTGGTCGCTCCTCGTGACTATATCGCACAGTTGAAGCAAAGCTACGAACCGATTGCCCTAAACTCAGTGTTTTTTCCCTCACTGCACCTGCGCGAAAACAGAAGTTTAACCATTTCATCTGCAGCAAAAATAAAATTAAAATAAAAACGAAAAGAGGGAGATCTTTAAGTTCTGTAGTTCAAACTAACTACAAATTACTGTTGCTTACCTCCAGTTCGTGTTGCAAAATGGATAATATTACCCACCGTCTTCCAAGCCACCTGCGATGTAACGCCTCTTTAATTTGTCAAACAATGTTTTTGAAATAAACCTGTTTTTAATTTTCATTGATGATTAATTATGTCAATGTTCGGACATATTATAGACTGTTAATAGTTATTTTATATGCCTATAATTCATTGTAATCGACCTAAATGTTTTAGACCATTTTTAATGAGGAGTAAGATTATGTAATATTTTATTATCCTCACAGCACGTTGGTTCCACAGCAACGTGCTGTGAAAATATTGCGTGGCAAATTAATTATAATAGCGGATCTATTTAATAATAAAATTAGCCTATAGGCCTCCCCGTAATAATGATAATACAATAATACTGTAGTAAACCTTAATTATTCTTTAAAGAGGTTTAACAATTTATGGAGGACAGAGGGCACGTCACCACACAGGATTTTAGAGAAAATATATATTTTTATTGACAATCTGATTTAGAAAAATAGTACCATCATATAAATACACATTGAAAGAGACTCTAGCTCACATTAACTCAGCACGCGCGCACTAGGACAATCGCGATCCCCAAGTGAACACTTCAAACGTCACTACACTCCAATGGTTACTCCCCAGCCCAGCACAGCACACTAGAACTCGTGATCACACTACAATCCTTTATCAAGTGGAAGAATCATCGTCCTTGGTCCCGCGTACACAAAGCAATGGGCGTACACACTCTAAAATACGCAACTCTCACACACATTCACACCCACACATAACTCATGAAATGGTTAAAATATAAAACACTTCCCCGATTTCCAGGCAAATAAGACCCCGTCCAGAGGTCTCGGGGAACGGAATCAGCCGTGATGAATAGTCCACAGAGGCAGCACGCGTTGTTTGTCCGCGTTTGTCCGTCCCAGCCACAGCAGTCACAATAATGGCATTAATTAGTCCTCTTCACGCTAGGTTCTCTTTAAGAATCACTGGTGATGCACGAGTTCTTTATTTTATGCGAGACGCAGCTCTTTTAATCGCTCCAGGAACACGTGGCCAGCGCTCCTATACCCCCGTCCCACTATTACTAACTACACCGATGAAATCTCTCTAGCTAGCTATCTTCGTTGCCGGACAAACCCTAATGGTCTCGAGCAGCACAAAGCGTCCCCGTTTCCCTCCGAGCGCAAGAAGCCAATCACGTCCCCCCGAACTTCCCCTCTGCTCTCTTAATGTCCTCCAGTCCAGGTGAGATCGATCATCAATAAGCACATACTACGAAATGGTTCAGACGGGCGGAACCAACGCCAAACAACACAAAAAGATACACCCCCACGCCATTCATCACAATACCAATAATAATTAAACGTATAAATGGAAAATGCTAAATCATTTTGATACTAGCAGATGCTTGTTTTGACAATATCCCTGGATACATACACGTAAATAGGCGCAATCCAGGGGGTTATCGCAGATATTACACGTATAGTGTGAGCAGTGAAGTCGCAGCTCGACGATCGGACCGTACAGTGTGAGCACATCAATCCTGAACTTTGGCTTTGCATCGCATGCGATTTACTCGTTCAGTGTGAGTAGGTACCTTGCTGAAATCGCACAGACATCGCACAGTGTATGCCCGCCTTACACAAACGCCTTCCTACAGTCGCTCCTCCGTTTCTCTGGCGCTCAGTGTGTGTGTGTGCGCGCTCGCTGCAGCTGTCTCCTCTCAAACATGACACCGGCTTTGAGTGTGTCCGGCTGATGATTGGCTGTTCTGCCTTAAGTCCCGCCTCTCTTGATGTGTTAGATGTATCAGTCAGCTCGTGCTGAGGAGGCGGGAACTTATGGTTGTTTACATCTCCCTTTTCCAGAGGGGTATTGCACAAAAGTAGAATTAAGAAAGCCAGGATAACTGAACAGTCGCGGTTTGACCTAGTCTGATAAGTGCATCCTGGCTTAATCCGTTGCACGTTTGCTGAGCCAGGATGAGAACGCGCGGCTATGTCAAGCCAGGTGTATATAGTTTGGATAAATGCACGTTCACGGCATTCTTAAAAAGAGCGCGAAATCGATCACAGACTCACCGATCCAAAAATGGACAAAACGCGTGCGGCATACTTTTCACCTAATGAGCAACAGCTTCTTATGGAAACGTATGAAGAAGTGAAACATATAATATGTAAAAAAGCCAATACAGATGCTGTAATAAAACAAAGAGAGAATGCCTGGCAAACTATAGCAGACCGATTGAATGCTAAGTCCATAAATAACCACACTCTAAAAAAATGCTGAGTTGTTTTAAGCCAATTTTGGGTCAAATATGGACAAACCCAAATGTTGGATTTAAAAATGCAATTAATAAATTCAATCCAACAGCTGGGTTTGTCCATATTTGACCCAAAATTGGTTTAAAACAACCCAGCATTTGAGTGTGCAGTGCTCCATTGTAACCCTCATAATTACAATTCGAGGAGTTACTTGTCATTTAACAAAATAATTGTATATTTTGGCTTAAATGTGACCAGTGGACATACATTTAACATGAAGAATAATTGCAAACACTTACCTACTATGTGTATATTTTATATATTTAGTTTATTTTATGTCTATCTCTTTAATCTTTTTACTCTTATCTATTTCTATATAGGTTTTGTTTCTAATTGATTTAATGTAATCTATAATCAGATATTTTGCTCTATTTTTATCCATCTAATCTATTTTATCATTTGTATCTATTCCTCCTAAAGAACAAACATGTCTGGCCAAAAAAAGGTCTTGGCAGAAAGTCTAGATTAAATACAAGAATATTTTGCAGGCTGGTAAGTGACTTGTCTGCAGAGAACATGGTGACATGTTTGCTGACATTTAATCGTCTGTGCTGATTTTAGCAATAAAAAAAGTCATAACAAAGGGCAAGCCATTGTGAATAGGAAAAACAAATCTTTAGTCTATATATACTATTGACCTTGTTGTTACATGAAACCACATTTACGACTTAATGAGCCATTTCTTATTATCTCATCAACTGCAATAAAATAGCCTCTAATTTTTTTTCTCATTCAACTATACATTTCTACTCTATATTTGCATAGATATACATAGTCTATATTCTATTTCTCATGTTGTATAGTATAGTTGTTTTGCATTGTGTTGGCATTTATTGTGGACAGCAAAGTTATAATTGCTCAGGAAAATCTGCTTTCCTCACTGCAAGTGTATGCCAATAAACGCTTTGAATCTCAAATAATATATTCATCAAACCTCTGACAGTGAAATGAACATCAGTTTTTAATAATAACTAAAATAGCAGTACGCATTCTTAGATGAATGGCAGTATATCTAGTATTTTAATGCAGGAGCATAAAGTAACTAAAACATTAATATCTAGTAGGATTTAGGGAGGAACTAGTCGATAAATCACTAGGATTAATCTTAGCCTGGTTGTTAGCCTGCTCTAGAGCAGGCTAGCTGCAAAGTGTAAATCTCCATTAATGTAGATTAATTTAGCCTCCATTCGTGCAACCGAGTCAGGGCTAAATTCAGCCAGGATAACTGGAAAATCAGCTTAATCCCTTATCTTGCTTTTGTGCAATACCCCCCTGGTACTTTGAATGAGTGTTTATGCTTTCGAGGTTTTTAAATAAGCTTGATATGTGTTTGGGAAGATGTTATGTTTATGTTTTATTGACATGTCCAGTGTTTTCATTATTATATTTCGTATTTTTGGATAAACAGTACAAGACTTGCGTTAGGCATTCTGTTTGTAATGCTGAGTGATTTGAAAAAAAAAAAAAAAAAACACGCTCTTTGCTCACACGATCAGCATGGTGTTCTGTGTTTTCTCCTAAATAAAAGCTCAAGGGTTTATTTCTTACAAGTGAAGAAATTAGGACAAAAGTATTGTAATTTTGATAGCGTAATATAGAATATAATGACAGACTCTATATCATAACTATAAAGATGTTTGAGCCCTCTTTAGGTAAGCTACAAGTCGATGCTTTTTCGTTGTTCAATGTGCACAGGCCTGGGTCGAATCCAGTTGAAGCTCTTAATTTTGAGCAATGTGCTCCAAATTGATGCATTTAACCTTAAAATGTACCAAATTTTCTTGCAGGGGAGCATGCCCCCGAACCCCCCTAGAGGGACAGGGGTCTACGTAACATGCCCAAATTTAAATGACACATCCATCCCCCACACTTTTCAAAAGCTTGCTACGCCTCTGATGTCTACTGTAATAATTCATGCAATATTTCCATAATTAAGCGGCGGTGTAGTGTAGAATATCTTACAGTAACAACACACTTCACAGTATTCATGTCATGGGTTTAAGATTTCCAGCAGGATATTGAGAATATTACATCATTTACATGTAATTATTGTTCAACTGTTAATGTATTTATGATAATGACTGTGGATTTACATTTGGATTTATTTACCTGAGTAAAACACAGCTGAGAAAACAATATATTCTGCTCTAAAACTGAAACTCCGAATCCATGTTTTAATGTTGCCTGTAAAACAGATGAAATAATTACATCCACTATATCATTTACAACAGCAACACAGTGAAACACAAGTTTAACATTGAATTTAATGTAAAATTACTGTCAGTTTCTGTGAAAACAATGTGTATCATAATTGATATACTGTATGAATCTATAAATATGATAAATCAGCCACACCTGTGAAGTTATTGATATACGGAGCCGTCCAGAGCAACATCAGCGGCCTCAGGAAATACAGAGCAGAACAACACACCGACTCAAACACTGATCCTGAAACACACACACACACACACACACACACACACATTACTAAAAACAGACCGACTCAAACATAGATCCTGAAACACACACACACACACACACACACACACACACACATTACTAACAACAGACCGACTCAAACACAGATCCTGAAACACACACACACACATTACTAAAAACAGACCGACTCAAACATAGATCCTGAAACACACACACACACACACACACACACACACACACATTACTAACAACAGACCGACTCAAACACAGATCCTGAAACACACACACACACATTACTAAAAACAGACCGACTCAAACATAGATCCTGAAACACACACACACACACACACACACACACACACACATTACTAACAACAGACCGACTCAAACACAGATCCTGAAACACACACACACACATTACTAAAAACAGACCAACTCAAACACAGATCCTGAAAAACACACACACACACACACACACATTACTAACAACAGACCGACTCAAACACAGATCCTGAAACACACACACACACACACACACACACACACACATTACTAACAACAGACCGACTCAAACACAGATCCTGAAACACACACACACACACACACACACACACACACACACACATTACTAACAACAGACCGACTCAAACACTGATCCTGAAACACACACACACACACACACACACACACACACACACACACACATTACTAACAACAGACCGACTCAAACACAGATCCTGAAACACACACACACACACACATTACTAACAACAGACCGACTCAAACACTGATCCTGAAACACACACACACACACACACACACACACACACACACACACACACACACACACACACACACACACACACACACACACAGATATGAGTTATTGATTATTAACTCTCAGTCCTGAATCACTGACCTTCAGATAACCCCCAGAGGACGAAAGCGAGACACATCAGAATATTTGGACAGAAGACGAGGAACATCTGAAGACGAAAGACTGAGTCTGAGAGAAACACACAATAACACACGTTCACTTACAGTTTTTCTCAATTACTGAAACCATCACTCACTTTCTCAAAACCTGACACACAAAACCACACTTTCACACACATTCCACAGAAACGCTGACTCTACTGACAAAATCTATTATATACTGGCAAATTATACATCATATATATATATCAATTATATACTGGCAAATTATATATATATATATTTAAGTATTAGACATTTAAGTGAAATTACTGAACTTAAATACACAAGCTTGATAAAAATGGTCATTCTAGCAAGACCACTTTACCTGTGCTCAAAATCACACAACGGTCTCAGACCACACACATACACACACACACACACACACGAGTCAAAATTATGAACACTACAGATCATTCATTAGACGCATCAAAAAACGGAAAACAGACTTCAAAGCATGTTACGGATAAAAGTATAATGCCAATACAGTAATAAGGTGAATAAAATAATTACTGTATCCACAAGTCTGGTATTGCACTGAATATTGAACAGTATCGAATGTTTGAGTCGTTGTGTGTAAACTGTGTTGTAGAGTGAGAATGTCAGAGTGCATGAGATCTGCAAACAGTGTTTTAATCACCTGAACTTGTTTAAAGGGCACCTATTATGCCCCTTTTTACAAGATGTAATATTGGTCTCTGGTGTCCCCAGAATGTATTTGTGAAGTTTCAGCTCAAAATACCCCACAGTTAATTTATTATAACCATTTGAAAATGTCATTTTGGGGCCTGCTTAAAAATGAGCGGTTTCAGGGGGTATTCCACCTTAAATGCAAATGAGCTGCATATCCCCGCCCTGCCATTGGATGAGGGCGTAACTTGATACCTATGGCAGGCAGTCGGTACTGAGAGAGTGAAGAGACGCGCCGTATTGAATGTCATTCAGAGTACGTTTGAATCGGAATATATAAATAGTATGAAGAGACTCCGGCAGAATAAACAAATGAGAATGGACCAGTACGTCTCGGTATGGTTATTTGATACTTTTAAGTACTTTAGAGTTGTAATCGCGTCCCATTTGAAATGATGGATGTCCAACACACACACACAGACACTAGCGCAATTTTTTGAAACTACATATACATTCTGTGATAAAGTTTGCAACGTACGAGCGAAATTACATTTATGCGAGGCACCTGTGGCGTCATGTTTAGCTACTTGTCATAGGTGCTTCTGTGGCAAATGTGAGAAGATGGCTAACTTACAGAACACCAACATATATGCAGTTTTTAATACAATATCTTTAAAAATATATATATTTATAAACGTGTGGTTACACACTATACAAACAAGGTTTTAAATTATATACACAGACATCCTATGACGGCAATAACTTTAGACGCATTTGTTATTGAATTGGCTGACATCGACTGAAAAGACTATTTGCTCAAAAATCATAAAATACACGTACTGTTACTGGAGGTGACGGTGGATCGCAAACAGTAGACGACAATCCACACTTGAGGATTAACTTTTAAGCCACAACAACAGGATTAACCCACGAGTCCACGACAGAACATAAATTTACGTTTCCAAGAGACATTACCGGCTGTCGTCGTTGAAACAATGAAGGATGGTGTGTACAGATCACCGAGGGCGGGGTCTAGGCCACAGCCACACTGTCAATCAACCCCCTGTCTCCCGTTCTACGTCACAAAGACCTGGATCTCAGAACAGCTCGTTCTGAGGCAGTGCATATGATTTATTGAGATTGTAAAAAAACTACTGGATGGATTTTTATCATTCTAGGGTGGTTTTGCTCACACACTGCCAACACACATTTATGTTCAAACACCATGTAAAAGTGAATTTTCCATAATAGGTGCCCTTTAATGTTTTACAGAAAGAGTGATTTATTTGATAAATTGGTTCAGGCTATTGAGAATTTGGATCAGAGAATGAGGTTTAGTGTTTTAGCAAATCAGGAAAACTGTAAACAGATTTAATAAAGATGATTATCAGTCATTCAGTTTTAAGACACACATTTCTGTTCTTTCAGCCCATTACATTTATAACTGAATGAAACTGAGTTTCAAACACAAACGTAATATATTATAAATAACTGAACACTGATTGAGGACAGAATTTTCATTTCAAATGTGAGAATAGGTGGTTTGCAGTCACGTGATCGTGTTGATGCGCAGATTGCAGATGGAGGGCAAGGAGTGAAGAGCGCAATGGACGAGACGGAGGAAAATCTGTACTGTACTACTTTAGACGCTATTACAAGAGAAATATATAAACAGAAAATCGAAACATATGTTGGACGTGATCCTTACGTTATGAGGAGGAGCGATTTTCAACTGAATTGAGAGATTTGCCTGTAGATATCAGCAACTAACTCGTCTTACAGACATACTTCGACTTTACAAAGTTCGGAAACTGGTACATTAAACAAACAGCTACATAAGTGTATTTAAACACCTGAATAATGGTATTATAAGCCACATAAATAATGTATTAACTCACATTTGATGAAGTGATCACTGCACACACACACACAGGCATTTTCCCATTTGGCTCCTCCCGACCGCAGACGTAGGTTTGCAAGGCATTTTTCCTGGTGTTTTTCTGTCAATTTCTTGTATTTTCCCCCCTTATGAACAACAACTTTTGGCACACGATAAAAACTCCTCGTGGTTTGATCGATTTGAGCAACCATAAACTACGCAAAACATAGGCATTTTGAGTGTGTTATAGTGCTTCCTAATATAGAAAATCACTTCCTGCCCTCCGTCTGCGGTTCGCGCCATGGCAACGCAGTGGCGTGACGTCATATGAAAACAAGCTATTACCAGAGGGCACTCTACATCAGAACTGATCACTTCACAAAACTCTAATCCCCATAATGCCTCACTCCTGGGACTGATTGCACACACACCTGCACCTAATTCAGACTCTCCATATGAGCCACACACAAACAGAAGTTGAGTGTGAAGTATTACTGTGCCACTGTCTGTAATCACTGAGTGTTTACCCGATCTTGCTGTTCTGTTTACTGACCCTGGTTTGTTTTCTGACTTCTGCCTGTTTGCTGCCTGTCTTGACTCGGATTGCCTTGGATTATTGTTTCTTGCTGCCTGCCCTGATCTTCTGCCTGTTACCCGACCATTCTCTGTGCTCGCTATCTGAATACCCTGTTTTGCTGTTATCTAACTCCTGTCTGTTTGACGTTGTTTCAATAAAGCTGCAAATGGATCCCATTGTTATTATTATTATTATTAGGTTCAAACTCATTCCCACTGTATGGCAGTAAATCAGAATATGTGTGTTATATGTGTACCTTCAGTAGTAGATCTGCAGTAGATCAGACAGAAGAGCAGAAGTGCAGATCCAGATGCAGAGACACAGAGAATCAGCATTATTATGTGTAACACAGAGAAACCTGTCAAACACACAGTTATTAATGCTGTTATTCTGAAAAGTTTCTTATATATAGCAGTTTGCATGGTATGGCTCCACTTCCACTTAATGCATTTAATATATAAAATCATAACTCATCTACTAGAGGAGATTGTACAATAACACATTGAAGAAGTGCTTTTGTCAGCCTTTTCCTATAGAGCCGTGCACCTGCAATACTGTACTTATGAAATATTACATATTTACTTCTTTCTCTGCATCCATAAACAGTGGTCATTAGGTAATCAAACATGTCTTCATAATTTGGAGAATTGTTTAATTTTGTCTCTACCTAAAGTCATTTTGTGTTAGTGTTAATATGCTGTGGTTATGGTTTGCTATATGTGCTTTTATTTGATTTTCCATGTTTTTTGTACTTATGGACTTTTCTTTACCATCTGAAAAATAATATTTGCATGATGAATATGAGTGCTACTGTAATAAAGAATGTAAAATGTGTGTGAAGATGAAAGTTAAAAAAGATGAAAGAGAACTGTGTGACAACTTTTGAAAAAGTACTGAGAAAAAAGCAGTTCAATAATAACAAAAAAACTAATTACTGAAAAGACAATTGCAGAATATATCCCATGAGAAAGCAAATCATTAATATAATAAAACATATATATAATACAAAACTAAACTACATAAATATAAAAACAATATATTGAATGTTTTAATGTTAATTGACAAGTCAAAACTGTCCTTTTTATAATTTCATGCAAGCATTCAGAAAAAAAAGAAATGAAATGAAGGATTTAAATGTGCTTTATGTGTGACTGAAGTTACAGCTAACATGTCTATAGTGTGTCTCGTGAAGATCACTGTCCTGAACTGTGTATTCTGCTGTACAGCAACTGTTTTTAATGGACAATAACCGAACAGTATTACATGCAAAGAAACGACTGTAGAGTGACAGTTCCTCTGAGATCACATGACTTCACACAGCTACAGTGTGTGCATTCATTAGAAGAAATCAAAATCACTTTGAGTTTAAAATTGGAATCTTAATAAACTTTAAATACAACTGCATGTAAATGCATAACTAAATTCCACTTGTGTATTAGTTGATTGACTCACCCAGTTGGTCCAGCACTACAGTTGCATTGGCTGAATGTCTTCCAGCAAACACATGACACATGTAAACCCCTTTATCCTCCGTTCTGACGCTCTTCAGTCGGACAGAGAAGTTTCCTCTGGGGATTTCAGCGGTGAAGAACTCAGCTCGGTCTCGGTATCGCTCATCTGATGAACCTGGAAAGGTCTTGTTGTTTTGGTAGAGCAGGACCAGAACATCTTCATCTTCATTCTCTTTATTAATTTTCTTCCAGGAAACCTCATCTAAGTGTTCAGGTTTGATGTGAGAGTCGACAGAGCAGTTCAGAGTGACGTCTTCACCCACAGACGCAGAGATGGACCAATCCGATCCCGAGACCAGCAAACGCTCTGAAAGAACAAACTGTGTAAATATCACACACCTATCTACACACACAGATCATTTCAGTTCAGACTCACCAACATCTTTTATTTGAACCTCCGTTTCTCCAGACTCCAGCTGACTGTGAACTGTACATGTGTATCGTCCTTCATCTTCAGCTCTCAGATGGTCCAGCCGGAGGGAGAAGTTTCTGTGTTTAATCTCCTCAGTGAAGAAATGAGCTCTGTCCTGATAATCCTGCGACTGTGCCTCTGGTCGACTCTCTCCATCTTGAAACAGATGAACGAAAGTCTCTGAGTCTGTTCTTCTCCATTCCACCTCCAGTCTCTCCATTAGTAAAGGTTCATCAACATAACAGGGCAGAACCAGTGAAGATCCCAGAGGAGCAACCAGAGGACCAGAGGGACCGTGCACAGTCAACCCTGAAAACATGTTTCCCATAGACAGGGGAAAGAGAAGAGTGAAATAAAGCTTGTTTTGTTGTCAAAACTCAATAATGACATTTTTAGCTGTCGAAAACTCATGTATTGTAAAATCAAGCGTAGCTTCAGTTCTGGCAGATCACGTTAGTCCAGCTCACATCACATCAGTGACTCTACTCTGTTCCTCGTCTACGATAGGAATATAACATCACTTTATTCATGTATAACTCCTTCAGTATTATCAGCTGATCCACGTCTACGATAGGATTACAACATCACTCTATACATGTGTAACTCCTTCAGTATTATCAGCTGATCCTCGTCTACGATAGGATTACGACATCACTGTATACATGTGTAACTCCTTCAGTATTATCAGCTGATATCATGTTTCTCAGGTGCGATTACCTCCCCAGCTCCTCCTGTCTCAGTCAGGGTCTGCCTTTCTGACTCCCCTCGAATAAGAATAAATTCTCAAATTATATTGTACTTTAAAACCTTGAATTAATAATATCTGCATACATTCATGTTGGTTCTGTTCTATTCACCTTAAAGGACAACTCCGGCGCAAAATGAACCTTTGGTCTAATTACACATTGTTACCTAGTCAACCGTTATCTGAGATTTGTTTTCATGATTGCCGAATGTAAATAGTTTTATCTCTAAAAACAGTTTAGCCTATAATGCTAGTATATAGGGCATAGAGTAATGACAAATAAAAATCGCTTGTTATTACCACTAACAAGGCTCAAAATAGCCCCACACCAAAACGACAGCATAACAAGGGTCCCTACATTCAAACCGAAGCGTTGAGAACTTTGTCAGTGTCCATACAGTTTAATAAGAAGATATTTTATACACACAGTAAATTTCGCGAATACAGGAAGAAGCCATCTTTGAAAAATAGTCTCTACCACCAGTCGATCTACGAACGCCGATCCAAGTGCGCTGAACTGTGGAGAATCTCATATGATCCGTTGTTTCCAGAAGAAACACAAACACAAACCGTTTACTTCCCTTCAATATGTACACGTAGCCTACTGTTCGCGCTCACCTTATCACCTTATTCACATCTCACCAGCGCACTTGGATCGGCGTTCGTAGATCGACTGGTAGAGACTATTTTTCCAAGATGGCTTCTTCCTGAATTCGCGAAATTTACTGTGTGTATAAAACATCTTCTTATTAAACTGTATGGAAACTGACAAAGTTCTCAATGCTTCGGTTTGAATGTAGGGACTCTTTTTATGCTGTCGTTTTGGTGTGGGGCTATTTTGAGCCTTGTTAGTGGTAATAACAAGCGATTTTTATTTGTCATTACTCTATGCCCTATCCACAAGTTTCCGAGGGCCGCTCTTGTAAAAAATAAAGTGGGTGAAACTTCCGGTGACGCGGCGGAAGTAGCATTCCAATGGTGTTTTGTGTGTTAGTTAGCAAAAAGGCTAGCTGTTTTTCGGCGAATTATTTTACTATTTAAAGACGCAAATCTTTAAGAGAGATGTCGTTACGGAGCTCAGGGGCAACATGTGCTGTTCGCGGTTGTATGTATAGCCGGTGTGGTGAAGAGATGGGTCCGCCTGAAGAGATGAGTCCCACTTTAGGACCCAAGCGATCCGATTGGTTCAAAGCTAGTTTTATGGGTAATCGCTTTAATGCCTGGTTACAAATCACTTTATTAAAAGAGACGTTTGAAGTACGTTATAACGAGTCATTAATGTATTTTAACTTATATTATATACTAGTATATAACCGAAGCTGTAGATTGTACATTTAAACATTTCTCGTTCTTAGTGTTTTTAGTTAGCTTAGTAGCATAGCATTTATCCGATGATTCGTGCTAGCTGAGATTTACCGCAGCTTATACTGCCTTACCGTATTCGAAATGCAATTATAATTGTCACTGTTTTTGTCTTTAGAATCAGTGCGATGTTGATCATTTGAATTGTTTGTCTAGCCTTAATTACAGGACAGTGTAATAAAAATTTGTAAATCACAAATCGTAATTTAATCATTATCAAACTTTATTCATATCATAATTTTTTTTTAATCCTGATTAATGAAAGAAATAGCATTTTCAGGTATGTTTTGCAACGTTAAGTTATTTGTTATTAAACAATAAGGCATAATAATTTTTTTTTAATTACATTCATGTCATTTTGTGTTCTAATTCATATAATATGAATTGTTTGTCTACCCTTGATTACAAGACAGTGTAATAAAAATTACTGAATCACAAATCGTATAATGTAATCATTATCAAACTTTATTTATATCATAATTTTATTTTTTATCCTGATTAATGCAATAAATAGCATTTCCAGGTATGTTTTGCAACATTAAGTTATTTGTTATTTAACAACATTTTTAAAAAATTACATTCATGTCATTTTGTGTTCTAATTCATATGATTTGTCATAATTATTTCTTAAAACAGAACATCATACAATACAATAGCATTCAATGCAATAAAATTAGTGAACCAAAACTTACAGGCAATAAAAATGACATCTGATTAAATTACACAATACGATACTAAATTATTTCAACTGAATTATGAGATGTAATGGATTATATTGTTATTAACACAGAACTACAAGCAAAATGAACATTTACATGGACATTTATAGAGCTTTTTAAAATGCACAACAATACAAAACAGCTTTAAACAGACTATAGGAAACTTTCATTTCCCAAATACTTTTGTGATAATCCTTCTGACTATACAGTGTGAAGATCGAATGAAAATATCTTCATAGCTGTGTTAACAATGTTGAATGAACTGTAAGGTTAAATATTTTGAGAGACAGTGTTTTTTTTTTTTAGGTCCATCCTGGATTAACCAATTATACTCAAATAGATGCAGTGTCTTTTGCTGTATGTAAAGTTAAATCTGTAATTGATTCATATTGTATGTGCAGTCAAATTTTTTTCTTGAGGCCTCGATGATGCAGTCAGGTCATGAGACGTGGAGGCTGAGGAACTCTGAAAAACACACAAACATGCTGTAACACAGCAAGAGAAAGTATCCTGTCAATTGTATCCTAACCAGGGGTGTTACTGGACCCCTGTGGAAGAGCAGTATATTGTCCATTTTGAAGTGCATACTTCAGTGTTTCCCAACCCTGTTCCTGGCGGCACACCAACACTGCGCGTATTCTTTGTCTCCTCAATCAAACACACCTGATTCAACTCATCAGCTCATTAACCCATCTGATTATGAGCTGATGAGGGGCAACATTTTTCATCTTGCCATGGACCCCTGGTGCGGGTGGGAAAGTTTGGTGGCCCTGGGACCTCGTTCAATAGTCGAAAGGTTGAAAAAGGCTGAAAAAAAGCTAATTTTAAAACTGACAGGGGTCAAAAAGGTCAAACTAACGAAACGAGCTGCCATAAGGACACGGAAGGTCACAGGACCCCGAAACTTGGCGAGTTCCGTCGTCTAGGGACCTTGAGTCAGGCCCCAGAGTTTGAGGGCCCTAGCCGCTTTCTAAGCGTTTCCTAACCCCCGTTCGTGATGAGCCTATTCATTGTGGATGGCGACAGAAAAATGTCTGATTCTGATGAGGGCAATGAGACAAGTCCTGGCTCTCTACACCTCTTCTGACCTGAGCTATGGACATCCCACGTAGCACATATTCCATTGTACTAAATAGTGGGTTCATGGACAGTGGAATATCCACGGTTGTGCGCATCTGTCTCTGTGTGGTGTGTTAGGACAGACAGCGAAATCTCTTCAGTTTTGTCGGACTTGTATGGTTTAAAATTAAAAAAAAAAAAAAAAAGTTTTTCCCACTTTTACATAAGTGTCTGAAAATTGTGTCCAACATTATTTAGTAAACACAGCAAGAGAAAGTATCCTGTCAATTGTATCCTAACCAGGGGTGTCCCTCTGTGGAAGTGCAGCATATCTGTCCATCATGAAAAACAAACTTTGATCATTTTTTTGCCAAAATTTAATCTTCTTGTGTCTTACATTTCTGACATCAGTAATGTGCTTGCTTCCATTTTTAATGCAGTAGATAGGCTAGGATTTTTTCGTCTATTATAGGAAATAAACTCGTATGAGCCTAGTAAAATATTTTATTCATTGTAGAACTGAACACCACGTTCACACCATGTTTACAATACTTTAATACACAACACTTTATTGGAGGATACAGCGTTAAGTTGATAAAATAGCATAAACTATGTACAAAAAGATTAAAAACAATGGATCATCAAAATACATTTACATCTATTCACCACTGCTGAAACCACACAAATGAGTGCCACAGAATCCCATCCTAACTATGATACAGAAAACAGATTTGATATTTATATTATTAATGATTATTATAATTGTCTTGCTCTTTCCTGTACATGTCTCCATCATGTATCATGTTCTTATTTTTCTAAACAGTTTCTGTTCAGTTACTGGTGTACCCTAACTGATGAAAAGAAGATGTGATCAGTCACTGGTGTTGCTTTTTCTCAACAGACAGAAAAAGAAGTGGTGACATCCCATTCTTCAGTATTCTACTAGTAATGACTCAAGTGTTACTAAAGACATTTTCTAAAAGTATACTAAAGTTCACCAAAAATCTCAAACATTTGCACAAATCATGATTAGATCATGTAGTAACACTTGAGTAATTACTAGTTAGTTCCAATGATCTTCACTTTATAATACGAATCCAAATAATCAGTAATTCCCACAGAAGTATCTAGTAACACTTTCATCTGTGAGCTATTACTTACTAATTCGTTAATAAGAGTTTATTTTAGTTAATAGTAGTTACTAGATTGTTAATAAACTTTTTCAGTAGTTCTCTGGGAAGTATTAAAAAAATTGTAGTTATTAATTACTTAATAGTGAACTACCACTTTCGTCTGTGCGCTATTACTTACTAGTTCGTTAATCAGAGTTTCTTGTTAGTTAATAATAGTTACTAGATTGTTAATATTGTGTTACTCATTAGTTCTTGTGTAGTTATTCACCAACCGTATTCTAAAGTGTTATCAAAAATTCATATATAAGGTACATGAAATAATATGACACAATCCTGTCACTTTTTGTTAAATTTCAGTTTTATTGATCAATAATAGACATTATTAATAAGTAGCCTAAAAGGTAAAATAAGCTCATACAAGTCAAGAAATAAAACAAGTTAAAAGATTCAGTCAATCTAAATCAGAACAATGTTTTAAAAAGGCGCTATCTTTATAAATAAACCACAGATTTGAGCTTTAAACAACTATTTTATCGACTTTTAAACTCTTAAAATTACATTTCATGACAAAATAACAGTAATATTTATTAATATTTATACAATTTCGCGGACTTTCTCCTCTGCTGTTGACGCAACCTACTATGAAAAGCGCTAAACAAATAAAGGTTTTACTTGAAAAGCGCTAAACAAATAAACGTATTACTTGAGGGCAACAAACTGCTTTTATCAAGTTATCGCGAGAACATATTTTGATCAGGCATACTACTGGCATACTATGGGGTCCTAAGGTGGGACTCATCTCTTCAGGGGGACCCATCTCTTCACCACACCGGACTAAACTAGTTCAGTGGCTTAAACGTGATTGTTTTGAACATAAGCTGAAAACGAAATCAGAGTGATCCTGCCAGAGCCGTCTCTGATCCTGCCAACGACTGTAGTTTCCATCACTTCTCAAAAGACGACGAATCTTCCTGTGTACATATTTGTTTAAATAATATTCGAATAAAATCTTAATATTCTATAAAATCTATCAGCATGTGTTTGGCTGTTCGCTACTGATGTTCTGTACTGATGTACTGATCTGTAGTAAAAGCCCCTATGGACAGGTGTTGAAAATTAGCACATGTGCTATTACACTTTAAACAATGCATCTGGTTCGTCCAATGTTATTGCCATGTCCATATTAAATAAATAAAATAAAAAAGAAATAAATGTTACAAAGCCTGTGTTGACAGAATACCAAATGTGCCAGTTAATGTATTCAAGCAGCACATTCATTTATAATTTTGAATAAACTCCAAAGCACAATGACTAAGTGTGTATTTTTTATTTGAATTGTTTGTCAGCTAATGTTAACTACTGCGGAGGGTAAAGGTACTGTTATTTCACCCTTTTTCATTTTGTTGAGGTTGTGTTCCCACATCGTTAGCTAGTTTGGATCGCTATAACTTGAATGACTGTCAACTGTTGAATGAACGAGTGTCAAGCATGTCAAATCGCGCTTTGTTTACTTCCAACCGGAAGTCGCGCCCACTTTTGACGCAAGGCCTCATGGGGCGTAGGAAACTTGTGGATATACTAGCACTATACTAGCGTTATAGGCTAAACTGTTTTTAGAGATAAAACTATTTACATTCGGCAATCATGAAAACAAATCTCAGATAACGGTTGACTAGGTAACAATGTGTAATTAGACTAAAGGTTCATTTTGCGCCGGAGTTGTCCTTTAATTGTTGTAGAAAAACGGGTTGTAAACACAGGGTCAACTCAGGTAACCAGGAAATATAACCTGAGGGAAAATACTGAAGTACAACAGACTCAACAGACTCACAATGTGCATCATGGGAAGCATTTAAACACTGCTTTTTAAATTAAAATAAAATATTTTAGTTGCAAAAAAAAAATGCATATTTGCCTTGTCACCAGCTTTAGCTTAAAGATAAACAAGTATAAACCATCAGATATTATTAGAATGACAACCACAAATATAAACATAAGCAGATCCATGTTCAGTTATGATAAATTATTTTAATCTCTGTGGCTCATCAAGTCAAAAAGTTTTATAAGAGATAATACAGACATGCTGAAACCTGTTTGACTTTACCGTGAAACTGCAATCATCCAGACAAACCGGTTCTGATTAAGTTGGAAAAACATCGCTATAAAAAAATGCATCTCTAAAGGAAATAATCCAGAGTCGGCACCAGAACATATCTATTAAAATCTCATTCTGGCTTCCCCTTCAGTTAAACTCACGTTCGCTTAAATCAAATATATATTTAATGTGCAGCAGGAGTGCATTAAAAACATTTATTTTGTGAATCCACTTTTGGGTATTCCTCATTCTTCCCAGAGCGTTCACAGCGGTCTCACACACATTTACCTGCTGATTTAATAATGGACATATTTCTTGTAACTGATTGTTTCATAGTTATACTTGTATAATTGTGACTTTAAGTCCCCCTGTGATGGACACACGTATGTTTCATTGAGTATTTTCTTTCTTTAAGTGGTTTTCTTTATGTTGATTTATCCTTTATCTTTCTATCTACTGTTGTGCATGGCTGCTCTCAGGAGTCCTCATAATCTGTCTGTTACTCACGGATTAAATAAAGGAGGATTGAAGGGACAAGTTTTTTGATTTTGAGTTGACACGACGCAGATAACACACAACTACACTCTCAGAAAAAAGGTATGAAAGCTGTCACTGAGGCTGTACCTTTTCAAAAGGTACACTTTTGTTCATTTTAGGTGCTAATATGTACATTTTAAGTGTTAATATGTACATTTTAGGTGCTAATGTGTAAATGTAGGTGCTATTATGTACATTTTAGATGCTAATATGTAAATTTTAAGCATTAATATGTACATTTTAGGTGCTAATATGTACATTTTAGGTGCTATTATGTACATTTTAGATGCTAATATGTAAATTTTAAGAATTAATATGTACATTTTAGGTGCTAATATGTACATTAAGGTGCTATTATGTACATTTTAGGTGCTAATATGTACATTTTAGGTGCTAATATGTACCCTTAAGGTACCAATATGCGCCCTTTAGGTACAAAAGTGTACCTTTTGGAAAGGTACAGTGACAGCTTTTGTACCTGTTTTCTGAGAGTGTACATATGGAAGACTTCACTGTGTAAAAAAAAAAAAACCCATTTAAACCACTCAGACCATTCAGAAACTCTTTAAATCCCAACAGAACATTTAACACTAACAGGTCTCTTAAGATCTCACAAAGAAATCACAAAAACTGCCTTATGATTGGAAACATATATATATATATATTAGCTGAGAGACATAAATCAGAATAAAAGCTGTAGAGACAAATTAAATCTCATAATCAGAATCGTCATCTCAAGTAAATCAACCTACAAAACTACTGAAAGCTTAAGACATACGCAAAATCATGTTGAAAATGACGGGTAGGATCGATTATTCGGTAACACTTTACAATACGGGTGCACTAATATGCATTAATTCATGCTTAACTAATGCACAGATAATCATGAGTTAATGTATAACTCCAATTATTCTTATTCACTAACTACAACACATGCACTGATTTTACCCACTAATTGAAGGAGGACACATGATCATGTATTATCAGGTACAAATAATACATTTTATAAAGAAAATACAATAAATATTTTGCAAAGAAATCCATACGTGTGCACAAACTCATTTCAAGTGTTTTAGCTGAAGCCTCTACCAGCAAAAATGATTTTTAAGATCATGAGAAACATTCTTGGCAGGATGAACTTGAAGAGAGAAACACATTACTCTTACCGTTGGATATAACTGGAATCACAGTCACAGAAATGAACACGAGCAGGTCCATGTTCAGCTGAAGTTATGACCATCAAAGTGAAATCTGTGAGTGATCTGGCGCATGAAGAGAGTGTGTGTTTAACCTTGAATTGATTTCTTCCTTGTGTTTGACACAAAAATGAAAAACTGCAGCTCATCCTGATAAACCAGTTCTGATTACATGGAAAAACATCACAAAGAGAGTGAAAATGAAAAATAGGGTTAGGCATTTGTATAAAGCTGCTGTAAAGAGAGTATAATCTGAAACTGCAAGCTTTTTTTAAAGATCAAGAAATGAGCAGAAGTTTTACTCTGAATTAAAAATGTTAATAAAATAATGTTGCATTATTCTGCTTCGAAAGTTTCTGTTCTGTCTGTAAAGACGACTCGAATTAGAGCTTCACTTTACATTTTATTGTTCTCGTCGACGTCTTTCACATCACTGATGAAAGCATTCAAGTGTTAACAAACACATTAGGACTATAGACTGAACACGTAATACGCATAAATGTGAATAAATCACTCCATAATTGTTCCTTAAGAGTGGAGTAAAGTGGAAAAATTATAGCTATGCAAATATAATTAAATACATATGATCCAGTGAATAACCCACAGCATTTATTTTGGGGAAAGTTCAACAAACATATATAACAGCAACAAAAACAGGGGAAAATCAGGACAAAAGCACTACAAGCATGCGGGCAGATGTATTTAGGTCTACCCACACAGTCCCAATGGTACAAACATGGGAATAAGTTAATAGGCGAGTGGTTTTCAATATTTATACTGTAAATTATTCTTACTCATTGCATAGTTTGGCCTTTATGATGCTTTCACACGAGAGGTCATCTGTAATATGTAGAGGAGTATCATCCCCAGTAAACTTTATAAATAAAGGTAGTCAAGGCTATTTCTCACCAGTTTCTCTTAAAAAGCCTTTTTGCAGTTTTCAGGCGCAGTAAAACAACATCTTCCTCATCTGAAAACTTCATTTCTTCCTCCATAGGAAGCAGCTCTGCTAGCTGATGCGAACACTTATGATAACAAATCCTCTTAAAATATATATATATATATATGGGCCTTTTACCATAAACCTCTTTTAAAGTATTATTTTTTTTAAAGTAGGCCAATACATTTTGTCATACATATTTATTTTCAATATATCTCAGACTCCAAAGACCTATAACTTTATGTTCCAGTAGCTGCCGGAGGAGGACTTATCTGGATATGAATATAAACATTGATGTTCTCTTGTCAAAAACAATTAGCATCTTTAATGAAGAAATTGGCTGCATTTATGTTACGATAAGCACAGATTACAGTGTTTCTTAGACTATTAGTGCCTCACAGAACCTGTACAGTGTGTGTCAAATATGAATATCCCGCAATCTTTACATAGGTAATGCTTATAGTTAGTGAGGAGTTAACATGTTTTTCACAATTAATACAAGTTATTTAATTTTATATTTGACACACTGTACAGGTTCTGTGAGGCACTAATATTCTAACAAACACTGTGATCTGGAAGATTTTGCGCTTATCGCAACATTTTCTTCATTAAAGATGACATTCAAGTTTACATTCATATCCTAAAGAGAAGTCCTCCTCAGGCAGTTTCTGTAACGTAAAGATATAGGTCTTTGGAGTCTGAGATATATGTGACTAACACTCAATAGAGCTCATAATAGTGAACTAATCCAATCATGAGAGTGTCAGCATCACTTCCTAATTATTTAAGATTTTAAAAAACTATCATTAGCACCGATATGAACATTTTGGCCGATACCAGCCAAATATTTGAAAGCCGATAACCGATATATCGGCCGATAAACTTAAATCCAAGTTTTTATCTAATTTTGAGAGCCTGATTACAAAAACAAAAGTCTCACAATTAAATCCATGTCCATGTTATAGTGTTGTATAGCCGATATGACAGATTTGCGCTGCACATGTTGTACCGAACCGTATTGTCATTTTTCGAAGAGATTTCAATCATATTTCAAGAAATTCAAAAACATAAACAGTGTTTTCAACTCAACAAGTGTCTCAGCTGAAGGGAATAATGCCATTCCACTCCTCGGACTGGATAAGTGCGAGTGTTGTGCTACTTTCATGTTATCACTGTGAAGCTGCTTTGATACAATCTGTATTGTGAAAAGCGCTATATAAATAAATGTGACTTGACTTGACTTGACTCAAATATATGGTTAATGGACTGCATTTATATATCGCTTTAACAGACCCAAAACAGAACAAATAAATGCAAGTTGTGGGAGTGTTTTGTTGTTTAAACACCTTTATAACGATCGCGTTAGTTGAGCTGTATGGGCGCCGCCATGTTAGTTTGTGCCACTGTTCAGAAAAGCGGATCTGTTGGATTTACAACATATGAATTCATCCACTTCTCCCGAAATATATGAAAGTAAATGGCCGGTGAACTTATAGAATAGAGAAAACTTTAAAGTTACTTACACAATGTGTATATCTGATCTAAATTAAAAAGCCTCTAAATGCCATTTGAAATTTTCTTCTAAAATGACCATTTTTATCAAGCTTGTATATTTAAGTTCAGTAATTTCACTTAAATTGCAATGAAGATTACCTATTAATTGTCATTTAAGTGAAATTACTGAACTTAAAAATACAAGCTTGATAAAAATGGTCATTTTAGAAGAAAATTTAAAATGGCATTTAGAGGCTTTTGCATCTGAACTCTTCGATATATGTATAATGTTTGAAGGGGTGGTATAATGCCCTTCTCACAAGATGTAAAGTTAATCTCTGATGTCCCCAGAGTGTGTATGTGCAGTTTTAGCTCAAAACACCCCACAGATATTTTTATATAGCATGTTAAAGTTGTCACTTTTTGAGGGTTAGCAAAAACGCACCGTTTTGTGTCTGGCCCTTTAAATGCAAATGAGCTGCAGCTCCAGACACAGTGGGCGGAGCTTCAAGAGTGTGTGTGTGTTAGCAGCCCCAAATCATAATCATCCACCATTTTTTAGCTCTTCATGTTTATTTCTTTGCTCATTCCTGACCTGTGGCATTGCTATGGCCTGCTTGTGGCCCAGATCTGGCAAACAGGAGCGGCTATTTAAGAATTTATGCTTAAAAAAAAATCACATTTAATTAGCTGTTTATTTTTTAATTATTCATGAAATTTACTAGTAATTAGTCATTTTGAAATGGAAATATTTCAAAGTAATTTCTACACATTGTTTCAGGGTAATGTTAGCAAATTCAAAAGCTGTGTTGCTCTTAAACTCAATGCATTGAAACTTGTGATTGATATATCCAACACACTGTTAACAGTTTCAGAGTGTAATTACAGTTTAATTGCATTACTTTCACAGTAATTTAACGTAAAAAAGGGGGATAATAACTTCAGGAGAGGTTCAGTCATGATTTCTTCCTTCTGATGAACACAAATAGAGATATTTTGAAGAATGTTGGTAACCAGACAATCAATGGACTGATTTGATTTACAACATTCTTCAAAATATCCTTCTTTTTTTAACTTCCTTTAACTTTCCCAAAATCTCTAAATTACCTCCGGATGTAACAACGCAAAGCACTGCTGAAACAGTTTATATACAGTTTAAACACTGTTACCAGTAATTTACTGTTAATTGTACAGTTCTTTACTGTAATCTACAGTGTGTTACTGTATGCACTAATTTCACTTGCAGAAACCAAGTGTCATTTAAATGTATTAACTAAAATTTATAATGCATTATAACATGACCAAAGTAAAAATAAAATATTAAATTGTACATAAAAAGATTCCCACTGGACCAGCAACTACACAGTCACTGCGTGTTAAATAAAGCAACACACAGCGAATCATCAATGTTTGTAGATGTTCTCCTGGACTGAAGCACAGGCTGTCGACGTTAGTTTTGTTGTTTAGACACACACAGCGTGCAGAAGCGGGAGTTCAAAGGTCATCAGCGAGAGTTTGAAGGCAGCATTAGAGATTTTGATCACAGTATTGTGTAATAAACATTATTTTCCATGAGATATGTTTTAGTAATGTCTAAGTAATGCATTTTAGTACACTATAAAAAATATTGTTGGTTTAACTTAAAAAAATTAAGTAACCTGGTTGCCTTAAAATTTTAAGTTGATTGAACTGGAAAAGTGAGTTAATACAATGAAGGAGATTGATTTAATCATCAGGAACTCAAAATAGTAAGTTATCTGAACTAAATAAATTATTTAAATTGACTTGACAAGAAAAATGTGATAACAAATCTTGAAAATATTTTTTTTACAGTGTAATGACTGACGTTCTGCTATAGATTGTTACAGTTTAATCAATTCAATTTCTAAAGTCAAAACAAAATTTTACATAATATGTCTATATTAAACTAGCGTGAAAGGACACTGGACAATGTCAGTCAATTCACGATGTGTCCTCAGAGATGTGGACATTATTGAGTGCAGTTTTTTCCAGAGTAATTTTCATATAAATCAGATCGACGGCTTCGTGAGGTTTAATTTGCTGTTTATTTCTCACACTTTCCTCATCAGCACTGAGCTTTAACAAACACATGTATACTTCAAACATCTATCACCAATCACCACAGATCTGTTTCAGTTCATGATCGAGATGTTTGAGCTTTATCTTTTAGGCATATGTTCAGAAATAAGTTCAGATCACGAACGAGGAATTGAATCTCTGGTGTATTTGATGAAGCAATGATCTTGTGAGGTGTAGATGAGCTCAGATTCTCATGTCACAGAAACTCATTGATATCTGTGATCTGGATCTCCTGGATCTCTGGAAATCCATTACATGTATTTATCTAAACTCTCAATAGCGTCATGTTTAGAGTATCTTCTCCATTCATCTGGTATCTCAAATGTTTTACTGTAGTGTTTTTCCAGATCTTTCTGGAATCGACACACAAACCACTTCCAGTAGGGCAGCTCTGAGAGGTCAGAGGTGATGCTCCAGTCTGCATACACTCCTCCTGCTCTTCTGTAATCTCTGTATTTAAACCTGCCATGTGGTGTATTAAAATCCTGATGACTTGCTACTAAATTTGTGCAAATATCAGGACAGAGATTCGGTGTTAAGCTGTAATATGTCCCATTGATTCCCCACACTCTGTGGAAAGGGACACTGTGATCTCCATGATGGTTTTCTATGGTGTTGGTGCAGACGGCTTTACAGAACGGACACTGAACCCAACAGAAGTGACCAATCAGAAGCTCATCTGGTCTGTCCTTATAGTCCAGCTTTACTGGAAATGTCATTATGTTGAATCTACTGCTGATGTCAGTCATTATCGCAGTTAGATCATGTCTCATCACATCTTCTAGGAAGTTGAAATCATCAACATCATTGTGTTTCACTTCACTGAGGTCTTTTATAGAGAAGATCAGCACATCTGAGAGCTTCTGTGAGAAACTCTTCAACCACAAACCAACATCTCCTCTGTAGACTTGAACATGTTCGGTAGATTCATGAGCTGCTTTCATGATCTTCTGCTGCAGGAGTTCAATGTTCTTCTTCATCTTGTGTATAATGCTGTCATCAAACATGTTAGAAATGTACCGACTGGCTTCATCTCTGATGAAACTCTTGAAGTGATCTCTGGGTTTATGAATGTAGGTCATATATTTGTTGAAATCCTCCTCTTCAGCCAGTGTCTTCAGGATGTGTTTCTCCAGATTTGATCTGTTTCCATTCAGTGATTCACACTTTGATCTCATTTCATCTGTCAGATCTCTGGCAGTCTTCTTGTAGACGCTCTGCTCAATGGGCTCTTTCAGTTTCTGACAGATGATCTCTCCAAAAATGGCAGCTGATGGCATAGACGTTGGAACAGGGGGGGCGGGAGGGGCGGCCGCCCCCCCTCCTACGGCCGCCCCCTTCCCCCGGCCGCCCGCTAAATTCACCTAAGCACGGGCGTCAGTTTGAAATTTGCTGGGCACAGAGACACATTCGGAAGTGCTGGGTACAAACTTGTCAAACTGTGCAGCCTTTCTGCTCAACCCATAAATAAATACGTCGATCCGCCAGACTTCATTTGACCGTTTTAATGGTCTAGTGGTAAATCTTTTGCCCAGAGTGCCAGAGGTTACGGGTTCTAATCCGGCCTTGGTACAGTTTTTTTCTCTCTCATCAAAACAGAATATGTCCATCTGTGGTTACAGTCAATATCAAGCATAGGACACGTTTATTTTGTGATTTTACCGGAATGAATAGAGTCTCCGACGTAAAGGCGATTAAAGTGCGCGTCCGAGTGAAGACTGCGTGCCACAGAGAACATAGCCTACAACTTAACTTAATTATTGCTTATAATTATTGAATTATTGAATTATTAATTATTATATGATTATTGAAATTAATGCTCTGCTTAACAGGATATGTTTTATTCATGTTTAAAACGTTTTATTTTCCGATATATGGTGACTCAAGCACTGATGGATCAAGGAGCGGTCCATCAATAGAGTCACCATATCGGAAAACATTTGGAATGGGTCAGACATAGCCCACAGTAATTCTGACTTATTATGTTTTTTAAAAGAATTTCGTTTTTATAAATTGTATTTCATTTTAATCAATTGTTTTAATCAACAAGTTGACTGATAAATTCTCAGAAAATGGATTTAATACCAATATTTTGAAACGGTGCGTAATTCCGACAGCCCCCCCCCCACCGGGAATCCCGCCCCCCCCTCTCACAAAATAGTTCCAACGTCCCAGGCTGATGCGGCTCCATGACAGTATTTCTGGAAAACACCATAGTACTCTTCTCTCTTCTTCTCAACATATATTACAGGATCATTGTCTTCTCTGAACAGTCTGTGTTGATCAGTGATCGTCTTGTTTGCTCTCTTACAGATGGAAAGAACCAAATCCATGAAGAACTCATTCTTGAACTTTGTCATTGTCAATGTTTTTTCTTGTTCTGTTATCCTCTCCTTGATGTAATATATGAGCTGTTGAATGTAACTGATGTTGTAGCCCATCTTTGAAATGTTAAATGACTGAATCATTTTGTCTGTTTGCTCAACAACATCTGTGATGAATGATCTTATTTGGGATTCATCCTCTAAAGACAGATTTTGATTATATCCGAACGATTTTTTCATTACTGTTCTGTAAACATCCTTTCCAGCCTGTTGAATCAAACCTTTTCTAGACTTTTTGAGAACAACACAATCTGAATAACTCTGCAAAGAGAAAATATCTGTACTCTCCTTCCAGTGATCAACAGGAGCACTTTCATAGATGTCACTGAGGATCTCTCTCACATCTCTCATTATATCAATGTCTTTGATTTCAGGAGAGTCTTTCATGAACTTTTTCACACTCTGATCCCAAAACAAATTAAACTCTTTCTTTAGCATTTCTTTATTATTTGCTTTATCTTTTAGTTTTATAGCGAGTTCTTTGCTCTTTTCATAGAGGGTGTTTTCATGATGTGTCCTCTGAGCATCAATCTTTTTCTTCAGGTCTCGCTGCTGAAGAATAGTGTTTAATCTCCTCTGTGTTTCTCTCACAATGTTTTCCTGAAGCTCTTTTATTTTGATTTCAAATGATGTTTTCCACTGAATCAGTATATCTTTATATCTGTCTTTCTCAAAGAATTCAGACATTGATTTCTCCACTTCTTCACTTGTCTTCTTCAGTTCTCTTTGAAGTTCAGTTTCCTCAACCTCATGAATTGCCTCCTTTTCTATTTGGTTGTGTAGTTTGTTCTCAGTTTCCATCATGGCACTGTGAAGACTCCAGGTCCACTTGCTGTATTCGGTCTCCAGTTTCCTGTAAACTGAAATCTCCAGAGAATTTCTGAAGCTAAAGACAAATCGTTCATTCAGTAAAGCCTCCCAGAGATCTTTAACACGATCTTTTAGATCTATCAACATCATTCCATGTGATTTTGAGGCATGACACATAATAGTTTCCTTCAGTTCTTGAATATTCTCACAGTAGTTTGGGTTTGGTGGTGCCATGGGTGGGCTTCCCTCCCAGAGCTGAGCGAAATACTTCACATCATTCTGAACATCAAATTTAATAACATCACTGAAACATTCTGCATCACAGACTTCTTCTTTAGCAGCGAGTTTTGTCGTCTCATCCATTATGTCCAGCAGTCGTCTCCTTCCCTCCATGTTTTTCTCTCCAGCTGTGATGTATGAAACGTTTTGATGCACAAACACACAGCTGGGATTCAGTCTGACCTTCTTCATCCTCATGAAGGCCTGAACAACAATCTGAAGAATGTCCTGCATCTCAGATGGGTTTTCCCCAAAGATGTTGATCAAGGTCATGTTTCCAAGACCAACAACAAATGTGGCCAATTCATTGTCATGATGTCTTGTTGATTTTCCACCCAGTTCTAGAGCATGAAGACCCTCAGTATCAACAACCAGAATATAGTCAAAGTTCATCTGTGTCTTCATCTCGTCTGAGACTCTGATCAGCTGCATGAAAGCTCCTCTGGTGCATCTTCCAGTACTGACGGCAAACTGGAGTCCAAACATGGCGTTCAGCATGGTGGATTTCCCAGAGCTCTGAATGCCTAAAACCGACAGCACAAAGACTCTCTGGTCTCCCAGTTTCTGGATGAGTTGATCTAGAACAGCAGAGATCCAGATCACAGGAACATGAGCAGCATCTCCATCCATCAACTCCAGTGGAAACCCAGAGATCATCATCTCTGCTGCCAGACTCGGGAAAGAAGAGAAGTGAACCTGAAGGTCTTTCTTGTTCTTCTTCACAGATGAACATGATTCATAGATCTGACCGATCTCCCTCATGATGTGCTCCAAACCAAAGGCTGAATATTGAAGATCCTCAGATATTCTCTCAAATTCATTTTCTTCAGCTTTGAGTTGTTCAGATTTTTTCAGTTTTAAGACGGTTAACCACTGTTTATCATATTTCTGTTGTACATTAGAAAGTCCAGCTGACGTATATTCACCCAGAAGGATTCTGAGCCATTTGATGAAAAACATCTTCTGTTTCTCATGTGAGTTAATTTGTCTTATGAAGAGCTTCATAAACACACTGACGTCAGATTCATGCTGCATTTGACGGATTTTCTTCATCTCTGTTTGTTTTCTACTCATTTCCATTTCTACTTCATCTCCTTGAGGTCGATGTAGTTCTTTGTTCTTCTGACTCCACTGACGCCACAGTTTACCCTGATGAGGTAGAAATGATTCTTTGATTTCTGTCAGATCTTTCTTCTCCAGTAAACTCATCATCCGCTGTGCTGCTTCTCTTCCTCTCCTGCAGTCTTCATCATCTTCCTCATCTACTCTGATGTCTGAGTGTTTGGACACATCTTCAAGTCTGAACGTGGAAGATGATTCTGAGAGACACTCATTTATCGCTCTTCTGAGTTCTTCAGATACATCTGACCGATTTCTGTCTTTCAGACCAATCTTATATTTCCCTTTCTTCGGCCTAGTTACAGCGAATTCATCCTCAGTAAAAAGACAAATGAGAGGCTTTGAGTCTTTGTACAAGTTCTGGATCATTGCTGCATGTCTGTGATTCTTGTCCAGTCGTGGTAGAAGAACAACATTGACTGAGGCCATTTCAGTGAGGATCTGCAGCTGTTTCTCATGATCTCCTGCATCCCCATGTAGATTACAGAACGCAACACAGTCCGTGAATTTATCCGTGTTTTTCCCAGATGGACAGAACCAGGCGATCTCCACCACTCCATCCATCAGGACTCTGGTTCTGCTGCTGCCTGGACAGTTCCTGTGGAAGAACGTGTTGTGTTTCTCATTGATCAGACTGTTCATCAGCTCAGACTTGGATGAAGACACAGAGTCAAACCTGAAGAAAGACACCATCGGAGTTTGTGCCTTGCAGACCGGATGGGTTTGACTGATGATCTCATTGTCAGTGTTTATCATCTTCCAGCTCTTGTTGATTTGTCTGAATGTCCAGAGAGGAAACTCAATCTGTTGTGTGAATGGATCAGGGACAAGCAGAGGCAGAGCGTACTGACACTGGGACAGTTTAGTGACCATCAACTGCTTCAGGAAACCATCAGCACAATGAAACACGGCCATCTGAACATCCATCGGGTGAATGAGTTCAGATTGTCTGTCTTCTTTGTTTGACATAAACATTTTATCAAAAAAATCTGAGTCTTTGTCTTTTTCTTGTGCGTCTTTTGTTTTAATATATCTGGCTCTGTAGTTCATCATCAATAGTTTTAGTATGAAAGTCTGAATCAGCTCCTCTTCAGCACAAGACTCACGTGACTGTAATGAATGAGCAGTTATCTGAAGAACATCTGCAACTCTTAGTTTATTGTGAAGATGAAGTCTGTAAAACAGATGTCTTCCACTGCTTTCCAGTTTTTCTTTAAAGATCTGTTGATCTCTTATTTTTATTTCTTTCCGTCTCTTCTCTAAATCATCTAGTTGTCCCGGTCTCTCTCTCTCCATCTGTCTGAACATCTTACACGAGTAGAAACTCCCTCCGTTTGCTTTCACCATGTGGTCTATCTTCTCCAGTAGATCAGACACCTGTGTTCGGTCTCCAGGCTGATTATTGTTGAACACATGATATCTGTTTCCACACTCTTCAATCAGGTTCATCAGAGAAGATCCAGGTCTTCCCAGAAACTGGTCAATGGTTTTATCCTTCAGGAAATCTCCTCTGGTGAAGAGCACCATGGTGAACATTAAAGATTTCTCTCCAAACGTCTCCTGGATGATCTTCACTGATGTTGCTTCTTCTCGAGTGAACCGTCCTAAATTGAGCACAATGATGAACACGTGCGGTCCCGGCAGGATCATAGGAATGCAGTTGCTGATTTCTCTCTGGATCTCTTCATTAGTGAGTTCAGTATCAAACAGTCCTGGAGTGTCGATCACAGTAACGCGTCGGCCGTTGATGTCAGATGTTTCTCTCTGATTCTCTTTAGTCACTGATTCATGAGATGTTTCTGCTGTAAATGCGTTTCTTCCTAAGATTGTGTTTCCAGTTGCACTCTTCCCAACTCCAGTTTTTCCCAGCAGCACAATCCTTAATTCATCTTTACTCTCTGTTGAACCTGTAAAAGAGGAAAATAATTTTAAAAAATGATATGCAATATACTGTAGCTAAAAGTAATATTGTTACCGCCACCACGAAGCTCACTGTAAAATTTGCAAGGAAAACTAGGAGGAAAACACTTGCAATGCAATAGAGCCCCTTCAAAGACTGAGTGTGCTCTCACCCATACGCATAGCGCACATATCGTGTGTGTCATCGGCAGTAATGGGAATAACGGTGTTATAAATAAACGGCATTAAACAGCATTATTTTTTTTCAACGAGTAATAAAACTAATTACTGTTCCCTCCATTCAGGGTCGGCGCTATGGAGGGGCATTCGAGGGCCATGCCCTTTTTCCCCTATTTAAAGGTGGAATACCTAAGATTTTTGCATTAAAATATCCCAATATCACAAGGTTGATGTGTCAGTTTTAGGAGGTTGGTGTGTCAGTTTTACATGTTGTAAATCATACAAATTGGTTGTGATTTTAAAAAAAATAATTGTCATAAATAAAAATGTGAAAACCCATACTTTGAAGATATTTGATTTTCAGTTTTAGATCGCAATGGTTGATTTGTTTAACTAATAAAAAAAAACTAAATGCCACATAAAAATTTACAAACACATACTTTAAAGACCAAAATTAAGGTAATTAAGAAACAATAAGACGTAATATGAAAAACTGTTGTTTATTACACATCTGCAGATAGAGACAGACTGATCATTCACTGTAGCTGCTACAGCATTTGCAGCAGATCAGAAACGACCACAGCTGCGTATTTGTAATGATTAGACACAGCTTCCACCGTTGAATGAATATATCACTGTCCTTCGTGTCAAATATACATTTCGAATTAATAATTGTTCCTAGATTAACAAAACCTGCGGCGCTCGTTGACTGAAATCCTATTGTAAACATAATCCTCTGATCATTCGGACTTGTTGTTTCCAGCCATTTCGGCGCGTGATATACGTCACTCACGACCACACGTTAGCGATTGGCTATGGCAGATCGTGAGTGACTTTGGGCAGATCCAATAGATTTGAACTTTAATAGTAAACCCGCCTACAAGGAAGGAAACGTTTCTCAATGGAGCGGTTCCAGACTCTATGTGGAAATGAAATGAACTACAGTCTGGTTGAACCAGGCTATGTGAACACCTGTGGCAAACAAGACTAGAATTTGGCTTAAATAACCTCTGATGATGAGGTTCTCTGTAGGTTATAAAATTAAAACCCCAAAATATTATATTTTAATATTGTTATTATTTATTTTGGTACATTGTTCAGTATTATATTGAGAGCACTTTTTGTTAAATTGTTTACTTTTGTGAGGAAGAAAATAATTTAAGTAGGGTATACCGTATGTCAACCAGTTGTAAAGGTGAATTTTATATTTAATTTTTAATTTAATTTGCACTACTAAGAGTTTATGTGTATGTACATTTTTTATCACTATTTTTTATACATTTCTTAAGAAGCACATTTTTTTAGACTTATTTGTTGGCCAGTTGTAGTGTTCAATAAATATTAAAACTTCTAAATTACCCACTGGCCCGCCCACATTACCCACTGGCCCGCCCACATTGCCCACTAGCCCGTCCGCATTACACACTGGCCCGCCCACATTAACCACTGGCCCGCCCACATTAACCACTGGCCCACCCACATTAACCACTGGCCCACCCACATTACCCACTGGCCCGCCCACATTACACACTGGTCCGCCCACATTGCCCACTAGCCCGTCCGCATTACCCACTGGCCCGTCCGCATTACCCACTGGCCCGCCCACATTACCCACTGGCCCGCCCACATTACCCACTGGCCCGCCCACATTACACACTGGTCCGCCCACATTACACACTGGTCCGCCCACATTGCCCACTAGCCCGTCTGCATTACACACTGGCCCGCCCACATTACCCACTGGCCCGCCCACATTACCCACTGACCCGCCCACATTACACACTGGTCCGCCCACATTACATACTGGTCCGCCCACATTGCCCACTAGCCCGTCCGCATTACACACTGGCCCGCCCACATTAACCACTGGCCCGCCCACATTAACCACTGGCCCACCCACATTGCCCACTGGCCCATCCACATTACACACTGACCCGCCACATTACACACTGGCCCGCCCACATTAACCACTGGCCCACCCACATTGCCCACTGGCCCATCCACATTACACACTGACCCGCCACATTACACACTGGCTCTGGTATGGAGGATTTGAATGTGTCGTCACTTCCACACACAGCCAGATTCAGCTTCTCTCCCTCTGAAACTGATAAAGGGAAACAAGATTTGACAAACATAGTACACGTGCAGAATTTGTCATTTTGTGATTATTTTCCTCCTTAGCATTTACAGCACTAAATATTAAAAACTGATCATAGACACAGTTCATCAAATCTGTATAACCGTATCATAATGCAGTTACTGTAAATCAGTTTAACGTACAGTCGGGGCGATCCAATTGTGGACTTCTTCTTTCCACTGAAAAATAAACACACACACACACACACACACACACACACACAGATTGTTAGTGAATCTGGTGAACATTATTGTGTACTACAGGAATGAATTAATTAAATGATTCTGTATAAAGATATACAATCTGAATCTAAAAAGTAACATTCTTAAAAAAAATGTAAAAAAAAAAAACAAACCGCCCTGGTGAAAATCCAGCGTTTAATGTTGTCTATGTGGTGTTTTTAATTAGCTTCTAATTAGCCATGTGTAAATGAATAAGTCGGTAACATTGCTGAGTATTTTCTGCTTAAAACTGCAGTGAACCAAAGACAGTCTTTGAAATCGCTGGTGTTTCGAGATATTTCCAGCTGCAGACCCGCAGCACCACCAGTTTCAGAACCCCAGTGCCAGAACCGGAAGTGAGAGAGGGTCGAAATGATTATTATTGCATTATAGTTGTAGTAGTCTTTTATTGTCACTTAGTCACAAGTACCAGTGAAATTAGCCATCAACCTATCCATCAGACATACAATAAAACAAGGGGGTAGACAGGACAGGAAGACAGAGCATTGAGGAAGAAATACAGCATAACATGAGGAGAGGTGAGGAGAAAAAAAAGGCAACCCTTTTAACCCCCATACTATGCTCCTGTGAGGAATACAGTTTGGGAACAGTAAAAAAAAACACCTCAGCAACATTGGCACATAATCAGTACACTCTACAAAATGAACAGACAAGACTTGCAACAGGGTACGGGAGTGGGGGGTGGAGGTGACCCAGCACAGGCAAGCAGCCATCCGGTCCTGCAGCCATTCTCGGCGCTGGTCACAGACCCGCCTGTCAGACTGGGGGTACACAGCAGTGAAGACGAGGGATGGGGTGTGGGGCAGGTTAATGCATATCTGTATGTATGTGTAATAGTTTGTGTGTGTGTGTAGGGCTGGAGAGTCGCTATGCCTGGCATCATAATCTAGGCGCCTCAGTCCGCAGGATTGTCATAGCGATACACAGCAAGTTACCATGGAGAAAACCATGATCAGGTGCCAGACAGAGACAACAATCACCAGGTGTCTGTGGAGTCGGGGAAGAAACGCAAGAGCGGCTCACTGCAGTGCTCTTCCGGGGGAGTTGTTGATCCAGCAGCGGTCTTGGCCAAGGCCAGTGCTGGTTGAGGGCGGCAGAAAAACAGATAAGATTGGGATTGTTTGGTCTTGAGGCGAAAAGCCGCAATTTACACGGCTAATTCTCATTGTCTCTGGTCTCCTAAACGATCCAAATCCTTCTGCAAAGCTGAAAGCTTCTCCATGATGTTATCCATATTCTGGTTCATAGACACAGTCCCAGTGCTGGCAGCTCTGCCCACCGCTTCAATCATGACGGGCAGCCTTGTGAGGCTTTGGACAGCTGCCGTCGTCTTTTTAATTCCTCGATAAACCAGGGCAATGCCTAATCCAATCAGCAGAAGACCTGTTATCATGGTTCCGAATAGGTAGATATCTTCAACGTCCTCCACGGAAATAGATGTTTCTTTCCGCCAGACACACGATCCGCCACTTCTCCCACGCGTCCATCGTGTAGCCAGCTGCGAACGTTCCGGCAGGGCAGACAGGTTCCCCCAAACCCAAGCTTCTCGTCGAGAAAATAGTGTCAATTGCGTTGAGAGACCAGTTGATCAAATCCATAATTTCTTAGTTTGGAGAGCAGTGCTGAGAGAGTCTCTCAAAGTACAAGACAGTAGACTAGACGTGACGAGAGAAGCTAGTGTTGGGCGATATGCTCCATTTTCATATCGTCCTATCGTCAGCCTGTGAGATCGGCGATACACGATATTATCGTGAGGGGGCGGGGCTAACTTATTTGATTATTAACTTAATTATTTAGCCTACTCATTAATTTGCTTGTTTTATTAGCCTACTTCGTTTTATATACGAGAATCTGTTTTCTATTTTGCTAGCAAAGGTGGAGTGTTTATTAATAGGATCAGGTTATTTCCTGGTATAGTGAAGTAAAAAAAAGAGATCCTAATCCTTTTGTTTGTCAACGGGAAATTTACGGACACATTAGCCTATTCTCATGCCATTACATGCAGCATTTTGGTCTATTTCTGCACGAGATGAAAACACGTTTTAATAATTTCTTGGGTCAGAAAGAGTCGGAGTTTGCGATATGTGTCCCCCTACCAGTGCGCTCTCTGCGCACTTCACATGCGCACAGTAAGCACGAAGTACGCGGGTTAATGTGTTTTAAATGCCGATAGAAACAAGAGCAAGGGCCAAACGTCTAGCTGAGTCGATCGGTTTATACTTATACTTATGACTTGACTCAGATAAAGGAAACGTTTACATGACCACATGCATTGTCAAGTTTATTCAACATAATCAGGTTAAGAACGTCGTCGCATGTAAACGCGCTCAATCTCTGAAAGTGAAAGTAAAAACGGACTGCTTTCGGCATCTGCATTAACGCCGCGTTCCCTCAGAGACGACGATGATAACGGTAACTATAATACTATTTTAGTGATATTATTATTAATACTATTTAGTAATTGTATTGTTTTTAGTGTTAGTGTCATTAAACGTTTTGTTAATGTGTTACAGAAACAAATACTGACGAACAACGACGATGCCGTTTTCATCTTGGATCTGTAGGAAATTGAATTTTGCGTCTGTTAAAACGAGCACACTTGATAATTTGTGAATGGATCACCTTGCGATTGAATTTTGATGTGGGATGTTTTTTAGTCTGTTTTAAAAACATTCTCTTAGAGGAGTCCTCATTAGTGCGTGTGTTGTTGCAATTGTCGTTGTAAATTTAGGCAAGGCAAATTAATTGAAGTTCCTAATATTCATTTAATAACAATACTAGCTTTATAATAATAATAATAATAATAATAGGCCTAATAATAATAATTTAATACATTATGGTAAAACGAGCCAATTATCGTATTGATATCGTCAAAGGCATCTGCCATCGGCGATATGTCAGACTATCGTCGATACACGATACTATCGTCTATCGGCACAACCCTAAGAGAAGCAAAGCAGGGAAAGGTAAGGGGAGGGAGAGGGAGAGAAAATGCGACCGCCTTCGCTGAGTGCCAAAGAACGTAAGCTAGAACGTAAGCTCCGCCTCTTACTTCCGGTTCTGGCGCTGGGTTCTGGCGTTGGGGTTCTGAAACTGTTGTGCTGCAGGTCTACAGCTGGATACTAAAGGGTGTTTCTGACGTCACAAACTAACTGATATTTTCCCACCGGTTAATCAATGTGTGACATGAGGACACTCGACAAAAATGACATTTTGGCATAATTTGTATGTTATGGTTTGTTCAAGCCAATCACAGTCTTCAAAAGAGTGTGTCATACATAGCAACAGGGTCAGCCCCACCTCCTCACTTAGAGGAAAGTTTTTATCTTTTCCTTACTCAGAGTTGCTCTCAGATCAGTCCCGAATCACTCTTAAACTAAGACCCCTACGTAAAAGTTTTTAAGCTAAATTAAGAGTTTTCTGAGAGGATTCTTAGAATCTTTATGAATACGGGCCCAGGAAGTATAATTGCCTACAAAAACGACTCGATTGGGACTACAGCTTGGTTTTAGACGTCACTAACCCACACATTTGCATCAACCCTCCCTCCGGAATATGCAGGAAAGGCCATGCGCATACTCGTCGAGTGCGTTGTGTTCACGCAGCTGTCAGGTCTTATGTCTTCGAACTTCCCACGGACGCTGTACTTCGTCAACAATGGATACAATTTATGTTTGATTACGTTCCTGAAAGTGACGATCGTAATCTAGCTCTCTGAGCTGCGCATTTATGGAAGACAGCTTCCAGAATCTCCACGAGTTCAACACCGGATTCAACAAGAAACTGTTACTAAAACGTGAAGCAGTTCCAGCTTTAAAACCAGAGGGAGCAGTTGTTGGGCCACAACCTGTAAGTAGGCTAAGACTTAATCATTTTAAATGTATTTGCATCTATAATTCCAGACGTAGCCTTGTGTTTTATTTTTTTCAGATGCCAGCGCTGGCTTTATAGCCACTAGGCTATTAGTTATGCTATTTTGTGTCTACGACAAACACGTACAAACATTATTGACCTGAATTTTGTATAAGTGCTAATGTTGTAAATGTATTTTCCATGTATGTTTTATGACGTTATTTTCGATTTGATCAAGAACGTAAACATGCCACCGCTGTTTGAGTATGACATTATAGTAGCCATTCAGTTCAATGCTATTGTGTAAAACAAACGTGTATAAAGTTAAAAAAATATAGCAAATTACCATTCAGAAACGTTTTGTAAGAGTCGTGTGTGGTGAGGTTCTGCTTGACTCTTTCTGGGTCTGATTCTGGCTCACACTACAGTATTGACACCATTATTTACATTTGACAGGAACACACATGCAACTTTGGCCGTAAAAGGTAGTGGGCGTTAAGACAACGTGAGCGACAGTTTAGCCAATCACAACACACCGGCCCAAACTAACCAATCTGAGCCCACTACGTGTTTCTGAGGGAGTGGTTTCATAGACTCAGGAAGTGAACCGCTCGTTTGAGGACAGAGGAGAGCGCGGCTGACAATAAACGTGAAGTTTATGAAAAATAAGACTTTAAAAAAAAAGAAAAACCACGAATACATGTTATATTGCACCCCATAAACACAATCATGCAAAGAAAAAAAGCAGTAAACCCCCCCTTTAATTCTTGAGTATGATGAAAGAGAGCTTGAAGAAATTTGACTTGTATAGATGGGATTACATAACCATTAATGTCAGATTCAGACGTGTCTGTGTTCATCACCTGTGATGTCTGGCCTGGACATGTTGATATTCTGTTTCTCTAAGTCTTCAGATGATCATCTTCTGTGACTCCTTTCGTCTTGCAAGAGATTCTTCACAATCCTGAGACTCTGTTCATGTCGTATGGAGCTGCACATCTGCTGATATTCACAGGTTCGATTCCTAATCAACAAACACACTGATCAAACATTCAGCTTCAATTCACGGCAAGCCACTTTAAATAAAAGCACCTGCAGATTTACTGATGTAAATAAGCTGCTCTCTGCGACTTGATTCAATAAAAAAGTCCAAAATATATAATCAGTTGAACAACATGATAAGGATGCACCAATACTGAGCGCGAGTATTTGTACTTGTACTCATAAAAATACTCCGATACCTCACCTAACTGACAGCACTTTCCAGTGCACAGTCGCACAACGTCAGCCTCAGCAGTGTGGAAATATTAAAATTATATGATGACGACCTATGCATGGCAAGCTGCACGCTTTGTGCTGCATTAATATTGAGGTGGTTAAAAAGGCCATGATATAATACAAGTAACCTGATAAAACATCTGAAATTAAAACCCCGCTATGTCACAGAGGTTGTATTACCACAGATATACAACACAGTGAAAAAGCACATCACCAGCATGACATAAAAGCTACTAGCTTTATTACTGATATTTGGAGCTGATCGCGACCACTCTACTCAACGCTTGTGTTTACACCAGCCACGCCGCGGTGCGCTTCAGAAGCGGCTCTCTATGCCACTTCCCTAAAGATTGGCGCCTGGTCTATTTTTGACGGAGGCTGCGACAAAGCCGCACCATAAATACAAAATAAAAGTTAAAAGATCCTGTCAAGTTCTAAAATAAACACCCTGTGCAAACTCCTTGCACATCAATAAATCCTTGGTAGACACCCAAAAATCAAGAAAAAACACTTCAGACAGGCAAATCACATTGTCACGCGCATCCAGTCGCTTTGCTTCTGAAATACTCCAGGCGTGAGTTGGCACCGTGTGGAGAACGGAAAAAACCTGACTACTGACATCTGGAGTTGTAGTGTAAGTCTCTCATCAGCTTAACGGCACAATAGATAGATGGCAATTTCAAATCATGCTTCATGCAAAGCAATTCCAAGGCTCGCACACGGATCAAGCGATCACGAGCATATTTGAGGAAATGCTTGCGACTTGTACTATTAACTCATTCACTATTCACTGCATTAGTTCACTAATATAGTCCATTTGACTGAAAAGAAGTGAGTGAATTGAGAAACCGATGAAACCGATGAAAAGCAGAATCACAAGAACTGAAAAACAGAAACACAAGAACTACAACTGACTTCCAGCAACACTGAGTGTGAAAACTGTTTACAAACCAGTGTAACATTATTTCTTTCATACATGTACATAAGGTCTTGTTGAGAATTTAGAGATTTAGTTAATAAAGTTTGTTGTCACCATGATGGAGATCAGTATTTGCTTTAGTTGGTCTCTTGTCCCTTGACTTTATAACAGTAGTTTGTCTCTGGCTGCTTTAACTGTGATTTTATAAAACAAGCAAGAAAAAGTCCAGAGAAAGTTGATCAGGTGTTTTTTGGCTGTTGTGATGATATCATATCCATCCTGTGTATAAGCTTTGAATGTATGGGTATTTCATATTTGTCATATATCTGTGAATCTACAACATGAAATCCAGCAATGTTCAGTAATCAATTATTATGAAGGATAATGAAATTAAAGGATTAGTTCACTTTTGAAAAAGCTTTTTCTGATAATTTACTCACCCCCATGTCATCCAAGATGTCCATGTCTTTCTTTCCTCAGTCGAAAAGAAATTAAGGTTTTTGATGAAAACATTCCAGGATTTTTCTCCATATAATGGATTTACATGGGAACCAGTTGGTCGGAGGTCCAAACGACAGTAAATAACAGTTTCAGATGCAGCTTCAAATGTCTTTAAACGACACCAGACGATGAAAAAGGGTCTCATCATTCGAAACGATCGGTTATTTCAAAACTTATTCCAAAAATGTAACTTTTCTAAGGACAAATGCTAGCCTTGCTATATTCTGTGAGGCACATTTATAACGTCACGTAATACGTAATTACGTTCAAAAGGTCACGGGCGACGTAGCCGGAAGTACAGAATCAAAATCGTCCGACATCGTTGTTTTACCTTTTAATTCCTTTTTTGTAAACGGCGTTTGAGTTAGTTTGCACGTTCAACCTATGCGTTCAACTTGTAAACACTCTGACTCTGTACTTCCGGCTACATCGCCCGTGACCTTTTATACGTAATTACATATTACGTGACGTAACAAACGCGCCTCATAGAATAGAGCAATGCTAGCATTTGTCCTTAGAAAAGTTAGATTTTCGGAATAAGAATAGAGCAATGCTAGCTTTTAATTCCTGATAAGACCCTTATTCATCATCTGGTGTCGTTTAAAGACATTTGAAGCGGCATCTGAAACTGTTATTAAATGTCGTTTGGACCTCCGACCAACTGGTTCCCATGTCCATTATATGGAGAAAAATCCTGGAATGTTTTCATCAAAAACCTTAATTTCTTTCGAGGAAAGAAAGACATGGACATCTTGGATGACATGGGGGTGAGTAAATTATCAGCAAAAGTTTTTTCAAAAGTGAACTAATCCTTTAACAGTGCATTAAAATATTTTGAATTCCTGCATGACTCAGGCACACACAGACATCAACAATCAGCATATGAATCTCAACAATGGTGACAATCAAAAGTTTCATGTCACAATGTGTTCTAGGATAGTATAAAATTCCCAGCATGCACTGCTGCATGAATGAATAAATGAATACAAAAAGTATTGCCACCATTGTTGCGATGCATGTTTGATATCTCTGTGTTTTTACAAGACAATGTCTCTCTGTCTTTTTGGTTGTACATATGTGTTAAAAAATGTGTCCTGTAGTTTCAATTTAGTGGTAATGTAACACTTTTGACAGAGGGTTAAACTCTGAATGAGATTAGTGAAATAACAAGCTATATTGTCATCATAATCAATATAACCGCAATTATTCTCAAACCGTGCCTGTGCACAAGTGTGACCTGACGAAACACAGTTCAAGCAGCCAGAGAAAAACTAATGTTAAAAGGTCAAGGGTCAGCATCTCAACTAAAAAAAAAAAACACACTGATCTCTATAATCAGTCCCTCCAGAAAAACACGATTATACGATCGCATGATTCAGTGCATAATTGGCCAAAGTCTGCATTTTCACGTGGGGGCAGCATTTTTCAAATGCGCCAAACGTTCGCCTCATAAATTGCAGATTTCCGGGCTTGCATGATTTCGTAATCCTTGTATTTCATTGCAAAAAAAATCACATACATCTTAGCAGAAAGTTGAAAAATGTTGCGTTTGCTTCACACAAGAGCAACCATTTCCCCCTGTTGCCATGGGAACGTTATGAAGTGACGTAATTACGTGACGTGAACATCATCGGAAAGCGGTAAAACACACTTTACACAGCAGGAGCACACTTTATTTTTTTACATTTCATTCATTAATTTTTACAGAAGTTGTAGCATATTCCTTTTGTAAAGCTACAGAACTAGTTTGACACATCAATGTTTTGTAAGTTTGATGTGTTTATTAAGATCTTGTAATGGGTTGTGTGTGTCGGGAAGAAAAACTATTGCAGAGGCCAGACAGACTCACAGAGGCGATTCGCACTTCCCAAATCGAACTTGTGAAACTGTTTGTCACACGGTCTATGGCAAATACAATACATTAATACTGCAGACTAGGGGTGTAACGGTACATGTATTCGTATTGAACCGTTTCGGTTCGAGGCTTCCGGTTCGGTACGCATAGAAACCGAACGATTGCTTGGACCATTTTTCCTGCCGGCAAAATTCGTGCTGACGCGGCCAACACAACGTTGCACAACATCCAAATGGCAAGCGTAATGAAAGCAGAACGAAACTGCGCTACTCGTTATGTGCTTCACGGATCGTTTATCAGTTCGGACCAGGCCAGCAATATCTGTGCAGCGCGAGCCGATCTCGATCAAGCAACACTGTTACCACACCGCGCTAAGAGATCCGGTCAAGAAAACATTTGAATTCGCCACTCGGGTAATAACATCGCTGCGAGATCTAGTGAGATGCATTCACATTTCTCCGTTATTAACCGTAGATCTCTATTAGATCAAACAGCGCTGTCATGGAAACCAGGAGAAACATTGTGCCGTGAATAAACTAGTAATACTTTACGTCCACAGACCAGCAACATTCACCATGGATTTAATATAGTAACACTAACTGGAACCAGTTTGGCTGGAATGGTGAAATGCTTTCAAGTACTTCACACATCTTTTTCCAGCACTTCAAAATTCAAATATTATATAAATAAATATATATTTAAAAGTTATTTTTAATGTGATGACCAAAACATTATTTGTTCATCCTTCAAAGATGACCCCTATTTATAAACCTGAAAGTTTCAAGATCTAGGAAAACTCACACTTATTTAAAAATATTTTTTTTAAACAAATAGGAAATTTCTCTGGCATTTCTTTCTTTTTGCTGTATCGAAAACGTACCGAACCGTGACTTTAAAACTGAGGTACGTACCGAACCGTGATTTGTGTGTACCGTTACACCCCTACTGCAGACAGTTCAACAGAGAGCGTGCAGCTCTTAAAGGGGCCACACCTTATTTCCACTCGTTACAGTCTGAAATAAAACAAGATAATCAAGGATTTTTGCCTGCAACAATCACAAAAAAAAACTCTTTTTCTGAAAGGACTGTATAATGGTAACTTCAAATCAAACATTTTTAAATAAACATATCATCAACATCTATAGATGTATTACAAAAACAAAGTAATTCTGGTTAATAATAATAATAATACGTGAAGGCTGGAAGTCAGTTGTAGATCTTGTGTTTTTCTATTTTCTGTTAGTGTGTTCCTGTTTCCTTCAGTGATTCTGCTTGTTAACAGCAGGTGTTCATCACTAATGCTCAACAATAGTTATAACTCAATTACAGCAGACAAACTAAATATAATGTTATTAGTTTAAGGCTACCGATTACCAAATACCGATTACCATATTGGTGATTAAATTGTGATTTTTTTTTCTCCTTTGTAAATTCTGCTTGTTAACATCGGGTGTCTTCAATAATGGTCAATCATCACTCAATCAATCATCACTCTGCTTTTTTACTCTTTGTGGTCTGTATTTTCCTATGGGGGTTGAAAGGGTAAACTGTGTAAGATACAAAGACAAACTAAATGTTTTTTAACTAGCCTTGATGCCAGCCCGAACTCCGCCCACAACATTTTTTGGTCGGGAAGTTCGGTCTGGACTCGATCCATTGAGGAGTAATTATGATCAGGCAAAAACTGATCGGGCCAATCAGATTGCCATGGTGGGCTTTATACGATGATGGACAGATGATCTGCAGGGACGTAATCATCACGTTATCAAAGAGCGCTAACTGGTTTCCCTCAGAGATGACGGCAGCTGGAGAATTGAGATGTATAGATTCTGTTGTCGCGTCTTTTGTAAAATAAATCGACAGTGTGTTCATTTTAATAGACAAACAGAAAACTGCAATCAAAACATTTGTTGATCGGAAAGATATTCGGGAAAAGTGTAACTTATCAGCTGGCTCTGGCGGTCGTTAAGAAGATGGGACGTAATGAAAAGCCTGTGGTCGTTGTGGTTTCTCCTTTGGTCGCACTCATGGAGAACCAAGAGAAAGAAGCAAAACTCGTTATTTAACTTCTAAAATAAGTAAGTTCTGTATTTGAAAACTGCGCTATGCAAAGTATTTGACTTACTGCGTTGCTCTGATTGGTTGTAGGTCTACCAACTATCCAATTGAGTGCAGAGGGTTTTTTTTCTCCTGGTTCGGTTACGACACGCCTCATAATCAAAGCACAACGGAGCGGTCTGAGGAGTATGACGAAGTCAGGCTATATTTTAACAGTAATAAACTGTAAGTTATAAAACAGGTTTATACTGGCTACACTGTAAATAAAACATTTTGGGTCACCGTTGTGCTGAAGAGTAGAGCCTGTGTTTCAGTCCTGTGTAGTTGCTGGTCCAGTGGAACCAATTTTTTTTTATGTGCAATAGTTTTTTAGAGGTGTCAGAATACTTTTGTCACATTATTAGTTTATTATAAATTTTAATATTACATTGTGATTACATTGTTACACTGTGTTATTATGGGACTTATAACAACTTTTTGACAGGCAGGTAAAATTGACATTTATCAGCCATTGGTTATTATGCCCTTTGGAGGTTACTGGATACTGTGAAATGTGTGCGTTGAAAATTTGTGACAATACGAATGATTCCTTTTTTCATAATGTGTTTGAGTTGAAGTTTGTAATAAAGACACTGTCCTATAGTCATTACTCTTACTGTGTTGTTCTTGGAAAATTGCCACATCACAGAAATAAAAAGAGAGAAAAACTAACCTAGTACCAGAAGGTACTCCTACTTGTAGTTTTCTTCTGCTGCAGTAGGAACCAATCATATGCCACATACAATGTATCATGTGTTCTTATTGGCTATAGCACTTGTCAGTACATTTCATGCAAATTGGTCCTGGAAGACTCAGTTGTGTATTTGCTGATGTAGCGCACCTGAAGGAGTTGAAATAATCCTCATGATGAAGTAAAACTGAGAGCTTCCTCATTCACTTCATCATTGAAACATAATCCCAACAATACTTGAACCTTAAAAAGTGGTATCGGTGCAGACAACATGCGACAGATCTTTAGTCTTTACACTTACAACTAATGCAGTAATTTGACATTGTTTGTTTGTTCTAAAATCTCATTGCACATGTTACATCTGTACCAAAAGAAGTCTCATTTGTTTCTGATAGGCTGAAACTTACGTTACACTACCTCATCAAGTTATTAATCACATTCAGTTCTGTTACAGATGTCACTTACATTTCATTTAACAAACACAAAGAGGGTTTTTATAAATAAACGCCATACCTCTGTGTCGAAGTTTCATGAGTAGACGTATCTTTCTTCCCTTCAAAATGAAAGCAGCAGGAAGAGGTATGCAGGCGGACTCAGTCACATTACAAAGATAAAAACCGGTTTCAATCTGTGACGGAAAGTGCAGGTTAAAGTTCAAGATACAGTTCCCATGAGAATAGGCTGGTTGGAGTTGAGCAAAATCAGTGCAGAAAATAATGTATGGGTAATTCGCACTCTGGTTCTCGGTTCTGTACTGGTGATCCGAGAAACGCTGGACCTGTGCGTGCGCAGTATCAGCTGCTCATGCTCATCACTTCTCTCTCAGCACCAACATGTCTCAGTTCGGTAGAAATGTTCTAAAAAACCTTTTCTCAAATTATTTTAAAGAACTGAAAGCCACACAGATGCTGATCCACTACTACGAGAAGAGAGAGTTGTCCTTCTTGCTGTTTTCACTTCTCTCACTGCAGTGCATATCTCAAACAAGCTTATTTCCGACAAGTGTCAGTATTGAATCATTTTGATAATAATTCACAATGGAAGGAGGAGGGGGGATTCAGAGCTATTTAATATCCAATGGTTGTTTGCTTTATGAGTGAAATGGTATGGTCGTCTAGGTTTTTCAGTAACTTTAGACATTCTCAATTTTGTGCAATGAAGTTTGATTGCTAGTCTGAAGAGTAAAATAATTTATTTTGATAGATGGGCCACATGATAGCGGTCTTTGCGAAACCTCGTTGATAAAACAACAATAGAAAAATAACTTATTCAATTCACGTGTTAGTTTTCATTTACCTCGGTCAAACCAATGCCCACCGAATGCGAGCGCGCTCCCGCGACCGGGTCACGTCTCATGTCGATGGTGATCTGATGATTTCTTCGTCGCTTACCTCATCTCTAGGTTTCCTTCGGAGGAGTTTTGCCGCTTTGCACAACCAAATATCACTGCAGCCTCTCACAGGTTAGAAAGAAAACACAAAGCCAATCAGTTTAGCGATGTGTGTTCAGGGGGCGCATTTTTTAAATGAAAGGAGTAAGTTATAGTAAGGATAGTAAGTTACAGATAATTGCATGAAAATGTTAGCCTGACTTCGTCATACTCATATTCTATTGAGAAAATGAGTCTGAGACCGCTCCGTTGGGCTTTGATTATGAGGCGTGTCGTAACCGAACCAGGAAAAAAACCCTCTGCACTCAATTGGATAGTTGGTAGACCTACAACCAATCAGAGCAACGCAGTAAGTCAAATACTTTGCATAGCGCAGTTTTCAAATACAGAACTTACTTATTTTAGAAGTTAAATAACGAGTTTTGCTTCTTTCTCTTGGTTCTCCATGAGTGCGACCAAAGGAGAAACCACAACGACCACAGGCTTTTCATTACGTCCCATCTTCTTAACGACCGCCAGAGCCAGCTGATAAGTTACACTTTTCCCGAATATCTTTCCGATCAACAAATGTTTTGATTGCAGTTTTCTGTTTGTCTATTAAAATGAACACACTGTCGATTTATTTTACAAAAGACGCGACAACAGAATCTATACATCTCAATTCTCCAGCTGCCGTCATCTCTGAGGGAAACCAGTTAGCGCTCTTTGATAACGTGATGATTACGTCCCTGCAGATCATCTGTCCATCATCGTATAAAGCCCACCATGGCAATCTGATTGGCCCGATCAGTTTTTGCCTGATCATAATTACTCCTCAATGGATCGAGTCCAGACCGAACTTCCCCACCAAAAAATGTTGTTGGCGGAGTTCGGGCTGGCATCCAGGCTATGAAAATGTACTGAGTAGAACTAAAAAGTCGACTGGAAAATAATTACTTCAGTAGATACCCAAAATGTCTACTTAAGTAAGATAACAAAGTATTTACTTGTCACCTCTGGTAACTAACCAAGTTCCACTTTACTAGCCGCCCTCAGTAATTCAATGTATGAAGACATGACATGACCTATGAACGAACAAAACACGCTAATAAATGAAGCCAGGTTGTAAAATCAACAAGCTAGACGTCAGCAAACTGTTATACCGCTCTCTATCTCGGACACGTTCGACACACTGAGAACTGATGAGTTGAGCATGCGTGCAATTTTTTCTAAGGGACGAAATGTACGTTTCTTAAGTATTTAGTTGAACATCAGTAGCCTAAATGTAACAAAATAAAACATGTTGTAAAAATGTTTATCACATAATTACTGTATTATTATCACTGTATAATTTTAAAGTTTGGAAATACAATGAATAGATTGTGAAACTGTCAAACTAAACATTTATTATTATACTAAAAAAATATTTTCAGGAAAAGCTCATTTAATGTCTAAGTTCTTTTAAATCTTTGATGTAAACTCTAAAAGGTAAAAGGTTTTAATGGTGCACTGCTTAGTAAATGTTTATAATGTGTTAAAATATAACATATTAAACATACTGGAGACATGCATTGATTTGTTAGTTTTGTCAAATGTATATTCAGGTTTCAGCAGTTCTGAGCTCAGCACACAGACAGGCCTATGCAACGGTTCTCAAATATTTGCACATTGCATGTAGGATACGGTTTGTTTGCAAAACGTATATGTAAGAAACTTATCCAAGATGATTATGATGATCTGTACTATTATTTAACTGAAGTTATGATTACAAATGCTTTTTATTTAAAGTATTTTTATCCGCCGAGATCATTGAAATGACGTCATTATTTGAGGACGTAAAAGAACAGGGGCACGTTCAAGTTCAAACTGTGCGCAGCGTTTTGCTACAGTTTCTGACTTGAACGTCATGTTTCCTGGCAACGGGGTTTGAGATGCATTTTCTCTTGTTTGCTGGGTGTGTCAGAACTGCAGTTCAATCAGAAGCAACATGTATATAAAGCACACGGTATTAAAGGGCACCTATTATGCCCCTTTTTACAAGATGTAATATTGGTCTCGGGTGTCCCCAGAATGTATTTGTGAAGTTTCAGCTCAAAATACCCCATAGTTATAGGGTTAGTTCACCCAAAAATGAAAATTCTGTCAGTATTTACTCACCCACATGTTGTTCCAACCCCGTAAGACCTTCGTTCATCTTCTCAACACAAATTAAGATATTTAAGATATTAAGATCGCTCCTGCATACAGTCCATAGGCTTCTTGAGGGACTGGCTCTTGCTGTCCTCGAAAAGTCATTAAAGACATCGTTAAAATAGTCCAAGTGACTACAGGGGCTCAATCTTAAGTTTATCAAACGACGAGAACACTTTTGTGCGCAAAAAAACAACAAAAATAACGACTTTATTTCAACTATTCACTTCCTTCTCCATGAGCCTGTAGTCAGTTAACGTAGTGTGATTGCGTAGAGTTACGTCACACGTAGGCTCACTATTGGCCGACGCTGGTGATGTGTGTGTGATGCGTGTGACGAACAATAACAGAAGCTTACGCTATTAAACTAGTAACCTGACTCGCGCAGAGGGAGAAATAAACCAATAGTTGAAATAAAGTCGTTATTTTTGTTGTTTTTTTGCGCACAAAAGTGTTCTCGTCGTTTGATAAACTTAAGATTGAGCCCCTGTAGTCACTTGGACTATTTTAACGATGTCTTTAATGACTTTTCGAGGACAGCAAGAGCCAGTCCCTCAAGAAGCCTATGGACTGTATGCAGGAGCGATCTTAATATCTTAAATATCTTAATTTGTGTTCTGAAGATGAACGAAGGTCTTACGGGGTTGGAACAACATGAGGGCGAGTAAATACTGACAGAATTTTCATTTTTGGGTGAACTAACCCTTTAATTTATTATAACCATTTGAAAATGTCATTTTGGGGCCTGCTTAAAAATTATCTGTTTCGGGGGTATACCACTTTAAATGCAAATGAGCTGCATATCCCCGCCCTGCCTTTGGATGAAGGCGTAACTTGATACCTATGGCAGTCGGTACTGAGAGAGTGAGAGAAACCGCTGTTTTGAATGTCATTCAGCGTACGTTTGAATCGGAATATATAAATAGCACGAAGAGACTCCGGCAGAATAAACACAAATGAGAATGGACCAGTACGTCTCGGTATGGTTATTTGATACATTTATGTACTTATAGAGTTGTAATCGCATCCCCTTTGCAATTATGGATGTGCAACACACACACACACACACACACACACAGACACACACAAACACTAATGCTGGCGCATTTTTTTGAAACTACATACACATTCTCAGTGGTGGAATGTAACAAAGTACAAATACTTCATTACTTTACTTAAGTACATTTTTCACGTATCTTAACTTTACTTAAGTAGAATAAATAGTGCATACTTTTTACTTTTACTTCGTTACATTTTGCAGCAATTATTATACTTTCTACTCCACTACATTTCTACAACTTCTGTTACTTTTTCATTACATTTCCTGATCAGTTTTTCCCCTGCCAAAACTTAATCTGACCGTCCGTCCGTTGCACGTTTGTCTCACCAGTGACGTTTAGATACATCAACTAAATGTGTCTCGCACGCAGTGTGCGGTAACACTTTACAATACAGGTGCACTAATATGCATTAATTCATGCACTAATTCTAACTAATGCACAGATAATCATTCGTTAATGTATAACTCCAATTATTCTTATTCACTAACTACGACACATGCACTGATTTTACCCACTAATTGAAGGAGGACACATGATCATGTATTATCAGGTACAAATAATACATTTTATAAAGAAAATACAATAAATATTTTGCAAAGAAATCCATACTTATGCACAAACTCATTTCAAGTGTTTTAGCTGAAGCCTCTACCAGCAAAAATGAAAAGATCATGAGAAACATTCTTGGCAGAATGAACTTGAAGAGAGAAACACATTACACTTACCGTTGGATATAACTGGAATCACAGTCACAGAAATGAACACGAGCAGGTCCATGTTCAGCTGAAGTTATGATCATCTCTCCGGATCGTCAAAGTGAAATCTGTGAGTGATCTGGCGCATGAAGAGAGTGTGTGTTTAACCTTGAATTGATTTCTTCCTTGTGTTTGACACAAAAATGAAAAACTGCAGCTCATCCTGATAAACCAGTTCTGATTACATGGAAAAACATCACAAAGAGAGTGAAAATGAAAAATAGGGTTAGGCATCTATAAAAAGCTGCTGTAAAGAGAGTATAATCTGAAACTGCAAGTTTTTTTTAAAGATCAAGAAATGAGCAGAAGTTTTACTCTGAATTTAAAAATGTTAATAAAATAATGTTGCATTATTCTGCTTTCGAAAGATTCTGTTCTGTCTGTAAAG
>NW_024121361.1:0-17152 GCF_016745375.1 Pimephales promelas | reverse complement strand
AGAGTTTAATAGAGTTATTAGAGTTGTCATGAATAGAGTTAATAGAGTTTATAGAATGTATAGAGTTGATCATGAGTGTAATCTGACCTGTTCTCGACCCGAAGCTGAAGATCAGGAGGATGAACTGCAGTGAAGGAAGAACATCATAGCTTATACCACCCAGAACACCAAATATAGCAATGATCCGCTCGCTCAGCGTCACAGATAATCTGAGCAACACTGTGAAAGATAAACTACAGTTCATAACTCATACAACTCATGCAGAATTAATGCACTCTTCACACATTTATTATTGACAACATGTTTCATAATGTCTTCATAATGCTTTGAATGTGTGTGTGATATTGTGTGTGTTTGATACAGTAATGAGTTATTCATGTGTGTTTAAGAGTTTTCCAGTGTGATATTCATAAGTTTATAGTTTTTAAGAGGGAAATGATGAATGATTATGTGAAGATTGTGAGTTAGTGAAGTGAGTTTACTCCTGTATTTATGGGTTATGATGATGGTTTATGCTTTTGTTGACATATCGCAGATATCCTCATTTTAAGGCAAAATGAAACAATATTATTAGTTATTATAATGTTGAATTGAGTTGTGATTACTAATTTCATCAGTATTTTATCAGTATTTGATTCCATAAAAAAATAAATATATGAATGATCAATAATAATCTAATCTGAGAGAAGTGGATCATGTGTTTTTATTGATATCGAATGTAAACTGAGTAATTGCTTTATATGAATATGATAATCATAAATAACAACAATCATCATAATCACCTTCATAACCAGAACATTGTGTAATGTGTGTGTGTGCAGTGAAATATGAATATAAAGTGTGTGTGTTTCTCTATAAGCGCCTGAACTGATGATGTCTATATTTCAGATCTGACACTAGATATAATAATACAGGATTGAATTATATGATTTATTTCCATGATTTATGGTGGTCTGGAAGCAGGGACGTGTGCTCAGGGTAGACACACACCAAAGGAAATGTTCACATTACATTTATTCATTCCAAGAGCTTTGATTATTCACCATATTATTAATTGCATTTATTTTATTCCAAATATACATTTTTGAAACAAAAATAATTCAGGAATACTCATATTAATTTTGCCATAGTTTGCTCCTAGAAACCATAGTTTGATGCAGGAAATTCAAGGCCATGGTCATTGAGGCGGAGTTTCAGTGCACTGCTGCTTGAAAACAAAGATGGCGACTGGCGAACTGCTGGCTTTCGATGAACTTATCTAGACGTTGGTCTGGCATGAACACTCGCTCTCACTCGATCCACGATTCTGGCTTCGCTCTTCAGATCGCGATGTGATGACGCCTGATACGAACTTGGGCTGCTACATTAACTCAATTAATATACAGTGGCTTATCTTTGTTTTGCCAGTGGGTGGGACAGGTGTGTGTGTGTGTGTGTGTGTCAGAGAATCAGTGAATCAGAAAATCAGAGACTGAGTGAATCAATGAATCAGAGAATCAGCGATTCATAGAATCAGTGAATCAGAGACTCAGTGAATCAATGAATCAGTCATTCATAGAATCAGAGAATCAATTAATCATAGAATCAGTGAATCAGACAATCAGAGACTCAGTGACTCAGAGAATCAGAGAATCAATGAATCAATGAATAAGATAATCAGTGATTCATAAAATCAGAGAATTAGTGAATCAATGAATCAGAGAATCTGTGAATCAGAGAATCAGTGAATAAATGAATGAGAGAATCAGTGAATCAGAGATTCAGTGATTTAATGAAACAGAGAATCAGTGATTCATAGAATCAGAGAATCAATGAATCAGAGACTCAGTGAATCAGAGAATCAGAGACTCAGTGAATCAGAGACTCAGTGAATCAGAGAATCAGAGAATCAGTGAATCGGAGACTCAGTGAATCAGAGACTCAATAATCAATGAATCAGAGAATCAGTGAATCAGTGAATAAATGAATGAGAGAATCAGAGAATCAGTGAATCAATGAATCAGAGAATCAGTGAATGAGAGAATCAGTGAATCAATGAATCAGAGAATCAGTGAATCAGAGAATCAGTGAATAAATGAATGAGAGAATCAGTGAATCAGAGAATCAGTGAATCAGAGAATCAGTGAATCAGTGGATCAGAGAATCAGTGAATCAATGAATCAGAGAATCATTGATTCATAGAATCAGAGAATCAATGAATCAGAGACTCAGTGAATCAGAGAATCAGTGACTCAGTGAATCAGAGACTCAGTGAATTAGAGAATCAGAGATTCAGTGAATCAGAGACTCAATGAATCAATGAATCAGATAATCAGTGATTCATAGAATAAGAGAATCAGTGAATCAATGAATCAGAGAATCAGTGAATCAGAGAATCAGTGAATCAGTGAATCAGAGAATCAGTGAATAAATGAATGAGAGAATCAGTGAATCAGAGAATCAGTGAATAAATGAATGAGGTAATCAGTGAATCAGAGAATAAATGAATGAGGTAATCAGTGAATCAGAGAATCAGTGAATCAGAGAATCAGTGAATCAGAGAATCAGTGGATCAATGTCAAGAGGGATCGAACGCCTCAGAAAACCCTTCAATAAGAGAGTGTGTGCAGAAGATAATAATGATGAAAGTGCTGAGAGTGTGTGTGAGGGAGAGCGATAACACACGCCAGAAACACACACAAGTCTGCATAATGACACATGTGTATATTAATATGTATATTAATGTTAATATACAGTGTGCTAATATGAATAATTGAGTATGTGGTGTATAGCTGGAGAATCTGTCCTGTTTTAAATCACTCGATGATCTGAGACTGAATAAACTCATGACTTTACGAGCTGATTCACTCAGTTTACATCCTTTAATCACCGGGACTTTCTCTTTTACTCATTTCATACATTACAAACGTACACTTTGATTATTTTACTTTCTGTTTTTCTTCTATTCTTTCATCAGTTTCTCGTGTAAAACTCTGATATGTGTAATGAATGATATGGTATAACTCTGATATGTGTAATGATATGGAATGAGCTGATAAATCAGGTGTGATGATGATTTGTGTATTCTGTAACCCTGACTCCAGTAATCTGGTAAATATGATTGACAGCTCATATTGTGACTGACTCTGGATGGAAGAAACACTTACAGTAGATAATAATGAGGAGGTTTAGCAGGAGCGCGATCACAAACAGGACTATAATCACGACTCCTTCAGATCCAGCGTAGTTCAGACTTTTGTCATACGCAGATTTAAACAACACTGGAATAAAGGAAGAGAAACAACAATTACTGAAATAGAAAAGAAAAATATAAATACATATTATAAAACACTTCTCATTGAACAGATGCTTTTATACACAACATTACAACACATTCTCTGTCTGATCGTGACCCTTGACCTTTGTGCTGATGATGACCCTGACACATGCTGAGATGTCAATCAGAAGTAACTTTATCTTCAGTCTCAGTCTCTACATGATGTCTACTGTGATAATTCATGCAATATTTCCATAATTAAGCGGCGGTGTAGTGTAGAATATCTTACAGTAACAACAACACACTTCACAGTATTCATGTCATGGGTTTAAGATTTCCGGCAGGATATTGAGAATATTACATCATTTACATGTAATTATTGTTCAACTGTTAATGTGTTAATGATAATGACTGTGGATGTGCATTTGGAGTTATTTACCTGAGTAAAACACAGCTGAGAAAACAAAATATTCTGCCTTATAACTGTAATGTTTAATCCATCTTTTAATGTTGCCTGTAAAACAGAACAAATAATCACATCCACTATATCATTTACAACAGCAACACAACAAAACACAAGTTTAACATTGAATTTAATGTAAAATTACTGTCAGTTTATGTGAAAACAATGAGTCAATCATAATTGATATACTATATGAATCTATAAATATAATAAATCAGCCACACCTGTGAAGTTATTGATATACGGAGCCGTCCAGAGCAACATCAGCGGCCTCACGAGATACAGAGCAGAACAACAGACCGACTCAAACACTGATCCTAAAACACACACACACACACACACACACACACATTACTAACAACAGACCGACTCAAACACTGATCCTGAAACACACACACACACACACACACACACACACACACACACACACACACACACACACACACACACACACACACACACACACATTACTAACAACAGACTGACTCAAACACTGATCCTAAAACACACACACACACACACACACACACACACACACACACATTACTAACAACAGACTGACTCAAACACTGATCCTGAAACACACACACACACACGCACACACACACACACACACACACACACACACACACATTACTAACAACAGACCGACTCAAACACTGATCCTGAAACACACACACACACACACACACACACACACACACACATTACTAACAACAGACTGACTCAAACACAGATCCTGAAACACACACACACACACACACACACACACACACATTACTAACAACAGACCGACTCAAACACAGATCCTGAAACACACACACACACACACACACACACACACATTACTAACAACAGACCGACTCAAACACAGATCCTGAAACACAACACACACACACAAACACACACACACACACCTACTAACAACAGACCGACTCAAACACAGATCCTGAAACACACACACACACACAAACACACATTACTAACAACAGACCGACTCAAACACAGATCCTGAAACACACACACACACACACATATATGAGTTATTGATTATTAATATCCTGAAACACTGACCTTCAGATAACCCCCAGAGGACGAAAGCGAGACACATCAGAATATTTGGACAGAAGACGAGGAACATCTGAAGATGAAAGACTGAGTCTGAGAGAAACACACAATAACACGTTCACTTACAGTTTTTCTCAATTACTGAAACCATCACTCACTTTCTCAAAACCTTACACACAAAACCACACTTTCACACACATCCACAGAAACGCTGACTCTATACTGACAAAATCAATTTATACTGGCAAATTATCATATATTTATATCAATTATATACTGGCAAAATCAAACTATTGCCTCAAGACCACTTTACCTGTGCTCAAAATCACACAACGCTCTCAGGCCACACACACACACACACACACACACACACACACACGAGTCAAAATTATGAACACTACAGATCATGCATTAGACACATCAAAAAACAGAAAACAGACTTCAGAGCATGTTACAGATAAAAGTATAATGCCAATACAGTGATAAGGTGAATAAAATAATTACTGTATCCACAAGTCTGGTATTGCACTGAATATTGAACAGTATCGAATGTCTGAGTCGTTGTGTGTAAACTGTGTGTTGTAGAGTGAGAATGTCAGAGTGCATGAGATCTGCAAACAGTGTTTTAATCACCTGAACTTGTTTAATGTTTTACAGAAAGAGTGATTTATTCAACAAATTGGTTCAGGCTATTGAGAATTTGGATCAGAGAATGAGGTTTAGTGTTTTAGCAAATCAGGAAAACTGTAAACAGATTTAATAAAGATGATTATCAGTCATTCAGTTTTAAGACACACATCTCTGTTCTTTCTGCCCATTACATTTATAACTGAATGAAACTGAGTGGCAAACACAAACGTAATATATTATAAATAACTGAACACTGATTGAGGAGAGAATTTTCATTTCAAATGTCAGAATAGGTGGTTTGCGGTCACGTGATCGTGTTGATGCGCAGATTGCAGATGGAGGGCAAGGAGTGAAGAGCGCAATGGACGAGTTGGAGGAAAATCCGTACTGTACTACTTTAGACGCTATTACAAGAGAAATATATAAACAGAAAATCGAAACATATGTTGGACGTGATCCTTACGTTATGAGGAGGAGCGATTTTCAACTGAATTGAGAGATTTGCCTTTAGATATCAGCAACTAACTCGTCTTACAGACATACTTCGACTTTACAAAGTTCGGAAACTGGTACGTTAAACAAACAGCCACATAAGTGTATTTAAACACCTGAATAATGTAATTATAAGCCACATAAATAATGTATTAACTTACATTTGACGAAGTGATCACTGCACACAGCCACACACACACACAGGCATTTTCCCATTCGGCTCCTCCCGACCGCAGACGTAGGTTTGCAAGGCATTTTTCCTGGTGTTTTTCTGTCAATTTCTTGTATTTTCCCCCTTATGAACAACAACTTTTGGCACGATAAAAACTCCTCATGGTTTGATCGATTTGAGCAACCATAAACGACGCAAAACATAGGCATTTTGAGTGTGTTATAGTGCTTCCTAATATAGAAATCACTTCCTGCCCTCCATCTGCGGTTTGCGCCATGGCAACACAGTAGCGTGACGTCATATGAAAACAAGCTATTACCAGAGGGCACTCCACATCAGAACTGATCACTTCACAAAACTCTAATCCCCATAATGCCTCACTCCTGGGACTGATTGCACACACACCTGCACCTAATTCAGACTCTCCATATGAGCCACACACAAACAGAAGTTGAGTGTGAAGTATTACATTGCCACTGTCTGTAATCACTGAGCGTTTACTGTTTACTGACCCTGGTTTGTTTTCTGACTTCTGCCTGTTTGCTGCCTGTCTTGACTCGGATTGCCTTGGATTATTGTTTCTTGCTGCCTGCCCTGATCTTCTGCCTGTTACCCGACCATTCTCTGTGCTCTCTCTCTCTCTGAATACCCTGTTTTGCTGTTATCTAACTCCTGTCTGTTTGACGTTGTTTCAATAAAGCTGCAAATGGATCCCACTGAGTCTTCCACATCGTAACAATTATTATTATTAGGGGTTCAAGCACGAAGTGAATGAATATATATAATATATATGTGTGTGTGTGTGTGTGTGTGTGTGTGTGTGTGTGTGTGTGTGTGTGTGTGTGTGTGTGTGTGTGTGTGTGTGTGTGTGTGTGTGTGTAAAATCATGTTAAATCATTCGAGATTCATGGTAAATCATACTGGAACATGGTAATGCATGAAAAATGACCCTGAAATGTGGAAAAACTGTCTATTTCATCTATGATCTCAGTGGTTAAATGCTTGCTACATAAGACAATGTCTTTTGATGCTTTGGTGCTTAAATGCCTTAACTGCTTGAACCCCGATAAATGCTGCTTGCAGCTTTAATTATTATTATTATTATTATTATTCGGTTCAAACTCATTCCCACTGTATGGCAGTAAATCAGAATGTGTGTGTTATTTGTGTACCTTCAGTAGTAGATCTGCAGTAGATCAGACAGACGAGCAGAAGTGCAGATCCAGATGCAGAGATACAGAGAATCAGCATTATTATGTGTAACGCAGAGAAACCTGTCAAACACACAGTTATTAATAACATTATTCTGCAAAGTTTCTTATATATAGAAGTTTGCATGGTATGGCTCCACCTCCACTTAATGAGTTCGTTAGATCAAATCATAACTCATCTACAAGAGGAGATTGTACAATAACACACTGAAGAAGAGCTTTTGGTCAATCAGCCTTTTCCTATAGAGCAGCGCACCTGCAATACTGTACTTATGAAATATTACATATTTACTTCTTTCTCTGCATCCATAAACAGTGGTTATTAGGTAATCAAACATGTCTTCATAATTTGGAGAATGGTTTAATTTTGTCTCTACCTAAAGTAATTTTGTGTTAGTGTTAAAGGAGAACTCCGGCGAACAATGAACCTTTGGTCTAATAACACATCGGTACATAGTCAACCGTTCTCTGACAGTTCACTTCGCGTATACAGACAGGAGCCAGCTTAAAAAATAGTCTCGATAAGTCGATCCCCGAACGTCGTGCTGAGTGATCTGAACTGTATGAAGTTCAGCGAACTTCTGAACTGTATGAACGGCGTTCGTGGTTTGACTTATCGAGACTATTTTTTAAGATGGCTCCTGTCTGTATACGCGAAGTGAACTGTCTTCATAAAGTATCTTCTTATTAAACGGTCTGTACACTTACAAAGTTCTCAATGCTTCGTTTTGCATGTATGGAGCCTCATTATGTTACTGTGTTAGTGTGGGGCTATTTTGAGCCTTGTTATTGGTATAAACTAGCGATTTCTTTTTACTTACTCAATGCCCCCATTACTAGCATTATACGCTAAACAGTTTTTAGAGATAAAACTCTTTACATTCGATTATCATGAAAACAAATCTCAGAGAACAGTTGACTATGTACCGATGTTTTATTAGACCAAAGGTTCATTGTTCGCCGGAGTTCTCCTTTAATATGCTGTGGTTACGGCTATGTTTGCTGGAATGTGCTTTTATATGATTTTCCATGTTTTATGCACTTATGGACTTTTCTTTACCATCTGAAAAAATATATGTACATGATGGATATGAGTACTAATAAAGAATGTAAAATGTGTGTGTGAAGATGAAAGTTGAAAAGATGAAAGAGAACTGTGTGACAAGTTTCGAAAAAGTACTGAGAAAAAAGCAGTTCAATAATAAAAAAAAACTAATAACTGAAAAGATAATTGCAGAATATCCCATTAGAAAGCAAATCATTAATATAATAAAACTTATATATAATAAAAAACTAAACTACATAAATATAAAAACAATATATTGAATGTTTTAATGTTAATTGACAAGTCAAAACTGTCCTTTTTATAATTTCATGCAAGCATTCAGAAAAAAAGAAATAAAATGAAGGATTTAAATGTGCTTTGTGTGTGACTGAAGTTACAGCTAACATATGGTGTATCTCGTGAAGATCACTGTCCTGAACTGTGTATTCTGCTATACAGCAACTGTTTTTAATGGACAATAACCGAACAGCATTACATAAAAACGACTGTAGAGTGACAGTTCCTCTGAGATCACATGACTTCACACAGCTACAGTGTGTGCATTCATTAGAAGAAATCAAAATCACTTTGAGGTTAAAATTGGAATCTTAATAAACTTTAAAGGTGCAATGTGTAACAAAGTTGAGTATCTATTAACAGAAATGCAATATGACATCCATAACTATGTTTTCAGTGGTGTATAAAGAACTTACTTAATTAGTCGTAATGTTTTTATTACCTTAGAACGAGACATTAATAGCTCCATAACCGAGGGAATCCCCTTCTATGAAGGTCGCCATGTTGTGACGTCATATTCCTACCGTAGCCGAACGCGAACAAACAGCGCTACAGAACGCGTTTCATCACTACCTTGAAAGAGAAGTAGCGGAAAGCTGGAAGCTAGCCTTACACTCCGTGAGTAGTGACTTTTCCCTTGTGAGTGGTGTAAAATATGTAGTTGGGATTGTTTCATGTAACTTAGTTCTCCCTCGCTGTGTTATGGGTTTGTTATGTGGGGATAGATGTGCTGTTACGTTCGTGAGACAGCTGATGATTAGTATTCATGTCATTGACCGTAAAAACAGTACGTTACAGGAATCACTAACCCGTCGATAGAGACTTTTACTAAAGTCTTTTATCACTAAAGTCGATCGCGAAGAATTTTAAAAATCAGAGAAAAAAAGCCTATTGTGTGTAGTAAATAGTATCTATGGGATGCGGAGATGACATGATTGTAACAGCGCGCGCACTTCCGACCTTTGGACTCATGCAGACGCGTCCCAGCTCAGCCACAGTAACAGCTCATATTAGCCAGCTAAACTATTACTACCCTGTTAGAAAAAATATATAGCTGCTCCCTCGCTGTATTATGGGTTTGCTACAGTATGTGGGGAGAAATGTGCTGCTGGTTACGTTTGTGAGACAATCAGCTGATTATTATTTTATTAAATTATATATTAAAACCCTTGATCCTCACCTGACTATGGCTTTGTAAACAGACAGTATTCATGATGTGGTTTATAATGGACTGTGGTACAGAAACAGTGACAATGTTACACACTCTTGGCTTACTCTGGCTATTCTCTGCTGTCTCAGCCGACGAGATGTTTGTCCCGTTTTAGCAACCGTAGCTTCTTCGAAAGGGAGGGGTGAGCCCTTAGTGCAAACCTGGTGCAAACTCGCAACCGAACCACTAGATGTCGCTAAAAGTCACACATTGCTCCTTTAAAGGGTTAGTTCACCCAAAAATGAAAATTAAGTCATTAATTACTCACCCCCATGCTGTACCAACCCCGTAAGACCTTCGTTCGTCTTCGGAACACAAATGAAGATATTTTTGATTAAATTTGAGAGCTGTATAACTACCACATTGGCTCCTAAAGGACTGCCTCTTGACGGCCCAGAAAGTCAATGAAGAAAATGTTTAAATATCCCAAGTGACTACCGTGGCTCAACTATATGTTTATCAAGCGACGCGAATACTTTTTGTGCGAAAAAACAAACAAAAATAACGAGTTTATTCGACTATTTTTTTCTTCCTTGTAGGCCAGAACGAGACTTCCTTATAGATTTCCACGACGCATGCGCGAGAATTGCGATCTGAAGTGGTGTAAGCTGGTGTACGCAGATCGCAAATCTCGCGCATGCGTCGTGGAAATCTATAAGGAAGTCTCGTTCTGGCCTACGAGGAAGAAAAAAATAGTCGAATAAACTCGTTATTTTTGTTTGTTTTTTCGCACAAAAAGTATTCGCGTCGCTTGATAAACATATAGTTGAGCCACGGTAGTCACTTGGGATATTTAAACATTTTCTTCATTGACTTTCTGGGCCGTCAAGAGGCAGTCCTTTAGGAGCCAATGTGGTAGTTATACAGCTCTCAAATTTAATCAAAAATATCTTCATTTGTGTTCCGAAGACGAACGAAGGTCTTACGGGGTTGGTACAGCATGGGGGTGAGTAATTAATGACTTAATTTTCATTTTTGGGTGAACTAACCCTTTAAATACAACTGCATGTAAATGCATAACTAAATTCCACTTGTGTATTATTTATAGATTGACTCACCCAGTCGGTCCAGCACTACAGTTGCATTGGCTGAATGTCTTCCAGCAAACACATGACACATGTAAACCCCTTTATCCTCCGTTCTGACGCTCTTCAGTTGGACAGAGAAGTTTCCTTTGGGGATTTCAGCGGTGAAGAACTCAGCTCGGTCTCGGTATCGCTCATCTGATGAACCTGGAAAGGTCTTGTTGTTTTGGTAGAGCAGGACCAGAACATCTTCATCTTCATTCTCTTTATCAATTTTCTTCCAGGAAACCTCATCTAAGTGTTCAGGTTTGATGTGAGAGTCGACAGAGCAGTTCAGAGTGACGTCTTCACCCACAGACGCAGAGATGGACCGATCTGATCCTGAGACCAGCAAACGCTCTGAAAGAACAAACTGTGTAAATATCACACACCTATCTACACACACAGATCATTTCAGTTCAGACTCACCAACATCTTTTATTTGAACCTCAGTTTCTCCAGACTCCAGCTGACTGTGAACTGTACATGTGTATCGTCCTTCATCTTCAGCTCTCAGATGGTCCAGCCGGAGGGAGAAGTTTCTGTGTTTAATCTCCTCAGTGAAGAAATGAGCTCTGTCCTGATAATCCTGCGACTGTGCCTCTGGTCGACTCTCTCCATCTTGAAACAGATGAACTAAAGTCTCTGAGTCTGTTCTTCTCCACTCCACCTCCAGATCCTCCATTAGTAAAGGTTCATCAACATAACAGGGCAGAACCAGTGAAGATCCCAGAGGAGCAACCAGAGGACCAGAGGGACCGCGCACAATGAATCCTGAGAGAGATACATAAAATAAAGCTTGCTATGTCATTTTTTCAAATCATAACGGATACATCCTCATATAGAGCATGATTACTGACAATGTACAGTAGGTGCATTCAGGGGTGTCCGTATATGTTGTTTTTGGTTTCAAGTTATTTAGTTTGTTTACTCGCAGAGGGTCACTGACAGCCTCTTGTTTTGCCTTTCACATTTACGGCACACTTATAGCATCGCAATATTTAATCTTGGGAAACGTCATTCAAAAGGGTGTCAAAAATATTTACTATTTGACCGAATTGGAATCTCGCCTGAGACGGTCCCCTTCCAGCACCCCGGTTAACCCGCCTGATCCCCCGTTACCTGTTGGGGTGGAAGAAGGGACAAGGCTTTGCACTGAGAATGTCTATTGATAAAAATAATCTGCTTGATTTACTTAAAAAATCTAATGAATTTTTTTGCATAATTTTGTTACGTAGATCCAACAAGACAAGTCTTTGTAGAAACTACTTAATTTTTCTGTTTGTTGAAATAGAATTTTCACATAAAGTTAACTTAATTTTAGCATTGCTCTAGTAATTTATTTATGTGTGTGATCTACATAACTTTAAGAGTTCTGAATGAGTAATTTTGATTGAATCCAACAAGCTTTTTACATTTCCATATTACACATTTCAAGTGGGATCTATTTTGTTTTTTGTTTTTTTTAAATGTTAGTGTATTTTAAAGTTACATTTACTCATTATTAAAAACTTAGTTTTTTTTACTGAAAGTATAAATGCAAATAGTTATTTTTTACTACTACTGGTTCAAAACTGGTACTATCCCCGTGGAATGTGCTAATCAAATATAAGTTGACATTTTCGCCATTTGATAGTAAAAACTGACAAGGTCAGTATAAAAAATAAAAGTATAATACAATATATTCACCTCACAGGTTCAAACATTGTGTACAATAGAAAATTGTGCTTTATGGTGGTGCTAAAGGAATGGACGTGGAACATTAAGTGGAAGTTGACAGGCTTTATTGTCTTCAGGAATATGGTAACAAAATTCCCCTTCAATACTTCAAGATATGCATGCTGTGACCAAGGGTTAGTTCACCCAAAAAATGAAAATGAAGTAATTAATTACTCACCCCCAAGCTGCACCAACCCCGTAAGACCTTCGTTCATCTTCAGAACACAAATGAAGATATTTTGATTAATTTGAGAGGTTGATCACTGCTACATAGACATTGACATTGAAAGTCTAAGACATTGAAACTTGACGGCCCAGAAAGTCAATGAAGAAAATGTTTAAATATTCCATGTGACTACAGCGGCTCAACTATAAGTTTAGCAAGCGACGAGAATACTTTTTGTTTCGAAAAAACAAACAAAAATAACAACTTTATTCAACTATTCCTTTTCTTCCTTGTAGGCCTGAGACGAGAGTTCAAGAGATTTCCACGACGCATGCGCGAGAACTGTGATCTTCAAATCTATATAAACTTATACTTGAGCCACTGTAGTCACATGGAATATTTAAACATTTTCTTAATTGATTTTCTAGGCCGTCAAGTTTCAATGTCTTAGGCAGCCTATGTAGCAGTGATCCACCTCTCAAATTTAATAAAAAATATCTTCATTTGTGTTCTGAAGATGAACGAAGGTCTTACGGGGTTGGTACAGCATGGGGGTGAGTAATTAATGACTTAATTTTCATTTTTGGGTGAACTATCCCTTTAAACGTACTATGTCAGTCTCAACCAACCAACCAGATGTTTAACTATATTTCAACACTCTCAGTAAGGACTTTTCAATAAAAATAAACATTTACAGAGTATTTTCTATACAATTGTGTTTTTCAGTCATGTACAGTAACATATTCTAAGACTTTAAAGGAACACTCTGACTTTTTGGGACTTAAGCTTATTCACCATATCCCCCAGAGTCAGATAAGTCCATACATACCTTTCTCATCTACGTGTGTGCCGTAACTCTGTCTGACCCACCCACTGCTAGCCTAGCTTAGCACAAAGACTGGTGGTAAATAGCAGTTTACCTAAGTAAACTAAGTCAATAAGTCAGCAGTCTCGCTAGCATACTAATCCTAATAAGTGTCAAAATAACACCAACATTTTCCTATTTAAATGTTGTGATTTGTATAGTCACAGAGTGTTCACAAAGTCACATGAGACACAGCCATCTTCTAACCGTATACACACTGGATACTATATTCTCAGAAGGTGAAGCACTTCTTCTATGCAGTGATTTTCTCACAGCACCTGAGAAGCCCCGTGGTGAGGAGCAGAGAGTTCGCTCAGAGTGTTGCGCTAATCACTCTGACCAAGTAGAAGTGATTCACCTTCTGAGAATATAGTTCCCTGTATGTATACGGTTTTGAAGATGGTTTTGTCTCATATGACCTTGTTATTTGTACACACTGTGACTATAAAAAACACAACATGTAAATAGGAAATGTTATTGTTATTTTGTCATTTATTAAGATTAGTATGCTAGCTGGATCTGTTTACCTCCAGTCTTTGTGCTAAGTTAGGCTAACAGTGGGTGCGTCTGACTGTTACGGCACACACAGAGATGAGAAGGGTATGTGTGGACTTATTTAACTCTGGGGGATATGGTGAATAAGCCAAAGTCCCAAAAAGTCCAAACAGAGTTATAAACAACAACGTCGTCATACTTTTAGGCCAGTAAGCTGGATTTTGGAGGGCATGTTTTTGTTAACATCCTCCAAAGGTGTATTTTAGTTTATTTGGATAGCTTAGTTCCAAGGCATAAATAATGCCCATAAGGTATAGGTGCAAGCATGTGCTACACTGGGAATTCCAAAAAGGACCTCTTCTCCCTTGATGGCTATTCCAGCTTGCTTCTCGAGACCTCCATCCCTGGTTTTGGTGACCACAAACATGTTGAGTACAAATGAAGTGATGTCCTCTTGGATGGCTGCAGAATCGTCGTCATCACAAAAACTGTGAAATATAGAAGAGAGAATTTAACCTACTTTTTGTTTGCTAATGTGAAGAATGCATACAGCTCTTTGCTCTAAACAGAAATCTTGGTGGGATTACGTGCTGTGGTAGTTTTGTTCTATATACTTATGTACATTTGTGCAAGCATGTGCTCGAAGAATGTGCAGTGTGGTGTAGGTCTATGTATTTTATAATGTTAACTTCAAAGAATACTAATAGTAATTAAAAATGTGGTAGCATTGGATCTGGACGGGAAGGATAATTCTGATAGTTGGAAGGGGTGTGTCGTGATTCTGCCTTCTCACACAGTGACACAGGAGTGTCGCAATTTCGGTTTCATATCGCATACCAGCCATCATTTCTACTAAAGAAAATGACAAAAATAGTAACGCACAGTAACTTGAATAAGTAAATTTAATCTGATTACGTATTTTGGAAATAGTAGCGCATTATTGCTTGTGACTGACAAAAGTGTTCAGATTTCAGTTACTTATCCATGTTACTGTGCATTACTATTTTTGTCATTTTTTTTTTAAGTACAAATGCCAGCATCACTGGTCATGAGTAAGTGTGTCACATGTACTGTATTGAAGAGCACTAAAACTTTCTATATAAACAGGACAACAGGAATTTTGCCATTTGACATTTTAACCCCAGTTTTCTCACTACAATAAACCAATTTAGAGAAATTTACAAACCTTTATCCAGTGTAGCCTACTTGTCAGGAAATCACCTGGTAAGGACACAGTGTAATGGTTAACTGACGCAAGAAACCAAAAACATAGCAAAAAATGTTAACTACAACTATAGCCTAATTAAAAATAGTTTAACATTTTACTCTCTCCACAACACTGCAATTAGTTGACCTGCTCATCAGTAAGCAAATTTTCTTCAGTTTCAGTTTAATTGTTAGCCTACTTTGGTTTGTTTTCCCTCGGAGCTCCGATGGGGAAGCGTGCAGTGAACCGCGTCATGCTGAAGACGGGACTATGGTCACGAGATGATTGACGGCTGAAAACCCCCAATGAGCGCTCTAACCATAAAGTATAAAAAACACCTTACACAAACCATGGATAAAAACAGAGCGCGCAAACTAAATCAATATTTCAAAAAATGCGCCCACGTTTGGAGTCATTCGCGGATGCTGTCAATTCCATCTATGTGAACACAAATATATTATAATGATATTATAATGGTTATCTGCACTATTTGACAAAAGAATAAAAAAGAAAGAAAGACAGAAAGTCATTGCAACTCAGTTTTGTCATAAATACTGGCCAAATATCCAAGCTGGAATCCTAAATCTTTCTAATATGATAGTCAGTTTTTAGATCAAGCTGATTTAACGTGTTAATTTTAACGCTGGAGCTGTCCGCGATCTTAGGTAATGTCGTCAGACACTTAGAATAGCATGTCAGTGGCAAAACAAGCAGGTTTTGTGGATGTAAAGAACGCAATTACCCATATAACGTACGATTTTATAGGCTAACGTTAATTCTTTCGCCTCTGCACACTGAAGCGGTCTAAGCCTGGCAATTGTTGTTCCCATCAGTCACTTAAACACAAATACATATTTTTTAAAGAATAAAATTAGGCCCAGGTTGGGGGAAAAAACGAATGATGTTACCCTAATTTATTCATGGCTGCTCTAAAAATCCACGTGCTTGCACTAACATTACATTATTTTATTGCTGGATTATAACGCTGGCTTTAAATTACACTAGAACAAACCATTCTATGGCCACTTGCAAAGTTTCAATTAATGTTAGACTACACGTAAAGCAACATAGCCATCCCAGCGTTGCCACATGGTAATTAACAGAAAATCCACGTACAACAAAGCAATCTTCAAATTACATTTAAAGCCTAATTTTTGTACAACAATTGGAACACTGTAAAGAATGTACAAACCCAAGTAACCTTAATTGTTAGCCTACTTTTCTAACTTTATTCTTACCTTGAGTTCAGTCTCCACGTGTAGGCTTCCTCTTCGTTTGAAATGCAATGGGTTTCCAGACCAAAAAACAGGAAGGGGGGTAATTTTTTGCACTGAGTAAATTAAACAAGGTATTGTTTGTTGAGTGCGTGTGCCTAAAAAGATTGGCTGAGATTACTTAGATTAATTTTGTAAGGTAAAAATATGCACATTGTCTTGTGTTTTGAACAAATGAAGATAAATTCAAAACCAGATATATTATGTAAAGATATAAACGTAACATTTTATTGTTAATATTACACATTTTAATTACGTAATATTTACATGCACTCAGAATCATTTTTTCAGTGTACTGACGCTCACGCTCCATTAAACCCTGTACAGTGAGGCTATTGGAGAGCACTGGGAAAGCATGCAACACTCCAACATTCCTCCCGGAGTGGTTATAGTCCATAATATTACATATGGACAGATCATAAGGGCAGTGCTACAGACAGATCCCGCCTTGTGCAGGGGTGAAGTCAATACCATTACAGAGATGGTTGAGTTAACTCTGCTGAGGGAAGACGGGCCTG
>NW_024121360.1:71252-116971 GCF_016745375.1 Pimephales promelas | reverse complement strand
GCCGCAAGCATTTTAGCTATTTAGGGCCCAAGCCCTGAAAGGGCGAAGGCCCTATTGTTTTCCTAAGGATTATTTATTATTATTTTGTTAACCTTTTGGGCATTTTTGGGGCCCTTAACGTGCTCGAAAACTCTTGAAACTTTGCACATGGGTCAGAACCCGCGGCCATCAGAGCCGGGCTGAAGCTGGTACCCGGGCGTGGCAGGGCGGCTCGTCAGCGCCCCCTGGAACGGGGTCCGAACACTTGGTCCATAACTCAAACACGTTTGTATGTAATAATATGAAACTCTGTGCACATGTTGATCTCATAGTTTCATCTATACCTCGCGCTTTTACTTTTTACCCCAGCCCAACAGGAAGTCGGCTATTGAGGTTTGTTTGTAAAACGCTCGCAATGGAATGTTAAATACTCCTCCTAGAGCTTTGATCCATATTCGACAAAACTCGGTCAGCATGAAGTCAAGACATTGAGGATGAAAGTTTGCGAGGGGATTTTTGATATCTCGAACGGTTTGGCCGTGGCGAGGAAACGAAATCATGGCGAGAAACGTGAACCAGGAAGTGTGTTATAACTTCAGCATACATTAACTGATCTTGATGAAACTTCAGCAGTGTGTTCGCTGTAAGAGGACGATCACATGGATGTGACTATTGTGAGTCAAAGTTATAGCGCCACCAACTGGCAGCAGGAAGTGTGTCACTTTCAAAATGCTTTGATATCACCCCCTTTTATTTTTACCCGATTTGCTTCAAACGTCATCTGTATAATGTAAACATACGGCAGATGTAGACCTGTGAATGGATTCTTGATATCTTTGAAACTGTTTGCCGTGGCGACGCATCAAACGTTACCATTCTTTAGGATGCTTTTGAGACCTTAGCATGCTTGAAATTGCATGAAACTCGACAGACACATCACATTTATTAGCCAGTAGACACGTGCAAAGTTTCAGAAACGGGCGTGGTGAGGGCTCAGTAGCGCCACCTTTTGACAAAAGTGGGGTTGTTAGTTTTATCTACAGTTACAAAAATCGGTATGTATATTGTACTCCTCGAGCCGGACAACTTTCTAATTGACACTCATTAGCTAGGACCCACAGAAAGTCAGATATGTTTGTTTGAATGTGGTCTTGCTCAATCTGTGGTCTTGCTCTCTGACTTTGCCTGTCTGTGTATGTGTGTGTGTTTGTAGGGGGAGGGGTCTTAACCATTTCACTCCTGTGTGTATGCCTGCATAAAAAATAAATGCCTTAAGCCTGGTATTTTTTTAAATAAGTGTTTTATTTTTTATAAGTAAAGGCATATAACCAGTGCATTAATAGTTTTTATATAATTAGTTTATTAATTAAATTAACTTGGTCCATAAACTTGATCTGAAAATTTGGTCCATAAATCAAACACACTTGCATGTAATAATATGACTTGAGTGTTAATCACATCATGTTTTCAGTTTGAATATAAAATATATAAATTATGTAAAAAAAAAAATAAAGTTGATCCAGCTGGAGCGCAGGCTGAGAATAGCGCTGTCATGACTGGATCAGAGATCATCAGTCATGCCCTCTCATACCTTACGCGCACACCACGCCCACTTACATCAGATCACATCAACATGTCAGCCGGAGGGATAACGAGGGTCGTCGTCGCTTTTGGATTCAAGAATTTCTTACAACAAGATGGCAAAAGAACAGCGCTTTGCAAGACATGCAACGTTAAGATCGCGGACAGTCAGATGACAACCTCCAATTTCGTCCGTCATTTGAAGAGCCATATTCTGCCCAGTAAGTGCTTGTCAATTTGTTAATGTTATCTGGTTAGCTCGTTCGTAGTTAGCTAGCTAATGTAAGTTAAAGGAGAACTCCGGCGCAAAATTACACATTGTTACCTAGTCAACCGTTATCTGAGATTTGTTTTCATGACTGCCGAATGTAAATAGTTTTATCTATAAAAACAGTTTAGCCTATAAGTGACGTCCGACATTCTGCATATTGTGTTATTAAGCCCCACTAAAGGCATAAAAAACTGTAAAGCACAATCAAGTTTTCACACTATATTCCAAGACTTCTAAAGTCATTCAATAGCTTAATGTGTGGTAAAATTAATATTTTAGTCTCTAAGTTAAAGTTAACGGAAAGTCATCTCGCCTCAGTCATTCTCCATGCATCAGCGTTCAGCAGCGCGTCGCGTTCGGTTGCGACAGTAACACGACGACACTCTCTTCAAGATCAATGTTCCCAATATTATACTTTATTTGTAGATAAGGCATAAAGGTCTATGATTTGCATAAAATGACTATCTTGCTGGAGTGGAGTTTATTGCCCTTTAGAATACACTAAGCATTAGTGCTGCACGATTAATTATATCGCAGTCGTAATAGCGATCTCAAACCTATGCAATTATATAACGCAAAATGCCGCGATTTTATATGAAATAAACAAAGTAGGGCTATTAGCGCAGCATCTCTTCTTTTTGTCATCCTTTGACTAGTGTTACAAGATCCCCCTCTTATTGGTTCAAATGCCTTTTCGCATTTTGCACGACAAGAAGTGAAAAGCTGCCTGTGAGTGCCTAGATTAGATGATACGCATAATGCGCATGCACTGACCGTGTGCCAGCCCAGAATAAACAGTTCTCTTTCGAGCTTGAACGAACAATAGCACACACAATTATGCCAAAATGTGGTTTTGTCTAGTATCTTCATAACATAAGAAAAGTCTATGGATGAAAAGAGTTGTGCTATGAGGCGCGTGTGAGATCCGCGTCTCGGCAACGGGTGCTCTTAAAGGGCCAGCAGCGAATAAAGCGTTCTTTCATTAAAGTTAAAAGAACAAAGGAAATTAGAAAATTACTCACTGATCTTGAGTAAAGAACTTTTGTAGCTTTAATAAGTATTATTTTATATATAATTTATGATTCAGGCAGCGCAGACTGTTTGATAACTTTATTCAATTTCTGTACCTGTTAAGACAGGAAGGGCACAGGTAAATATGTTTTTTATTATGGGTTTATGTGGGGATTGTTTGAAGTTCACTTAATTTAAAAGCTGTTATATATATATTTTTAAGCCTAATAATTTTTTTAAAAAGTTGATGGCTTTCAATTGATGGAATCACTGTAATGTTGGTTTGGTTGATGGTTTATTGATCATTATAGGTGTTATCAATCATTTATTGTTGTTGTTGTTTTTAGTTTGAGTTGAGAAATAAACATTAATCTGTGTGTGCATTTTACTTTAGAACCAAGCAAGTTGGACTCATGAAACCATTTTATTATATCGGAGTCGCAAATCGCAATTGCAATATTGGCTCAATAATGGCAATATGACATTTTCCCAAATCGTGCAGCCCTACTAAGCATAGATTATAGATACCATCCCTTCGCTATGTTCTTTTCAATGTGAAGCGTTGCGTGCTGTGACTTGGTGTTGCTTCAAGTGCATCATTCTGCTGCACACGGGATGCGCATGATTGCTTATAATACTTTGGGGAGACAAGGGGGCGTGGCCTAAGGGAATATCACTCGTGATGTTAAGTGATGTTACCCCGCCATCGCTGATACAACCTTTAGCAGTCATGTTTTTGCTTATTGAGAGAGAGAGAAAGTGTGTGTGTGTGTGTGTGTGTGTGAGCAGTGGCGGTTCTAGGCGGGGGCCTGGGGGGGCCAGTGCCCCTGCGACAACAAGCTTGGACCCCCTTGTGGCCCCCCTAAATGTGGAGTCAGTGTGAAATATTTTTTTTATAGTGTGTCACGCATTGAGCATGACAGTCACTCGTTTCAGTCTTTTGTCTCACACTCCCGTCACACATTGTATTTCTCATGCGGAAAAACTATTAATAATATATTTAATATACGCAATTGCTCTGGCCGCGCCGCTCTCACGTGAGAATCAAGCGCGTCTCGCCTGGAGTTCAGCAGTCGACCCTGCTACGCATCAGCCAATCAAAAAAAGAGAAGTGCTACTTAATAGCCAATCAGAAAAGGGCACTATTGTATCTGGGTAAAATTTAACGCAACAACCAATGAAAAAAAGCATATCCTGGAATTGTTCATATGATTCTGTTACAACATCTTCCGAAAGTTTCTTCACCCGTCCCACAGATGAAACTAATCACTGGAGCTCCGAACATCACTTGGAGCACGGAGTAAGTCATGATCTCCTGTTTTAATGTTACAACAAATTCACAACTTGTTTGACAAAAACTATGACAACTTGACTGATGTAAGATGAATCTTTCCCGTAGCGTAAGCTAGCTTACGCAATGCTCGTTCCCTCATCTAGAGAGAACCGAGGTTACGTTAGGTAATCGATTCGTTTCCCATTTAATTAGTATCAGTCTGTAACTTAGACAACAGTTTTACAGCCTGTTCACTGACAACACCTGCTCAGAACAAGTAGTCTAGGCCTAGTCATCTTATTACATGAATCACGATGACTGACATATTGTCACATTATAAACATCTCTCTCTCCAAATAGGCTTAATAATTTTATTAGCACTAGATAAATTAAAGTGTAATGCATAGTCGATTTAAAACATCTCTCTCTCCAAATAGGCTTAATAATTTTATTAGCACTAGATAAATTAAAGTGTATTGCATAGTCGATTTTATAGGTCACTTTTAAAATCATGTCATATTTTATAATTATATCCTGGCCAAGGATGCATTAATTATTGCGTCTGTCTTTCAAAGATGTCAGGAAAAAAAAAATTATAAAAAAGCTCATTCACCCTGAGAGGAAAGCCCCCTAAAAAGGCCAGTTTAGAGGATAATTTGCTGATCTTTTTGCAAAAAAAAAAAAAAAAAAAAAACCACAAAAATCGTAAAAAAAATACATACTGTATGTTAAAAAATAAAATGGAAATTCAAATACAGACTGATATATGTAATGCAAATGTAAAATATAATGGAAATGCAAATTGTTGGATAATTATAAACATGGTATTTTGCTTATTTATGCCTTCAGTGCAGTGCAGAAAATGATAAGGTCTAAATGTAACTGGCCCCTCTAACAGTACAACTGGCCCCAGCTTGGCCCCCCCAGTTGAAATGGTCTAGAACCGCCACTGTGTGTGTGTGTGTGTGTGAGAGAGAGAGAGAGAGAGAGAGAGAGAGAGAGAGAGAGAGAGAGAGAGAGAGAGAGAGAGAGAGGAGAAATGTAACAAAGTTTAATATTGTTTGTAAACTGTGTTTGAGAGAGAGGAAGGTGTTCAGAGAGTCTGTAGGATGTTAAGCTGTTATTTGTTTTATGGACTCAATGTTGAAAATTTAAATCATTTCAAACACACTGTTGGCAGAAGTAAAAAATAAATAATTTTATGAAGTTACAATTTTGTTTGATTCCATGGTGTATTTTACTGAACATGAGTATTTACAATGCAAATTATTGTAATTTACTGGCAAATACTTATCTTGTCTTTTCATTTTATTAAGATCAGATTCTGCATGTAAAATTAAAATAATAAGGTGACTTGACTTGCACTTGACTTAACCTACTACAAGACTTGACTTGACTTGACATAGCCTGTGACTTGACTTGACTCCCCCCCCCCCCCCCCCCAAAAAAAAATACTTTGGACTTACTTGAGACTTGACGGTTAAGACTTGAGACTTACTTGAGACTTGCGTGACCTGCGCCCATCTCTGCTCTAAGTTTTAAGACAGTTCAAATGGAAGTTGGAAATTATGTGTTGTTTGAATAAATCTCCTAGGAGAAATACATCAAATTACAACGCATGTGTTTACCAATCACCACCATACTCGGTGTGCATGAAGTCAAGACATTGAGGATGCTCAATTCCGGACGGATTTTTGATATCTCGAACGGTTTGGCCGTGGCGAGGAAAATAATTTTATGACTAAAAAAGGACACATAAAATGTGTTAACTTTGCTCGTTTTACCTACAGTTACAAAACATGCCACGTATATTGTTCTTGTCAAGCCGATCAACTTTCTAATTAACAGTAAGAAGCTCAGACCAAAAGAAAGTCAGATATTGCAGTTTGGATGTGTATCTTGTCTCTATCAGTGTCTGTGTGGGGAAGAGGGAGGGGGGGGGGGTTGCTGGTGTCTGCGTTTATGTGTGTGTGTGTGTGTGTGTGTGTGTGTGTGGCTGACTGTAGATTTTTTCTGCAAGTCCTTATCTTTTTGCATAACAATTTTGTATTTTTTTAAATGACAAAATATGCATATAACCCTAATCTTTTAAATGTATAGTTTGCTTTAAATAAAAGTAAGATAAATTGGTAAACTACAAATTGGTAATTGAAGCTGAATGAATTTAAAATTAATGTGCTATATTTCAATACATTTGCTTTCCTTAATATTGTAAAACACTAACCTCATTTATATATGTGTGTGTGTGTGTGTGTTTGTATGTATATAAATTTTGCAAAGCCCTCACTGATGCAAGCTCTTCTGCACACTTCTCTTCGACAGTCAATGCGGAGGTTAAGTTTTTGCACGTCGTGCAGAATAACCCTCTTTATATATATATATATATATATATATATATATATTATATATATATATATATATATTAGGGGGCACGGTTCACAAAACCCACGGTTCGGTTTGTATCACGGTTTTAGGGTCACGGTTTTCGGTTCTGTACGGTTCTGTTATTTTTTCTTTTAATCTTTAACACTCCAGAAATGTACTTCAGCATGTGATATATAGCTTAATTATCCACACTTTAGGATACAGTATTAAAAATTATATATTATATTCATGCAATCATGCACAAACTGAATTTGACTCTTTGACTTTAAGCACATTTTGGGACTATCTCAGAGGAAAGCTAGGTGAGATTTAGATACAGCAAGAGAGAAGAAATTGACATGCTTTTTGTTTATTTGGCAAAAAAGGAGAATGTGTATCACTATCTCTACAAGAACTTGTGCATTTTTATCACATAAATCTTATTTACACAAAGAAATTAACTTTCATGTATCAACTGCTAACTTTTGTAGCTCTTACCAAAATTCTATCTTTTAAAAGAAAAAGAGAGGAACTCTTAAAACACTGTCTTTTAAATGTCAATATACATGAAACCTCATTGCCTATAGATAATTAAGCTATAGCAATAGCAAAGGCCATAAACATAAAGTGAAATTGAAATTCAACCTCAACACAAAAACAGTATCAACAATGCTTCTATTCCCAAAATGTGAGGGTACTTTTTTCCACTTAAAATTAAAGTGCAGGGTTTGGAAACGTATGACTGAAGCTCTTATCTATACATAAAGTGCCACTGTAGTTAAATTAAAATATCATAACATGAAATCCAAAATGTTCCCACACACCGGACTTATACCATAGACTTATACGACGCTGGCGCATCCTCCAACTCCCTCATCTCTCCCACTTGCCATTTCTCCGCGTGCCGTGACCTGCAGCGCTCCATACTCCACTTTTACTGGCTTGTTTATTAACTTGAACCGGCGCTGCACAGAGCCATCGGTAATGACATCAAATACCGCGAAAGTGATGAATGCATACGGAGCCGAATCGCGCTAGATTGATGTTATTGATGAGCGCCGGTCCAAGTCGAACAAGTTTATGTCGCGCGAAAAGAAAACACACGTCACATACGTGCACGAGGTTACATTGCGCATGCGTCGAACCGTGAGACGCACACGCGCTCCGAACCGAGACAAGCGAACCGAACGGTTCGGGTGTTTTTTCATGTACCGTGCCACCCCTAATATATATATATATATATACTTAAAAAAGCGGGGGTTAAGTTTTTGCACGTCGTGCAGAATAACACTAAAGGCACCATATATATACTTAAAAGTGGGGTTGTTAGTTTTATCTACAGTTACAAAAATCGGTATATACATTGTACTCCTCAAGCCGTACAACTTTCTAATACATAGTCATTAGCTCGGACCAAGAGGAAGTCAGATATTTTGGTCTGAATATGGTGAGCCTCTCTCTGAGCCTACGTCCCTGTATGGCAAGCCCTTTTAACATTTAAAAGCTAAGTTTGCCTATCCGGAATTAACATTGTAGATATCAACAACGTCTTTCTGTCTAGTCGTTACACTTTGGATAGTTTGTATTATCATTTAAGATATCTGTAACATAACTGTGACTAGTCGAAATGACAGAGTATGGCAAGCCGTTTTAACATTTAATCATGAAAGGGCCAAAGCCTTCGGCACCGCCACCCGGGTGCCTTTAGGTAACTAAAGGAACCGGGGTTGCGGTGCCTCCGGCTTGGGCCCGCCATCGCTGCTCGCAGCTATATTTTTTTCTGTATTCTGTTGCCTATTCGTCGTCATCCTGAGGCTAATATTGGGCAGCCCATCACTAAATAATACCCAGACAGCAAACTGACATTGAATCAACGTGGAAACGACGTCTCTCATGACATTGAAACAACGTTGATTTTGCTCATCGAATTAACGTTGAACCAACGTCAGACGCGGCATTCTTCAAAGCTAACTGAAATTGAAAATTGGTTTGCTTTCATAACGTTGAAACAACGCGTTGATTTCAAGTTGATTTTCCGTTAGTTTTGAAAGAATGACGCATCTGACGTTGGTTCAACGTTAATTCGATGAGCAAAACAATGTCAGATCAACGTTGTTTCGATGTCATATTTCCACGTTGATTCAATGTCAGTTTGCTATCTGGGTATGGATGTATAGTGATTAAATATGACATTAGTTACATTTTTATTTTTCAGATAATTTCTAAAAAATAAAAATGTAACTGTCATATTATTAGTTACTGTTCTCACATATTATCCATAGAGATATTATCACATACTTACTTACTTACTTACTTTACTACTTTATTGTCAGACGAGTCTGAAATTTTTCTTGCATAACAGTGTATGTTTGCAACATCTAACATACATTCTACATCGACATACTCTTACACATCACATATTACAGTACAACATACATACAACGTATATACTGTACATACATTCTACATCGACATGCATTTACACATCACATATTATACCATCCAAACAGTACAACACTCATACTTCTAACACCTTCACACTTGATCTCTGATTGAATGTTTTGTTCAACGCTATGGTAGCCTGGTGCACAAAGGAGTGTTTCAGCCTCACTTTATTAAATCTGGGCACTCTATACCTCCTATTTGATGGTAAAAGTTCAAATTCTTTATGCAGAATATGCAGAGGGTTAGATGTTATAGTACTAGCTAGCCTTAGCAAATTGTTATGATAGGCTGAGTCATAGAGCTTCTCAAGGGGCTGACCTATAATCTTTGAGCAAATTTTTAATTGATTATACAACTTTGTTTTCAGCATAACAGACAAGCTTTTATACCAAATCGAGTTGCAATATTGCAGTATACTCATTATCAAAGACTTATAGAACAACAGGAGAATCTGTTTACTTACTCCAAATGATCTAAGACGACGAAGAAAATAAATTCTCTGCTTTGTTTTTTTACACAGTGAGTCAATGTGTTCTTTCCATGACAGCATGTCGTCAATAATCACTCCTAAATATTTATATGTCTTAACCGATCCAATTTCCTCCTTATTAATAAGGACAGGCATCATATCGGATACAGACCCAAATACAATCTCCTCAGTTTTACTGGTATTAATGACAAGGGCATTATTCTCACACCACTCATTCAATTTAGTCACACCTTGCTGATGAAACTCAGGACTGTTCAGATCATTTATCACAGATATTAAAACAGTGTCATCAGAATATTTTAAAATATACTGATTTGACACGTCAGTTCGACAGTCATCTGTATATAAGGTGAAAAGTATGGCAGAACTAACGCAACCTTGTGGGACTCCGACATTTGTAATGATTGCAGACGACACAGTATTATTCACTTTGACTCTCTGAACTCTATCAGTGAGAAATGAGGTGTACCATTGGACCAGATAGGGATTAACGTTCAGCCGTACAAGTTTTGTCACCAGTCTGTCAACCTGTACTGTGTTGAATGCAGAAGAGAAATCTAAGAACAAAGCTCTAACAGTTGTTTTGGGTTTATCTAGATTTTTAGAGATGATGTGTACTAAAGCAGCAACTGCGTCTTCAGTGCTACAGCCTTTCTTATAGGCAAATTGCCAGGGATCTAATTTGTCTTTGACTGTGTGAACTAAATGCTGAAGTAACAGTCTCTCTAAACATTTCACAATCACAGAGGTGAGGGCTATTGGTCTAAAATCTTTATATTCTTTTGGACATGACATTTTTTGTAATGGTTTAATGTATGCGGTCTTCCAAATCACAGGAACAGTGTGTGTGTCAATGGAGGCTTGAAATACTGGTTGCCACACCGATGCTAATTCATGTGCAAAATTCTTTAGAAGACCTGCACTACATCCGTCAGGACCAACAGCCTTTTTTGTATCAATAGATTTGAACATTTTCCTAACATCCTCAACCTCAATAACAATTCTATCCATTAATGACGGAACTATATCTATTGTTTCTTTGATCTCATTGTGTTTGTTAATTTGTTCAAATCTGGTAAAAAAGATGTTTAGTTCATTCCCAAAACACAATTCATCGTCAACTACAATAGATTTTTTTGAAGGAGACAATCCCGACATAGTTTTCATAATGTCCCAGACCTTTTTAGAGTTATTAATTTTAAAGGCTTTCTCCAAACATTTTTTATGAACTTCTTTTGCTTTGTTTAGTTTAATTTTTAACTCTCTTTCTGTTTGTTTAAGTGTCCTAATATCTTTCTCTTTAAATGCTACTTTCCTCACATTTATAATTTCCTTAATATCTTTGGTCACATATGGTTTATTGTTTGGATAAACTCTAATCTCTTTAGTAGGTATATTCAGCTCCACACAGAAGTTAATATAGTCATTTAACACTGTAGTTCTTTCATCAAGTGAGCCTTCATCAAAAATTTCCCAATTTGTCCAGTCGAAACAGGCTCTCAGTTGTTCTACACTCTCATTCGACCACATTCTGATCATCTTCCTTTCTGGTTTGCTTCTTTTAAATTTAGTTCTGTACACAGGATTCATATGCACAACATTGTGGTCAGAGTTTAAAATTGGTGGCATACTCTTGGACACATAAGCATCCCTGACATTCACAAAGCATTTATCAAGGATATTGTTATTTCTTGTTTGAGTCTTTACATACTGTTCAAATCCCGGCAGCAAAGTCTCCAGTTTACATTGGTTTAAATCACCCAGTACGATCACGGGTGCGTCAGAGTAGCTGAGTTGTAGTTCATGAACATAGTCCGCTATCAGGCTGGCTGCCTGAAATGGCTTACCGCTGGGTGGAACATATACCACGAAAAGCAAAATACAACCAAATTCTCTAGGCAGATAAAAAGGTCTTAAGGTCATGCCGAGAATTTCCACATTTGGGTCGCATATCTTACATTTCACTGAATATGCGCGGCACCATTTCTCATTTATGTACGCGCAGATGCCACCCCCTTTATTTTTCCCTGAAAGTTTGTCTCTATCAGCCCGAACTAATGTGAATCCCGGGATCTCAAACAGCGAATCGGGCATTGTTGACTGCAACCAACTTTCCGTGAAGCAAAGCAAGGATGCCTCACGAAATTCATTACAGTACCTTGTGTGTGATCTTATCATGTCCACTTTGTTATTTAGAGAGCGCAGATTACTGAAGACAATTGACGGCAACGGTGGTCGTTTAAATCTCCTTCGCAGTCGACTCCGAATTCCTCCTCTTCTTCCTCTTTTCCTTCGTTTTGTTCTCAACAGCTCGCGTGGAACATTTTCGAACAGATCCTTAAATTGGCTTGTTGTCAGCTCTTGAGTTATCTTACGATTTAGCTCCAGCAACGACTCCCGGGTGTAAGGACGTGCAGCCATTGTTGTGACACCGCATGTGTTTAAAGTTCCACATGCAGTTGGACATTGCATCTTCAAACATAGTCCACAGAGAATGATCGTCCACAAAATCCAGGTCGAGAACATATTTTTCCCAGCTTTCATTTTTTCAACTTCTGCTGGTCCCCCACCAAACACTTAACAATAAACATCCAGCAAACAAACCGCAAACATAGTACACTGAAACGCAGTGCTGCCGCTGAGCAGCGCACCGGAAGTGCGTTTTCAGTGGCGTTTTCAGTACCCGTTCTCAGTGGCGTTTTCTACCGGATGCCAAGGGAAGTCAGGCATCCAATCTCGTCTGACAATCACTATTATCGTAAATAAAACATTTTATTTGACACACAGTGATATTTGTGTTTGGCCTCTCATTTTACGTGATTGATTATTGATGAAGCGTGATCAATGGACACAGCGTAGGCACAAGCTGAGTTTCGGCGCCCCCAAGTTCACGTGCAATGCAAGTGATTGTGCCAGCGCCTTATTATTCTGCTAGATATTTGCTTCTTATTTATTAAATACAGGCAATTGGTTGATAACACATTGATCAAAATTAAGAAATTTATATTAAACGAAAATCTTTTAAAAAGAGTCTTTCTACAAAACAAAACACAATGAAGTGAGTGGTTAAAATCATCTCTCTCATGATGCATCTTCTCATGCTGCATGCTCACTTTCATAATCAACGTTGATCAAATAAAAAAAAACATAAATCTATAATATTTAAACAAATATGATGCTAAATATATTTACTTTATTGGCTACAACACGTAACGTGTACTGTACAGAGAGATTAAATTTTTTTTTTGTCATAATGACGTCATATTTTTCAACCCAGCCCTCAGCCCCCCTCGCCTGAAACAGCTTCCCGCGCGCCTGCCTTTAAGTGAATGTATAAACAGTTGGGAAAAATCGTCAATATCCGTCCAATTAATCTGTTGCCATAATGTTTATCAAACAAAAATCAAACTCATATACTCTACTGTACTGATGACTAAATTTATTAAATTTAATGACAATCACTGTGCATGCCATACAGTCAAGTCTGTTTTATTTTATATTTAATTGCTTTAGCCCATATATTCTTACTTGAATAATATTTAGACCTACTTATAGACATAGTATTTGAATACACCTTGTGGTGCAAGGTGAAATAACATAAATCCTGCTGATTGAGATGTGGGTTTTTTTTTTTTTTTTACATTTTAGTAAGGAAATTAACATATCACCACAGAAATGCAGGGACTGTGTAAATCTAGTTATTTTAATTAAATTTGAAATCATTTGCTCTTAATGCAATTTTCATTCAATTACTTAATGTGATCTGAATTGCAATATCTAGTTAATTAACTAAGCTACTTAAGTAGCTTAAACAAACAAACAAAAAAAATGTTTTAGGCACATTAGACAAATACATTTGTGTTACGTTTACCTTCTGTTTTTGAATAACCAAGAATTGCTACAATTCTCTCTTTTTTTGTCCCAGAATAAGAGAGTACCAAAGACAGCAACCAGCAGATGCTGCACAGCCCAGCATAGCAGGAGCAACAGACCTGAAGCAACAGACCTTACAGAGGGTGAGAAAATGGTCACCATTAGTATGGTGGTCCCCACTGTACTTGATTTAAACACTCATCTGCTCCAAATATCAGAGTCAAGAAGTCATTGCCGGCCACTAGCTACAGCCCTTTGGAAATCACTTTTGAAGAGATTTTCTGGTTTTTTTTTTTGTGAGAACCAAAATGGTTGAGCAAAATGGGAACGAGGACCAGTTTGACCATAATGTCTATTTCTTGGCTACAATGCTTGATCCTCAGTTTGGTCTTAACTGGGTTTATCTAGATGTAACCAACAGCAGTGAGAATCTAGATTCGGTGAAGAAATTCAGAGAGGATCTGAAAAGAACACTGTGGTGAGCAGGACGGCCGAGGGACGTGAGAGAAAGTCGCGAGGCCGGTGGGGCGATTGCTAATGAGCAGCACCTGCGAAGCACACCGGTCTCGCATCTCTAACTGAGGAGCGGAGCCATAAAGGGGGAGCGACGGAGTGGATGATCGAGAGAGGAACAGGCCTGCTTTTGTTTGTATTTTATATTTTATTTGGTAAGCCAGCAGTCGTCCGGGAGGGGCTGCTGGCAGGTAATTTGTTTGTTTATTTTGTTTAAATAAAGTTTTATTTTTGATTATTATCCGGTTCCTGCCTCCTTCTTCCCTGAACCTTGTTACAAACACTTATAGGTAATGCAGTTTTATTTGCTTTAATAACCTAAAAATTACCTGTCTGCATTTTATTCTGAAGTAAACTCTGTATACTGCAGAGTGCAGAGCATAAATATGCAGTAGGCGTTCAATAATGGTCCTTAGGTCCCTGAATCCAAATAATGCATTTTAACATGTGTTATTTGTGTATGTTTCATATTTTTCAGATACTTTGACTGCAGAAGTTGAGGCCACAGCAGATGGAGACATGCTGCATTCTGTAGTTGATGCTGATGAAAGTGAAACCACAGATTCTCCTCCTGTCAAGTGCCCACGACTTCTAGCTCGCTAGCGCGCCCACAAGCACCTGAGCCACTCAGCTAAGGATACATGCATTTCAGCTCAGATACACAAGTACTTTGATGCCATTAAAGACACAGACACAAATTCAGCACTTGAATTTTGGTCGACAAACTGGGAGAGATTCCCACAGCTCTACTCTCTGGCTGTAAAAGTGCTGTCTATACCAGCATCCTTTCCACCAGTAGAGCGCGTCTTTAGCAAAGGTGGGCTCATCGTGAGACCACATCGTGCCTGCTTAACTCATAAATTGGTCACAGCACTTGTATTTCTGAAAAGCAATATGGCCCTGGTTTAGTGCTTGACTGGGCAAAATAGTACATTGCATGTTCATTGTTCATTACAACTCATTTGACAAGACCAGAGATGTGCTGTGTTCAGAAAAGAGTTTGTGCCGTGTTTTTGGTCAAAAGAGTTTGTTGTTGATTAAGCACAGTAATAATGCTTTTGTTTGTTGTTATTACTACTGTAGCTTTAACAGGAGGATTATTTTCTTATAACAATAAAAGTTCTACATATACCTCTTTATCCCTTCTTTTGTTTGAAACCATTTTTGATAGCAAACTAGTTCTGTTGACATAAAATAAAAATGTTTAATGGCAATAACAAGATGTAATAGTGGTATTTGATTACTTTTTTGATTTTTATTGCCATTGGTTTAATGGGTTGACAGCTTAAAATATTATTAGAATGTAAATATTTACAATACCAATTTCTAATCTTTTTTCAATTTAATTACTTTCTGGACTCGGGCGGACTCGACTCGAACTCGGCCTTTAAGAACTCGGACTTGAGTCCAACTCGGACACTTTTGGGCTCGGACTCGGACTTGATGTTTAAGGACTTGGTCTTGACTTGTACTCGACAAAGGTGGACTCGGACCCAACTCTAACTAATATATAACATTTTAGTAATTGTTGAAATTAACATTAATCAAGATAAATGCTTCAGAAGCATTTTTCTTGTTAAATCATGTGGTCAAGTAACATTACTATTATTAACATATTTCCCTTTAATAATATGTAATGCAAGGACTCGTGTTCATTTATAATACCTTTGCTGAGATTTCTGTTCATGTTATTACATTTCAGAAGACTGCATCTGAGCTGGTGGAGGTGTGCATCATAGGGGTGGAGGAGGGAGACGGAGGAGCCACAGTACTCCTGACTGACTCCGAAGAGGAGTATCGTGTCCCTGCAGCTCTACACCTCGTCATCGCTGCAGAGGACCTGCCCTTTAATCTGAAACTGACACACAGCAGAATAGTAGAGAGTATTGAACCGTTGGGGGAGCTCATGGGTTTTTGCTTCAAGGAAGTTTTTGAGTCGCTTTAACTTTTTTTTTTTTTTAGTTAAACTTATTTTTTATTGTTCTTGAATTGTTAATTTTACAGTTAAATAACTTTTTTTTGGTTAAACTTATTTTTTATTGTTCATGAATTGTTAATGTTACAGTTAAATAACTTTTTTTATTAGTTAAACTTATTTTTTTATCGTTCATAAATTGTTAATTTTACAGTTAAATAACTTTTTTTATTAGTTAAACTTATTTTTTATTGTTCATGAATTGTTAATGTTACAGTTAAATAAAATGTGTTTTAAAACATTTTGCTTTAAGTGTTTTTACTATGCATTCCATTCATGTAAATTAAATAATCATTAGCCTAAATATGATGCATTTTATCACCTCCCTACCATAAATAAATCATAAATGCTTAATAATAAAATGCATCAGACTTAGGCTAATGATTATTGAAATCTTTATTCCTTACAACGTTCTAGAAAACAACAACAAAAAAAAATGTTACTCTTAAAGGGATGCTCCACTTTTTTTTGGAAATATATAGGCTCATTTTACAACTCCCCCAGAGTTAAACAGTTGAGTTTTAGACAGTTTCGGTCACAAACTGTCTGGTTACTGATATTCTTCTAAATATCAAAAAATCGGCTGAATACATTTGAAAACGGTAAAACTCAACAATTTAACTCCGTAAAAGTTTGATTGATTGTAAAAGTGGAGTATCCCTTTTAAGATCACATAAGGAATAATGAAATGGAGGAGAGTAATTCATTAGATAACAACATTTAATTCATTATAACAGTTAACTGTATATTTATATTACACATAGAGAAGGAATGTTTACATAAACTATTTTTATTAAAAGAATTACAAATAGTGATAGTTTTTGTTGTTGTGTGCAGAGTTAGCTTCAACCCTAATTAAACACACCTGGGGGCTGTTTCATAAAAGCCGCTTAGAAAAGCGGGGATTAAAGTCCAAAACCTGACTTGAATGAGCCGAGCTAAACATCCACGCTTAAATTGGTTCCATAACAGTAAGTTGAGGATCATATAGTCTCAGCCTCAGACGTCACGCCCACGGAACGTTGGCTAAACGTCTGATGCATATGGTACACTTAACTGGAAACACTTCAGGAATGTCGAAGTCGTCATCTGATTGGTTGAATTTTAGCGGATTACCGGGGGGCGTCAGTGTCGCGTTTATTTTCGGTCCACCGGGAAACGCAGATTTGTGATTGCGTAAAAAAACTGTTGTGTTTATATGAGTGACCTATGTGAGAGACAATGAGCATTAATCAAGATCAGCTAAACGTAGTTGTATGTCCCCTCCTATCTATTATGGAAGATCAAGTGAAGTACTTAATTGCGAAGGGGATATCAGCCGCGTTTGTGGACAAACATGAAACAACAGACGCTGACATCGCAGCTGGCCAATTCAGTATTCATATATAGGGCGCACACTGGATTATAAGGCGCATAAGATACTGCAGAGTCAAACGTTTGACTGGGTTTGCGTTATGCATCCACTAGATGTGATAAAGGCAAAAGGCTAAAGGGAATGTAGCGAGTGCGCGGCGCCGGAGGTGAGGCGTTTATTTAGTAGGCGTGAGCGCGCTGGGGCGGGGACGTAACTTCCCAGATAGCAAACTGACATTGAATCAACGTGGAAATATGACATCGAAACAACGTTGATCTGACATTGTTTTGCTCATCGAATTAACGTTGAACCAACGTCAGATGCGTCATTCTTTCAAAACTAACGGAAAATCAACTTGAAATCAACGCGTTGTTTCAACGTTATGAAAGCAAACCAATTTTCAATTTCAGTTAGCTTTGAAGAATGCCGCGTCTGACGTTGGTTCAACGTTAATTCGATGAGCAAATCAACGTTGTTTCAATGTCATGAGAGACGTTGTTTCCACGTTGATTCAATGTCAGTTTGCTGTCTGGGTTACATTCGCACCCTGACTCATGCGAGTATTCCAATGTGCGGCGGCTCGCTGACAGCTAACGTTACAGCTGGCTGTTTTGAATGTTTTCGAGCCGGTTACTGTGAACGGGGAGCGCTTTATGAACATAACTGCGACGCACGAGCAGCGCCGGGGACAGTGTGTCTGTTAAGAGTGAGCACTCGTGAGCGGGCACGTGATTTACACACATAACCTGATTTATACGAGGTTGAACTGGCCGTGTGACAAAGCGGGCATAAGATGGACATGGCGCGAGTTCGTGGGTGAATTCAATAACGCGGTGCGTTGTTAACGAGCGCCTCCGGTGACTGCTGACTGACTTGTTGCACGCCGGTCTGTTGTTGTGGGGACATTTACACGCCCCGAAACGTGACGCTGAATGAAACGAACTGTAATTGGTTGTTTGACATGTCGGTCAAACGGCCTTATGGGTGGGCCTTGGCCAAAGAAAGCTGCTATGAATTCCAGACCTTCAGCCGTCAGTCTGAAGGTCTGGCTACGCAATATGATCTATCATATGATCTTACTAATTTGAGTCAGGTTTAAATAGTCTAGATAATTGCGCGTGCACGCCATTCTTTAAAAGTCCTAAAAAGTCGTGCATGGGTCAATCGATTTACTGTGGGCTACCATGGCAACAAAAGGAAAAGATAGAGCAGCGATGTTCACGGCAACGGAACAGCGTTTACGAAACAAGAATTTAAAGATGTCATCACCAAAAGTCAATACAGCGGGCAATAAATAAAGCAAGAGAGAAAGTTTGGCAGGAAATTGCTGATCGTCTCAATGCGTAAGTAGCGGTGTAAACTATTTAAAATACTTCAACATTTAATGTTTGTCACAATACATTGCAAAATTTGTGTGTGAATAACAGTAACGTTAATTGCTTTCACGCAGCAGCAACTTAAATGAAGGAAAAAGAACCTGGCAGCAGGTGAAAATAAATTCATATTATAATAATTTTTGTAGGATCATGTGATACTGAAGACTGGAGTAATGATGCTGTAAATTCAGCTTCGATGATTAATTACACTTCACTATTCACATAGAAAACTGCTGTTTTAAATTGTAATAATACTTCACAATATTACTGTTTTTTTTTTATTTTTTATCAAATAATTGCAGCCTTGGTGAGCAGAAAATACTTATTTTAAAAACATAAAAAATCTTACCGATCTAAAACTTTTGACCGGTAGTGTACATTAGCAAATGTAAATACTTTTGGCGCCCCTATTCAATCGATACTTGTTCATTTCGCATTCGAGAACCATAATAGTTCTAGCTTAGAGTTATACTGCCAAAATGATCTTACTTCAAATATAGAAGTTATTCCATTAACTCATACAACAATAACGAAGCAATCGCCTAGTCCAAGAAAATATAATTATTGATTATATCTTACCTTGGTGATTGTTTGCAGTATTCGTCCTCCCTCAAACTGACAATCCTCTGGCTTGGTTTCGAGCTCCTTTTTCGCGCTTCACGGCTAGGTTTAAATTTAAAGGCCCAATCGTCGGTTTGATTTATTTATTTATTTTTTCTCCCTCTAACTGACGTTGGTTTCCAAATTTTAAAATTTTCCAGCCTTTTTCAAATTTTACAGCTACGTTTAAATTTAAAGGCCCGAATCGTCAGTTTCCTTTTTTTTTTTTTTCCAATTATTTTCTTTATTGAAGCGACCAAAAAGAAGACTGAGTTTGCTGGCACTGGGGGAAGGCCACCACCAGTCAGCTTCACTCCTGCACAGGAGCTGCCTGGCTTTGGAAATTAATAAAGGGAGGCCCGTCCTTGAGGGAATAGAGGGGGGGACATCATCTAAAATGATATCACGTAGTTTAAGGAGTGAGTATATAAAAGGTGTGTGTGTGTGTTTTATTATCATTATTCCTTCATGACTAACTGATTTCCTCCTTCCTTAGGCATTGTAGGCCTAAGTACATCATAGCAGTAATGTCATGTGGTACTTGTGCTATTGTAATGGTGCATTTTGGTAAAAAAAAAAAAAATATATATATATATATATATATATTCTATGAAGATTCTGTATGCTTTATGGATCCACCAGACATCATGTTGCCTGCGAGTATGAGACCTTTTAAATCAGTTATGTAAGCTAATGAGTTTAACTGAGTTTAATCAGTGGTCACAGACAGGGAGAAGGCCCATCAGTTGAGGAGAATGAGGAGACTGTGTCTGTATGTTCAAGGAGGCCTGAGGTACTCACAGGTTTCATCCATGCTATACTGTATTGAATATTAAAAAGTGTACTTGTGTGATAAAATGATCATAATGTGTTTTCAGGATGCTGACACTGTTCTAGAGCCCTCTCAGTCTGGGACCACATGTGACAAAGTGAGTATTAAGAAATGAAAACAATGTGACAAGAGTAATGAAATAACTTAACTGTTGCTACATACCCAGAAAACATAAAAGGAGAGTATAAACGATACTGCCTTAAACAAATGGAAGCAATTGATATTGACATCCAGTATAAAAAACTGAAGATGAGGAAGTTGGAGCTTGAAATTCAACAGCTACAGAAAAATGCAAGTAGAACTACCATTTTTTTAAAAAGGAAAAGAAAAAAAAAACATTATCTTTTTGATCATTTGCAACATTTATTTGTGTGTTTTCACCCCTAACTGGCAGATTCACTCTGACTAAAGACAAATCACATTAAATACTTTGACTTCTGTGTGTTTGTTCAACTAAGGAAAAAGTTGAGGGGCCAGTGGAAAATTTTAAAGGCTACACAGTCATGGTTTAGACCATATTAAACATAATAATTATTTGCATATGTGTGGGTTTGGTAATCTACAAATATATGCAATCCCATCTCTTGAGAACCTATATCGTTCATACAGGTAGCTGTCATTTAATGCCAATGGGTCTGACCTGTCTCTGAAAGTTCTCTAGTTCTCTCTCTTTGAAATGCCCTCCGCAAGACTATAGCTCCCTCATCCAACACCTCATCTATGAAAGGACATGCCATGGTTAAGTTTGGAAACGAGTTCAGCTCCCTATTTATGAACTTCATTAATTTAACTCATTAAACAAACTCACCAATTAAATATGTCACAGGTCGAGGGGAGGAACGCTCGGGTGACCAACCACCCCCCCTCTAACCGAGTCACCACCGTGAGGAGCCGACACCACAGGCACACAACAGAGGACCACAGAGACAGAGATAAGTTTCAAAGGAGTAACAATCTTTATTGAACCAAGGGTTTCTCACGGTTTAAAATACTCTCATGAATGCATGATAATGGAGCAGGGGGTTGCAGCTTACTTCTCAGGTAAGGATTCTTCACAGTACAGGGTACTCTCGTTGGTGCACAGTAATGAAGCAGTGGATTAAAAGCTTACTTTTCCCCCAGCGGTGCTGCAGACTTCCAGACTCATACAGCAAGTATGGCAGGTAAGGATTCTTCACAGTACAGGGTACTCTCGTTAGTGCACGGTAGTGAAGCCGTGGATTAAAAGCTTACTTCTCCCCCAGCGGTGCTGCAGACTTCCAGACTATGGCAGGTAAGGATTCTTCACAGTACAGAGTACTCTCGTTGGTGCACGGTAATGAAGCAGTGGGTTAAAAGCTTACTTTTTCCCCAGCGGTGCTGCAGACTTCCAGACTCATACAATAAGTATGGCAGGTAAGGATTCTTCACAGTACAGAGTACTCTCTCTCTCTTCACAGTAGGGCGACAGTGGGTTAAACGATTACTTTATCAGCGTTGCTGTATACTTCTGGGCTCAAACAGTAAGTAGAACAGGTGAGGATAGTCACAGTACACAGTACTCTCTCTTCAGTTCACAATAGGGGGACAGTGAGTCATAAGGTTACTTTACCAGTGGTGCTGTATGCTTCTGGGCTCAAACAGCAAGTAGAACAGGTGGGGATCTTCACAGTACACAGTACTCTCTCTTCAGTTCACTATATCACTCTGGGCTTCTGACGGGGGCAGATATAATATCCTTCCACGAACGTGTAAGCATGGATAGGGCTACTTCTCAGCAAAGACACATCACACTCGTGTTCACTTCAATTCCACAGGCAAAAATCAATGTGTATTAATAAGGCAAAAGCACTGCAATTCACTCACACGGTAGGGCTGATCAGAGGCCTCGCTCTGTTTGTTGTGCTCACTTTACATGGGGTTTCACTTTCAATTCCTCCTCCACACACTCTGAAACACATAGCTCCTCCAACAGTCAGATCCACACTCACTGTATCCTCTTCAAGCGGTTTAAATGTTCATAAGTTAAAATCAGTTCACTTATCTTTGCTCTTTCCTTTCCCAGCACAGATCCAGTCGATAGCTCAGACCAGCAGGCTTCCTACAAACAATCACTCTGATCCAGCAAGCTTAAATGGGCGTCTCTCCCTTTCCCCTGTCCCTTCCTTGTCAGTGGGTCCTCCATCTGAGCCTCCTCCATCTGAGCCTCCTCCATCTGTGTCTTCCCCGTCTGAGCCCTCCTCTCCCTTCTGTCTGTGTCCTTTTATCTTGACTCGTCAAACAGGAAACCTGTGTGAGTGCCGCTCCTCTCTGTCTCGCACCTGCAGTGCATTAGCGCTAATCAGTGCGGGCATGATTCCATCACGCCCGGAGCTGCAGTGGTGTGTTGCACACAATCCGTTCCCCTAGGGAACTTGCGACTCTGAGGAGGGTTCCGATCGCCAATCGATTTTGTCACCCGTGACAAATACACAAGTTTTGAACATTTCTTAGTGCATTTATACCTTATAATTTCTTACATTTATTAGTAAAGTACATTTCCTTATTTATTTATTTTAAAAAAAATGCATTAATAGTGGTTAAGTAAAATAAAATGACATCGAAATACCAGGTCCAGCAGGTGAGTATAAATTGTATGCTCGTTAAGCCTGAACTCAGACTTAGCCTGACAGTTAGCCTGCCCCGGACCAGGCTAGTTTCCCAGCATAAGTTTACAGGGTAACTGAGTTTGAACTATTTTAAGTTTGCTTTATGAAACAGAATTCACCGACAATAAGTTTGACTAACCAAAATAAGCCTGGCTTATTTTCTAATCTTGTTTTATGGAACAACCCTCTGATCAGCTAATCAAGTCATTCAGGCTTATTTTGAAAACTGCGTGTGTGTTTGTGTTGAAGCAGGGTTGAAACTAATCTCTATATGGCTGTGGCCCTCCAGGAACTGAGTTTGAAGATATCTGCCAAAGATAATTCAAATTAGGTATATAATATATAGGTATATGAAGAGTTCAGATGCAAAAGCCTCTAAATGCCATTTGAAATTTTCTCATAAAATGACCATTTTTATCAAGCTTGTATATTTAAGTTCAGTAATTTCACTTAAATGACAATTAATAGGTAATCTTCATTGCCATTTAAGTGAAATTACTGAACTTAAATATACAAGCTTGATAAAAATGATCATTTTAGAAGAAAATTTCAAATGGCACTTAGAGGCTTTTGCATCTGAACTCTTCATATATACACAATATAATACCCACAGACAGATTTTTAACAGCAATTTTTAGAATTACCTATTTTTAAATATGCTGTCCTTTCTCAATTAGTTTGATTTAACCAAATATAAATAGCTTTCGTGTTTACCACCTCATCCAGTAGAAAAAGTTATTACAACGGTTTCTTGCTTTTTGATGCCTCATATACAGAACTAGAGATGTGGAGATTCATATTTCCCAGAATGCTTTGCATGGGACCTAATCGGTAGAGACAATGTTGAATTCATTTATCTTCATGTTTTTTAAATCTGATAAACTAAGGAGAATGCTTGTTGTTTAATGTTTTACTGAGTTGGGATTCAGAGAAGGTTTTGTGATGTTGGAGTTTTGCGGGTTACCGTCGTGGTTGACGAGTGGAGCCTGCCGTTAGACGGAAAACAGGCACGAAGCAATGTCATGATGGTAAAAGTCTCTCTGATCGGGTGATAGAGTCGAGTGAGCCTGCGGCCCTGCACCTCAATATCACTGTAGAGGACCTGCCCATTAATCGGAAACTGATAATTGTATGAAATCACGATATTGTGGTAGATGTAATTCATGATTGAGTGGGTTTTAATGCAATACTGTTTATATTTTCTATGCATTCCATAAAGATATATATAACTATATATAATAACCATTAAGTCTAATGTGTTAAGCTCATTAATAAATTCCAAATTAAACATTAAATTACTAGTCATTAACTAAGAGTAACATTTTCTTTAGGAGGTCGTATAAGGAATAAAGAAATAGAAAAGAGTAATTAATTACATAACATTAATTCATTATTACAGTTAAACTTCTTTTAAATGAGCGATCATTTCACTTGATAAGTGTCACAGTCCTTCGTCTGCACCATCCTGTCTGCGTCTCCAGCACTACACTTCCCATGATCCTCTCGTCTGCACACCTGAACTCACTCCCTCATCAGCCTCCCGTTCAGCGTCCTGTTCATCTGTTTCACCTGTCTTCACCTTATTATGTTTGATTCTTCTGTGTATTTAGTTCTCCCTCCTTCAGTCTGTCTTTGTCGGTCAATGTATTATGTTACCCGGTGTACCCCGTCTTCCTGCCTGTATTTGTATTTAATTATTAGTAAATCTGTATATTGGAGCTTCTTGGACTCAGCCTGTTCTTCTGCCTGCACCCACACCCGTGACAGCTTGACCGACCCAAAAGTAAAGATGGACATTCCCGCAGTGGCTCTGCTCTGCCTTGATCAGGAAGACCGTTCCCTGGAATCCCATACTAGGGATTTTCTGGAGTTGGCGTGCCTCACTCACTATTCTGACCACTCGCTGAGTGAGTTCTACATCGCCAGCCTCAGCGAGCGGTCCCGGGCACGCCTCCCAGGGAACGGTCCAGATGATTTCGCCGCCTGTGTGGAGTGGGTGCTGGTGTGCTGTGAGTCTCCATTCACGGTGGAGGAATTCACCAGCACCACTCCAAAGCTCGAGCTCTCCTCTCCGCTGGTTCCGCCCAGCCTCGCCGAGCCCAAGCTCTCCACTTCGCTGGTTCCGTCCAGCCCCGTCCAGCCAGCCCCAGAGACCGTCCAGCCAGCGCCAGAGACCGTCCAGCCAGCGCCAGAGACCGTCCAGCCAGCGCCAGAGAGGGTGTTGGAGACATGGGTACCCTCCGTCTGCGAGGATGAAGTGCCCTGGAGGAGGGTACACTGACCTCCTGTACAGTGGGCTGTACCGAAGCACTCAAGCGTCATGTACTGACCCAGGCCAGCCAACGTAGGTGTCAATAAAGCGGCCCTGATGGTCACAAACAGCCTGCAAGATGATGGACGGGAACAGTTTCCTGTTCCTGTAGCACTGACCATCAGGGCCGCTTGGAGGCTTGATGCGGACATGGCAGCCGTCGATTGCTCCTGCAGCTTTCAAGAAAGCTCGGTGTCTGGCCAGCCCTGCAAACCCACGGCAAACTGCCTCCAGGTCTTCTGGGGTGTTGGGGAAGTGAATGACTTGGTGGCGAATGGCCACCACCTCCTCAGCGACCCGGTGGACAATGCGTTGGACAGTGGAACGAGGCATGTCAAACACTCCGGAAACGACCCTGTATGATGTGCCACACGCCAGCCAGAAAAGAAACACCAGGGTCTCTATTGTGGAACCCCATCCGTGTTGCCGTTCATTCCCCAACAGGTCCAGCAGAACTCTCAGGGCCTCCCTGCTCAGCCGAAAATCAGGTCGTGTACCCATGTCATTAAAAAACCTGTCCAGCACAGGCACATTCAGGTTTATCCTGCAGTACAGGGGTCTGGTCTGATTTATGGAAAGAAACAAAAGAGTTTTAATAATGGCACATAGGGGAAATATTACTAGTTATATTTAAAACCTTGCTCATTGAAGAGTAAAAGTAAATGTATGTATTATGCATACAAAAAATAATACTCTGGGTTTTTAGATATGATGTTGTTGCATTAATATTACTGCTGCGCTATGTGTATGTTGCATTTTACATCTGAATATGTTGAAGGGTGTTATATTTAAAGTACTTTACTGTTGAGTAGTTTAAGGAATTATAAGGAATTATTGCTAACAGATGCGTCCCATATCAAAGGCTGCAGAAGTCGAGCAGGAGTACCATTGCAGCATCGTAAAAAAACAACAACATATTTCACTTTATTTATTTATTTTTTGTGTTTTATACTTCAATTGTGTTAAAACAAAACACGCAGGAAACATGCATAAATAAGATCACTATGACCAAGAAATAAACTCCATAAAAATCGCATCTTCGTAAGGTATAGGCTAGAAATGAACAGTTGAACAGCTTTATGTCTCCCTATTTAGTATTTTCATAAGTATCATCCCATATGAAAAAGGTTTTCTAAAAACACCTGTGATTCTTATATGTTCCAACAGAATATTGTAAGGGACATATATGCTGCAAAATCCACATATATAAATTGCATAATATTAATATATTTTTTAATCATATATGTCATATACTGCATGTCCTACACAAAAGCCATATAGATTTTCTTGATGTAAATTAATTTAATATTCATGTCCAGCATCTTAAAATATTAAGTTGACTTTCAAACTCACCCTGATGTCATCCAAGATATCTATGCATCACTTAAATTTTTTATACACAGAATGGACTTCAATGGCCACCAACTATTCAAATGTTCAAAGAAGTTTCAAAGGTATATATATATATATATATTATATTATTATATTATTTTTTATTTTTTAATTTATTTATTTTTTTTAATGACCGATCGTTTCGCTAGATTAGACCCTTATTTCTTGACTGGGATCGTGTCGAGACTTCGAAGCTACATTGAGACGGACATTTGAACCTTCTTTGAAAATTTGAATCTTTGGTTACCATTGAAATCCTAGAATGTTTTCCTCAAAAACCTTAATTTATTTTCGACTGAAGAAAGAAAGACATGGATATCTTTGACATCAGGGTAAGTAAATTATCAGAAATGGGTGGGGGGAGGGGGGGGGTGGAGTGAATAAATAAAACAGTGCAGTTTACCAATCAGTGTAAGGCTGCAGTTCACTCAAGCTCTTGCTCTTATCTTATAGAGCCCTAAGTGGAGCCCTATGCCTATAGTCAATCATGCTCATATACTGACAGTGTTTCCTCTAGGATTTTTTCAAGCTGTGGGGCCATTTCCCCAGGGGGAGGGGGCGTGGCCCACGAGTGATATTCCCTTAGGCCACGCCCCCTTGTCTCCCCAAAGTATTATAAGCGATCATGCGCATCCCGTGTGCAGAATGATGCACTTGAAGCAACACCAAGTCACAGCACGCAACGCTTCACATTGAAAAGAACATAGCGAAGGGATTATATCTATAATCTATGCTTAGTAGGGCTGCACGATTTGGGGAAAATGTCATATTGCCATTATTGAGCCAATATTGCAATTGCGATATGCGACTCCGATATAATAAAATGGTTTCATGAGTCCAACTTGCTTGGTTCTAAAGTAAAATGCAGACACAGATTAATGTTTATTTCTCAACTCAAACTAAAAACAACAACTAAATGATTGATAACACCTATAATGATCAATAAACCATCAACCAAACCAACATTACAGTGATTCCATCATTACAATTGAAAGCTATCAACTTTTATAAAAAATATTAGGCTTAAAAAATATAACAGCTTTTAAATTAAGTGAACTTCAAACAATCCCCACATAAACCCATAATAAAAAAACATATTTACCTGTGCCCTTCCTGTCTTAACAGGTACAGAAATTGAATAAAGTTATCAAACAGCCTGCGCTGCATGAATCATAAATTATACATAGAATAATCCTTATTAAAGCTACAAAAGTTCTTTAGTCAAGATCAGTGAGTAATTTTCTAATTTCCCTTTGTTCTTTTAACTTTACTGAAAGAACGCTTTATTCGCTGCTGGCCCTTTAAGAGCACCCGTTGCCGAGACGCGGATCTCACACGCGCCTCACTCTTTTCATCCATAGACTTTTCTTATGTTATGAAGATACTAGACAAAACGACATTTTGGCATAATTGTGTGTGTTATTGTTCGTTCAAGCTCGAAAGAGAACTGTTTATTCTGGGCTGGCACACGGTCAGTGCATGCGCATTATGCGAGTCTCATCTATTCTAGGGCATTCACAGCTTTTCACTTCTTGTCGTGCAAAATGCGAAAAGGCATTTGCTCGAATAAGAAGGGGATCTTGTAACACTAGTCAAAGGATGACAAAAAAGAAGAGATGCTGCGTTATATAGCCCTAATTTGTTTATTTCATATTAAATCGCGGCATTTTGCGTTATATAATTGCATAGGTTTGAGATCGCTATTACGACTGCGATCTGATTAATCGTGCAGCACTAATGCTTAGTGTATTCTATCTATGAAACAGTTTTTCAGGGTTGCCAACTCTCACGCATCTCGCGTGACAGTCACGCATTCAGCCTCAATCTCACGCTCTCACGCTCAACAACGAAATCTCACGCTAAAATAGACATTCTTCTGTGCTGTATTTTTTTTTTCACTCATGTGCACTAATTTCCGAATTACTATAAAAAACTTCAGGCTCGTAACTACTGATTGGACCACTGCTGTGTCTAATGCCTTTCCCTGATTGTTGATTCGCTGGAAACACCTGTCGTCGTTACGTGACGGTCCGTCTGCTGGAATATTCCATGGCAACTTCACCACATGTCAGGAAAACGTTTAGTGGCCTGTTTGGTGTAGAATCACAATGGTTATCTAGGTAAGAAACATATAATTTATCAAAACGATATACTTGCTCAACTGTATGTCATTACTAAACTTTGTCTGTTAGAAAGTCACATTATTATATGACGGTACCGTTAAAGTTTTAGGTGTAACGCTAACACAAGACGGGATTAACGATGGATTATAACTCCTTGTTAGATCATGAGTTTGCTGACATATTTTCGAAAGAGGACGGACAAACGAGAGGAGGTTGGGGAGACAACAGAATATCACCAGCAGGTAAGCTAATTGGTTTCAAAGATCATTATTAACTTGTTTGTTACACCTGACCTAGTCCTAGATGATAAACATGTGTAAACATTAAGCGAGAAAGGTAGCTGCTAGTAGCTTATCTTTTCTGGTAGGCTAAAAATGGGGGTTGGGGACCAGGGGAGTGTGTATAAAAATGAAATATATATCAGGTATATGAGATCAGGGTTAGGCTCTGGTGGGGATGGGGGGTAGGTGCGAGGTACGAGGCTTCAGCATTTGTGTAGCGGCTATTCTGCAGAGTAGTGCATAATTAGTAGTGCTGTGTATAATTGGCTACTGTATAATGAATAATTGTGTAATGGGAAAGAAGGATGCCATGTGATTATGTAGATTTAACCCTGCCTTTTAGATAGAGGCAAGGGTGGTGGAAGAGGGACATTGTCAGGATGACGAGGAGGATGCCAGTCGAAATTCAAGCAAGAAAAGGGCCAGAACAGGAGCTGCAAAGTACAGTACAAAATTCAGTAGTGCCTGGAGTACAGAGTGGCCTTTTATAAAACCTGGCACCACCCAGCACCATTTCTGGTGTGACATCTGCAGGCGCGAGCTGGAGTGTGGCCATCAAGGGAGAGCGGATGTGCAGAGGCACATCATCAGTGACGGTCACAAAAAAAAACAGAAAAGTCTTGAAAGCTCCCAGAGAATACACAGTTTGTTTTGTTCAAGAACTGATGAACTGAATCTTGAGACTCAGGTGATTTAGTAAATTAAGATCCATGCAAGTTCTCACATAGGCTCACGTTCAACTTCAGATGTTAAATTACATCTTTTTATGTATTATATATTTTACTTTATTTATGTACTAAAGGTAACATTTATGTTTCTCATTTTGCAGACTAGGAGAGCAGAGCTCAAGGTTGCGGTGGCCATGGTCAACCATAATATTCCATTAGCTTTCGCTGATCATCTTAGTCCTCTTTTCAGGGAGTGTTTTCCAGATTCAAAAATTGCGAAGAAGCATTCTTCAGCGAGAACCAAAACGTCGGCCATCATTAATGGAGCAGTCAGTCCCTATCTTTTGTCAGAGCTTGTAAAACACTTAAGGGAGAAGCCGTTCAGTCTCACAACAGATGGGTCCAATGACACAGGTGACATTTAATTATTTCTCTTGGGTACCTTTTGCAACTAACTTTGGCCTGACTTAACTATATTACTGTGAATTCAGGGAAGGAGAAAATGAATCCCATTACTATAAAAACCTTTGACAAGGATGGGGTGGTCCACCGATTCCTAGACATGGGGGTAACAGAAGGAGAGCATTGTGGCACTGCAGCAACCATTTTTGCCAAAATAGACTCTGTGTTGAAGAAGCACTCAATACCGTGGACTAATTGCATTTCTCTATCGGTCGACAATGCCAGTGTCAATGTGGGAGACAGAAACTCCATAAAAACAAGGGTGCTGAAAGAGCACCCCTCCTTGTTCATATTGGGCTGCCCGTGCCACATAGTGCACAATAATGCATCTGCTGCTGGTGCAGTGTACACTGAGGTAAAGACTGAAATTAGTTCCAGACACGTATTACACAAATGTACTCCAAAGGAAAATATTTATTTACATACAACACTTGCATGCTTTCTGGGAACTGTGTTAATATCTGCCTTTAAAAAAATAGATCACAGGGTTTGATATTGAAGACATGGCTGTGGATGTGGGCTATTGGTTCAAGAGCAGCACCAAACGGAAGAATAAACTTGATGGTAATTCAGCCACCTCATTTATTATGAAATTTTAACTACATTTCAGTAATTCTTGCTAAAGAGGGGCCATTCGGCCAAAACAGACCATTTCAATACCCAGCCTAAATGTGAGGGGTAATAGGACTGTAAAATTGTATTTGAGCTTATCGATAAATCTAAGTAGAATACATTTATTTTAAAGACATTTAAATACATTGAACTGCTCATTTGGATTAATCAATGGTTTATCATTTCAGAGTTTTGTGTGTTCTGTGACACGACTTACATGGAGACGCTGCTTCATGTGAGCACACGGTGGCTGAGTCTGGAGCAGGTTGTGACCCGTATTCTACGCCTCTATGCTGCGCTCAAGAGTTATTTTGGAAGCTGCAGTAAGTATTGACCTAGTGTATGCTTTATAAAACTATTGACTGAATATCACTTGCTATGGAACCCTATCCTGAGTAATGTATAACATCACAAGATTACAAGTAGGGATCAATGAATTACATTGAGTAAAAGTTCATTTTTTCATTCAATAACGTAATTCAATGTTTCATTGATTCATTATACACAATGTGAAAAATGTCAAGTCTAATTTTGATGATTAGGCTATAGCTTACAGGTTTTAAAACAGAACTGAGTATCTCAGAAAATTAGAATATTATGAAGCAGTTCAATATTTTCAGATTCACTTTGTCACACCATCATTATTGCTGGTATATATATCATTAACTCAAATGAGCATAAATGCAAAGTTTTCTGAGACTTGACATTCTCTGTCTGATTAGATTTCAGAATTATTGAAGTAGCCTAAATTAACTTTTCATCAATATTCCATTTCATTAATCATTACTTATTGTTTCCTATTGATATTCCTATTGCTTTTGCCTGTATTTCTACTTTCAGATGAGAAACAAGCAAGGTGCGTCCGATTGCGTGTGCTGTTTGAAGATCCAATGACTGAAATTCACCTGCTCTTTTATCAGTCCATGCTGATCATCTTTACAAACTTCAACCTTCTCTTCCAACGTCAAGACCCCTCTGTCTACCTACTACATGACCAAGTATGAAACATTCAATGTTGCAAGTCGTTAATATTACAGATTATTACTTGGGACTTGAATCCTTATTTCTGAGCCATCCCAACTGCTTTGCTTAAAAGTAAGTAGAATAACATTTTTGTGTTTTTTGTTTACTAAAGATCAGGTTTTTAATAAAGAAACTGATGTCAAAATTCCTGAAGCCAGGAGCTTTCAGAACAGTTGATGTGGACAGTGTGGACATCATGAATGAAGAGAACCAACTCCCAGGTCAGTATGAGCGCACAAAAGACAGTTATCTTAACACTTTGTTGGCTGGTCTTAAGTTGCTCATGGTGATCAATTGTGCATTCTGTGATGCCTGTAGATTCACAGCTTGGCATTGGCTTCACAACAAGAACCACTTTGAACAGACTCCTTGAAGCTGGTCATGTCTCCCCTGAGGCTGTTAAGAAGTTCCACATGGCAGCAAGAAGTTTCTTCATAAGATCAGTGGAGTATGCCTTATCCAAGTTGCCTCTGAATGACCACGTGCTGCAGTATGCCAAGTTTGTGGACTTCAAGCAGAAAACGGATGTTGCTGTGGATTATGTGCAGTACTTTGTTCAAAGGTATCCATCCTACCATCATTATAGTGGAGAAAAGGTGAAATAAGTTTAGGAGTTGGTATACTAGTGATGGTTCATTCTGTTTCTCTAATGTTTAGGTTCAATCATCTCCTGCCATATGTTGAGCTGAAGGAACAAGACCACTTAAATGATGAATTCCTGGAGTACCAGATGATGGAAGAAAAAGACATCCCTGATGCCATCTGGAGAGATGCTGTTGTCAGAGAGAGTGCAGATGGAGAGTACCACAGGATGGATCGAATTTGGGCCTATCTCAGCACTGTGAAGAACCGCATAAGTTGAACCCTACGATTCCCAAGACTGGTAACGGTTGCACAGCTAGTGTTGATTCTGCCACATTCTAACGCTGATGCTGAACGTACCTTCTCTGTGGTTGGACTGAACAAGACAGACACACGGAATAAACTGTCTCTTGATGGCACACTTTCATCCATTATGTCCATCAAAATGAGCGACATTGAGCCCTGCTACAAATATGAGCCCCCTGCTCAGATTATTAAAGATGCTAAGTCTGCCACAACCCGTTACAACAGGCCAAACGTCAGTGTTTAAGAGAAACCATTCGAAATTCTGACACGTTCTCATATTCAGTTTATTTGTTTTAGTTTACAAGGCACTTGTAAATACTTTTTGTGAGCAGCTATATAAATAAATGAAGGTTTTCAAGAAATGTTCCCACTATTTTTTTTCCCAGTAAAAATTTTATGACAAACAGGAGGGTAATTGATCATTCTAAGGCCCCAATATATAGTAATTTCCTGAATATAAGCACCATGCATCAACCAATAAGAGGTTTGTGGTGGCGGCAGCAGTGGCCGCCGGCCAAAATTTCCAGTAGTCCGCTGCATGCGCATGTTTGGGGAGAAATTTCACTCCAGGCAAAACACCAAAGTTGGCAACCCTGGTTTTTTGAGCCTTTTCTTTTAACAGTTTTAATTTTCAGTGCGCATGAAGAGCATAGCACTCTGACTCCAGCAGGGTTCTCAAGTCTCACGCATTGGCCGTGAGACACACGCATTTCGACCGGTTCACACGCTCACACGCCACACTGTGTATTTCTCACGCTGAAAAGGCAATGCCAACCAAGTTGTCCTGGCTGAAAGCTTTCTAACGTTGTATACGAGGCGCAGGCAAACAAAGTGAAGTTTCCTGCCGCCAGCACGTATCTCCGCCAGATTGCGTTCGTTACTAGGCAACATATATGCGCGCTGCGTGTACCACTGATCTATACAATGACATGTCATTCAGTAGCGCGAACACACGGAAATGGACGGAACATCCTCGGCCACCGTACGTTCGTTATAGGTAACCAACAACATCGCGCTAACACATGTGTCGTGATGGAGAAGAAGGTAAGTTGGAAGAAGCTCGTCTAAAAGAAAAAAAAGAAGAAAAAAAAGAAGCTCGTCTAACATTTTTAGACTAGAACATTTAATATATAGCCCATCGTACATTATTATTGATGCAGTCAAAAACTCTACAACTACTTTGCAACCAGGCTCAGTTTGGCTATCTTACGTTATCTGAAACTAAGAGAAATGTTAGTGGGTATGGAAAGGAATGAAGATTTACTCATTTTATTTTAAATTATATTATACTGTAATATTAATAGTCTTTCTAGTTACATTAAGGATGTATTACAGCAGATTGCTCTGGGTAATATTTAATCATTGTCATAATGTTGCATTTGTATTTTTCAAAGATGTCAGGAAAAAAGCAGAAAGATATTTTGTCATTTTGGGCACCAAAGAGGTTGCCAGATTAGAGGAGGAGACAGTGGAAGAGGTGGTGCACTCTAATCTGTCCATTTGTTCTCAATGTCCCACCACACAATAAATCATTCGTCTAGAAGTCGCATTCAAAATGCAATTTTTAAAGATTTGTTTGAAACTGTTTGGAGCAATTTGTTATATTTTTGGTTAGCTATATTTGTAATACTGCATTAAAGAGTATATTTGATGTGATGAATTGCTCTGTCATTTATCAGATTTACTAATTGTTATAATTTCAATTTGTTCTGGTTAATTATGAACAATGGGTAAAATTGGGGGCGGGGCTTCATTATGGCTCCTCCCCTAACCGCGTGTGATCTCACTCCAAGCTTTTGCTCAAACTTGAGAACCCTGGACTCCAGTGCTGTACGCCCAGCCAGGGAATGTGATTTAGAAAGGGCAATAAACTCCACTCCAGCAAGATTTGGGAACATTGATCTTGAAGAGAGTGTCGTCGTGTTACTGTCGCAACCGAACGCGACGCGCTGTGTGAATGCAGAATGGAGAATGACTGAGGCGAGATGACTTTCCGTTAACTTTAACTTAGAGACTAAAATATTAATTTTACCACACATTATGCTATTGAATGACTTTCGAAGTCTTGGAATATAGTTTGAAAACTTGATTGTGCTTTAAAAAGTTTTTTATGCCTTTAGTGTGGCTTAACAAAATAACACTATGCAGAATGTCGGACGTCACTGAAAAGCTGCAGCCGTGGCGGGAGGATTTTAAGTGTGGCGGCCAGCCACGGGAGAATGAATGTAGCGGAAACACTGTACTGTATACTCAACATTTGATGAAACTTAATAGAAAACTATTTAAAACTACACACACAAGCACACATTTAAATTACAAAAAATATTTATTAGAGTGTATTCTACAAGATACAGTTGAATATTTTACATATCAATAGTTTTATTTTAAATTCTGTATCACCAGATTTCATTTTCATTTGTGACAATTTCTGTAAACTTTATCACAGTAGGCCTACTAAGTTAGTACATCTACTATTCTTAACCTGAAAAGGATACTTAATGTATTAGAAAGATGATTCATCTGAAATGCAGAATTGCAAGATGCAGAATTGTGATTATTTTTGTTTCATGGATTCAAATGTCTCTGTATTTCCCTTTAACGTTTTCTCAATAAAAAAAAAATAATAAAAAAAATTAAATAAAATATAATACTATTCTTAACCTAGTACAAACATAAAACTTTCCTTAAGTTATTCTTATGCATATCACCACCAGAGTTTGTCACATACAAAAATATATTCTAGCCAATTTTCAACATTTTATTCACTGTTCTAGAAACATATTTGACGCCTCTGATTTAATAAACACTGTGATGAATTACATCCGGGACTTTTACTTGCTGAGCGCGACGAAACGTGCAGAGCAGTGTTGCCAGATGTACGATAATTATCGTATTTGTACGATAATTTTGACCTCTGTACGATGTACGATCAATAATGAAAAAAATCCCATAATGTACGATAATTTCAGATTTTTGTGATCGGGGGTCATAATCATAGTGCTTCTATATTGATCTAGCTGTTGATTTACGTCATGCTTGTGAGGAGAAAATGAAGGCGAGAGAGCACGGTATGAGGGAGAGACTGCGTGTGTGCGTCTCCCCCTCTCCCGTCATCAATCCAGTCGACTCTCTCGGCAACGCGTCATAGTTGGGGGGCGTGGTCGGCGTGGGGGAAAGCAGCGTATGTATTTGAATGACAAAAATGTCATATTGCGAGTCATTGACGGCTGCCGACCGGCAACGGTACATTGCAAAATGAACTGTAATAGGTTATGATTGCACTTTAATTAAAAACTGGGTCAATGACCCACCAAATGGCCGGAGGTGTCGTTTCCAGACTATTATCTGGTTGAATCTCCAGGTAAGACATCGCGGTAGCTACTGGTAACATAAGCCTAAAACTCAATCAACTAAGTTGATATAAATTATTGTAAGTCCACAAAACCTTGTCACTTAACAACTGTACGTAACCTTCACTCCAAACTATTAATCCTTTTGTAAAACGGTGATCAGTAGTAACCTCGAAATTGCCGAGGGGTTTTGCTGACAGAATCCGAATTCTCACAGACTGCACTCTCACTCTGTATTGAGCTGATAACCTTAAGCTGATAACGCTAATGTGAATGAGACATCCCTTAGGAAAAACGAATCTTGTAGTATTTTAGGACAAAATATTATACAATATTATACAAAATATTACGTAATTCCTTTTATAAAAAATACTATAGTATTTTACAGAGGAAGCTATTACAGAACATCAGAGAAGTATTATAGAATATTATAGATATATAATATTCTATCTATAATATTTAATATTATAGATATTATAATATAGATTATATATATTGTTATAATCTATATTAGATTATAATCAACCAACGTCAGACGCGTCATTCTTTCAAAACTAACGGAAAATCAACTTGAAACGTGTTGTTTCAACGTTATGAAAGCAAACCAATTTTCGATTTTCATTTAGCTTTGAAGAATGCAGATCAACAATGCACGTGAAATTGTCACTTTATTTCCTTTTTTGGAGGACCAATTTTCTTAGAATGGGTAATTAATTCTTTCAGATTAAATATTTATGCAAAATGTACTTCAGAATAACTTTTGATGTTGGGTGGTTATGCTTTCATGTTTAAATGTAAGTTATTGATTTAGCTACTTGTGTTTTCTAGGAGCATTTCTATGATGCACAGAGTGGCTAAGGCTATCCAGGCTTGGTGTTTAAAGACTGTACAGACTAGAACTTGGTGATGGTAAGATTTAACAGATAACATGAGAGAATCATGGGCACAAACAAAATAAAAAATCATTTATTTATTTATTTATTTTTGCTATTTGGTATAACTAAGATTTTCTGTGTTTCATAACAATCATTTTGAATTTCTTCAGTCAAATAACTTTACAAATGTAATTTTTATTTTTTTACTTAAAATTAGTTTTCAAACCAATTGTTTTCATGACTTGACATATAGATGTTTTCTTGCTGTTTAATTTTAGACTCCACTGACTGGGAAATATCTGCCTATCACCTGTCCAACATCACAGCAACAAGAAGGGAACACAGATTCTTCCGGCGGCTGACTATTAGGGAGATTTCTTAAGGTGGGTGTCTAAATTTATGTCTGTCATTAATTACTCACCCTCATGTTGTTCCAAACATGTAAGAATTTCTTTCATCTTCACAACACAAATACAGATATTTTTAATGAAATCTGAGAGCTTCCTGCCCTCCATTGACGGTCTATGCAACTACCACTTTCAAGCCCCAGAAAGGTATAAAGCAGTGATCTCAAACTCAATTCCTGGAGAGCCACAGGTCTGCACAGTTTTGCTCCAAACCTAATCAAACACACCTGATCCAGATCCATTGAGCTAATCAAGGCCTTCAGGATTATTAGAAACTTCCTTACAGGTGTGAGTAGGAGCTAAACTGTGCAGAGCTGTGGCCCTCCAGGAATTGAGTTTGAGATCACTGGTATAAAGGTACATCATTATGCTCCCCAGGTCAGCTCCCCAGACAGCAAACTGACATTGAATCAACGTGGAAACGACGTCTCTCATGACATTGAAACAACGTTGATTTTGCTCATCGAATTAACGTTGAACCAACGTCAGACGCGGCATTCTTCAAAGCTAAATGAAAATCGAAAATTGGTTTGCTTTCATAACGTTGAAACAATACGTTGATTTCAAGTTGATTTTCCGTTAGTTTTGAAAGAATGACGCGTCTGACGTTGGTTCAGCGTTAATTCGATGAGCAAAACTATGTCAGATCAACGTTGTTTCGATGTCATATTTCCACGTTGATTCAATGTCAGTTTGCTATCTGGGTCTGCATCGGGCGTCGACGGAAGTGCTCCCCTGAGAGCGGTTTAGCCACGCACAGCAAATACACATTGTTATAAAACAATAAGACGTTATACAATGCATATTTAAATGCGACAAAACACTTATTCCATGCGTTTTCCCTCATCTAATGCCTTGCATCGCGAATAAAAGAAAATGGCGTCTGTGTAAAAACTGTCTCTGCACGTTTCGTCGCGCTCAGCAAGTAAAAGTCCCGGATGTAATTCATCACAGTGTTTATTAAATCAGAGGAGTCAAATATGTTTCTAGAACAGTGAATAAAATGTTGAAAATTGGCTAGAATATATTTTTGTATGTGACAAACTCTGGTGGTGATATGCATAAGAATAACTTAAGGAAAGTTTTATGTTTGTACTAGGTTAAGAATAGTATTATATTTTATTTAATTTTTTTTTTTATTATTTTTTTATTGAGAAAACGTTAAAGGGAAATACAGAGACATTTGAATCCATGAAACAAAAATAATCACAATTCTGCATCTTATTTCAGATTAATCATCTTTCTAATACATTAAGTATCCTTTTCAGGTTAAGAATAGTAGATGTACTAACTTAGTAGGCCTACTGTGATAAAGTTTACAGAAATTGTCACAAATGAAAATGAAATCTGGTGATACAGAATTTAAAATAAAACTATTGATATGTAAAATATTCAACTGTATCTTGTAGAATACACTCTAATAAATATTTTTTGTAATTCAAATGTGTGCTTGTGTGTGTAGTTTTAAATAGTTTTCTATTAAGTTTCATCAAATGTTGAGTATACAGTACAGTGTTTCCGCTACAAGTATATTTAAAAAATAGTGGGTTATTGGACACATAGTGGGTTCTTGGACAGTGGAATTATGGGATGGCACTTGGTTCTACAGACTCAAGGGCCCCAGCTGAGTGCAGATACATGGTTTCCATCCAAATATCTCTAAAGCTAAGCTTAAAAACTACTGTCCAAATACCCACTATTTGTCCAAAAACCCACTATTTGTGAAATGTACTAGCCCTGACCTTCATGCAATAAGCTGCAAATGGACAGAATCCCGCCTGCAATTTATTCAATAGGTTTTCGGGTAGTACATTTGAAAAGCAGTGGGTTATTGGACAAATAGTGGGTTTTTGGACACGTGTTTTTAAGCTTAGCTTTCAAAACATTTGCATGAAAACTATTTATCTGCACTCAGCTGGGGCCCCTAAATCCATAGCACCAAGTGCCATCACATAATTCCACTGTCCACGAACCCACTATGTTTTGCAATGGAATAAATGGTATGTGGGTCATCCCACGAACACACTATTTGTCAAATAACCCTCTATATTTGAAAAGTATTAAACCCGGCCTTCATGCAATTAACCCCTGAGCGAGGTCCAATTAGCATCAAAAAAGACAAGACAAGTGAAACTTTTAAAAGATTTATTTAATAACTAATTGAATGAACTGATTTGTCGTTTCCTCCTCCTCCTCCTCCTCCTATTCCGCATAGGGCGATGCCCTCTGTTTGGGTCGGCCTGTCCTGCAAAAAAAGAGAAAGAGACAAAGAGTCAGCAAACCCCACACCCACTCAAACTTGAACAGACCCACCAAAAGATGTACTTACTGAGTGGGACGCGTCCTCTTTTCAAGCCTGGCCCTCGCCTGCCTCCGGCTTCTAAATTCAATGGCCCTGAGGACCCGCAGCTCCCGGGAGCCCCCGTTTTGTGTGAGAGGTGGCTCCTGTCTCCTCCTCTCATTCAACCTCCGAAGGGCGTTGTAGCGCCGTCTCATGGTCGGCCACCTCCCGACTCATCTCCGCCAAAAACTAAAACTCAAAAATAATCAAAACCCAAAAGAAAATCAGGGAGGAGTTCTTCTGAAAAACAAAACAAAACATTGTTTTAGTGGAAGGCTTATCGAGTAACCGCGGAAACATTAAGAATCGTGCTGACAAACGGACTCTTACCCGTGTCCACGCACTCCCTCTGCTGTGCCAGCGCTGTGGCCCCGACGGCGGTCAGCTCAGCCCTTATGGGAGTGTTTTGTTCTGAAAAACAAAGCGTCGACTTAGTGGACCACTCGTGTATTATGTGCAGCGCTATCAGAACCGTGATGACATGGGGGATTCATACCTGTGATGGTGGCCTCCAGGTCGTTGGGGGTCCACAGCGCTGGCACAGGATTGACAGCAGAAAAGAGTTCATCTGAAAGACAAACCGTCTGTTTTAGTCATCAACAATCACTAACAATCATCGATGATCACCGATATCAGGATTGTGACGATCGACGGATCCACACCGAGTAGCTCCTGTAGGTCTGCGTCGTGCCCAGCATTGGGTGGCGGCACCTGAGACAGCGCCGGCTCCAGGGACCGGGCCTCGGCCTGGGAGAAGTCGGGGACCATGGGGACGGCTGGGTTGCTCAACCGCAGCGCCTGAAGCTTCCCCACGGTCACCGACTTCTCCAACTTCCTCACCACCCTCAACCTCGAGCTGGTCTGAAATGTAGAAAAACACACGATGGCACTCATTATACCAACGACAAACATACAGCCGTATCACACACCGATTTAAAACACGGGGTCAGTTTTAACGCCGACTTACCGTCAGGTCCCTGTGACCCTTAAGGAGATGTTTCTCCGGGTACCTGACGACCTTGCCGCAGAGCAAGCAAGCCAAATCCATTAGCTTTACTCTGCGGCGGGCATATTTGATGATAATGCCCCTCTGCTCGAGGTTGAGCATGGCGTGGATGTCCCTCAGGTGCTCGCTTATGTATGCCAGCCGAGCTGGGCACATGGGGCATTGAACATCTGTGAGAAAAAATGTGCCAAAAAAGTCAAAACACACACACACATACACATTTTAACTATTTATTTAAGTCCACTTGAAAGAAATTATTTACAGGGACATAAACACGCACACACACACACACAGCTTATGACACAAAACTGATGTGTAACAAACCATTTGTAACATTTTGCCACGGCCAACATGTCAACTTACCCTCTCTTAAACTTTTCGGCATCTTTAAAGTGTGTATGTCAGGTTAAATTTGTAATTATGATTAACACAAAATAGTTAGGGGAAAAATACGTTTGTCAAGTTGGTGTATTGTTTTGTATGTTTTTCGATACCTAAAGGCAGAATATAAGATGAAAAAGTTCGTTATTTTCAGTACTCACTTAAAACTGCTCCTCCCCCAATCGAATCACTTGACGTCATAAGAGGGAGACGTCTCCCCAGGTCGCTGAGAGTGAGTCAGTGAGCTGTGTTGGTAATTGTACGAATGATAGAGCGAGAGAATTATTTGATTAGGACATTTATTTATTTAGTTATTTAAGTTAGGTAGTTGGTTAGGTATACGCAGGAAACAGGTTTGCCAACCGCAATTAAACCCTGAAGAAGAAGAAGAATAAGAAAAAGAAGAAATGTATATATGCAGGCGTATTATCACAATGGTGAATTACTGCGTTTGTACTGGGTGCAAAAACACAGTTAAAACCGGTCACAGAGTCCACTTTTTGATGACAGCCGCGAGACTAGCTCTCAGAATATCAGCACTTCGGCAAACCTGACTGTGGCGAGGGGGCGTGAGTCTGTAGCGGCTGCGGGAGAGAAAGGACGGATCCGCACGGTGAGATTAGTAGATCAAGTGCAGATGATGAACACCTGTGTTTGATTGCAGTAATTTTCCGTGGAGAGACCGTATATAACCGGCGAATGAGAGAGCGAGAGTGAGAGTTGGACTGGGACTTCACGCGGCTACCGCAACCGAGACTGGGAAGCAAGTGTTGGATCGCGTGTTTGTTTATGGTGGCGAATGCGCTACTGTGCGCCTCGTTTCTTTTTTGTTTTTTCTGAATAAACAAGTCCCAGTCACGCCGACCCTGTCTTCTTTCCACATACTGAACCTCTTCACACTGACCTATTCTGATAGGCTACCGCACATCTCTACCACGTATCTAACAGTAACGTAGTTCCGCATTAATTAATTTGCACGCGAGTTTTATTTATTTTAACCCTGTATTCTCCGTGTAAATTCATGCACCGAACCGTGACGGCCGTACGTTTCGGTTCAATACGAATACATGTACCGTTCCACCTCTAAGTTATGCCTATACTTACCAAGACACCTGACCAACTCTCCACTGGTTCTCTTCACACCAGATATTTATGTTTCTTCGATAGGAATTATTTAAATTTCTGTTTGGTTCCTCATCTGTCTCACGCCTGGGAGGCTCAAAATTGTAAGGTTGTGGCCCATCGGAGGTTTGAGGGGGATTTTGGATCTCCTCAGACTCAAAACTCTCCATACTTGAATAGAACGTTTTTGTCACATCTCCCTCTTATGACATCACAGGCAGCTCCACTGTGTTTTAAAAATATGATCTTGACAGAAATGGCTATAAAGCTTAATGTAGGGCAATTACAGTAATAATTTTAATGATAATTACATTTTCACTCATACATCTAAACATTATTTAATATATCTAAAAAAAAAATTTAACCTGACATACACACTTTAAAGGATGAAAAAAGAAACCCCACACACTTTAATCAGCTAAAATCATTAAAGACAATTCAATCAATAAAAATGACAGGCCTTTGGGGGAACTTGACATTAAATAACTTCCCTGGACTGATCAATTTAGGCCCAAAGGTTAACCCTATCATTAAATTATTCATTAAATCATTAAATCACAATTCAATCAATAAAATTTACAGTCCTTTGGGGGAACTTGGCATTAAATAACTTCCCTGGACTGATCAATTTAGGCCCAAATGTTAACCCTATCATTAAATGATTCATTAAATCATTAAATCACAATTCAATCAATAAAATTTACAGTCCTTCATGGGAACTTGGTATTAAAAAACTTCCCTGGACTGATCAATTTAGGCCCAAAAAATAAACTAAACAGTAATACACGTGTTACAAAGCACAACACGGGACTTTGTGTACGGTACAATATCATGGCACAAAGCACTTTAAAGTACAATTTAAAATAATTCACGAGTGCATAAGCTAAAATATCAGACAGCAGGTTAGAGAGACTCACCGTGCATCAGACTACCAGCAAATGGGATTATTTTATAATCTATATTAATGGACATTTTAATTAAAGTTTTTTTTTTTTCATGATAAAAACTGTTTTACTGCACTCAGAGGGCCCCCCCCCCCCTGGGATGTCCAGATCTCAGCTCAAAGGAGCAGCAACGTATAACTTGTTTATGAAGCCCCACTTGCTTCTAAGGACACCAAATTTGAATCTCGTTTAGAACCTTTTCGGACCTTTCCGGGGAGACCACCCACGGCCCCGTGGGCCCCCAGGGGCCAGAGCTAGAGCATAAAACGTGAATTTCCGTGCTCTAAAACGCATCCAGCCGTGGGTGGGCTCTTTGGAAGTGTCTATTTGAGCAGAAGAGAATGGTAAAATCGTCCTGTTTGGCCGCGTTTTCGTGGAGATATGAGCTGAAAACCGTCGGGCGCGTTCTAAAATGGCGGCAGCCCTCCAAAATGGCGGCCGCCGAATCTCGGGACTAAATCGCCCGTATCTCGGTGACCCCGGCGAGTTGGACATCATGGGTGGGCTCGTTGGAGAGGTCTTATCCTCCACTGCAAATATATTAAAGTGCCTGGAACGTGGAGAAAGCGGCTCCCGAGAAAAACGTCCTATTCCCCTCCATTGAATGTGGATGGTGACTGGAAAATGTGAATGGTGACTGTTTTCACCTAGATACTGTACTAAGCACACTCTATTGAACATCACACCCAGGGGGCAAAACACCTGTTTTTTAGGAAATCAGACATGGGCTGCTGTAAAAGGTTGTCATATAAAAATGAAATCTACGATGTCTGAGGATCACAACCTGGGTGGACAACCCGGTGAACAAGCTGCTGGAAACTTGTAATTAGGGTCAAAACAATGCTACCTCAAATTCTGCTTTAACTCCCCGGAATCACCCAAACATGCTAAAACGGTTTGATTATATTCATGAATCCTGAGCCATATCTCCCTGATACTTTATGCTAGAAACAAACTGAGCATACCGTTCAAAAGAGTGGAAGATAAGCTTTCATCTGATGCATTGACTGTACATGTAATTAGAAAGTAAGAGTGAGCAATGCCTCTTAATTCATAGGTAGGCAAAAAAAAAAGAAAAAAAATATATAACATTCCATTTGTAATCGGTAACATTCTTTACCCTTTGTTGTTGTTAAAATAAACAAATTACCATGTGAAGTTAACTTTTACTAGATGAAATCATATTTTGATCATTTTCACTAACTATACAGTCCCTATGGTCCATAACAAATTTAGAGGGAATTCAATTTCAAGCCTATAATAGCCTGTCAATTCAAACAAGTTCCAAGAAAGAAGTTAACCATTAACTGATGTTTATGTATGTACAGTATATAGTTTGCATATTTATGCAATATATATATTATTTGTATTGCAATGTCTAGTATTTGTAATATTCTTTCACAAGTGGGATAGCTTTATTCTATCAAAAAAAAAAAGGATTTGAGGATTTTGGGTTAGGCTGGTTACTGAGTGTGAGACAAAGGTACTGACAACTAAATGTTGAAATACTAAAACACACAGGAATCATGTGTGGAGTAGTTTTAAAAGTATTTAATGATTAAAACTGTTACATTAAGCAGCAATTTGTAAAAATAATAATAAATATAGCTGCGAGCAGCGATTGCGGGCCCAAGCCGGTGGCACCGCAACCCCGATGCCTTTAGCTACCCAAAGGCACCGGGATGGTGGTACCGCCGGCTTTGGCCCTTTATCGCTGCTCACAGCTATATTTATATTTAATATAAAGCCGGTGGCACCGCCACCTTGGTGCCTTTAGGGTTATTCTGTACGACGTGTAAAAACGTAACCCCCGCTTTGACTATCAAAAAGAAGTGTATTGTAGAGCTTGCATCAATGCGGACTCGATGCGCTGTGCGCTGTAACTCCATGTGGCTTTAAGCGCATCATTCTCCACTCGGGATGCGCATAAGCGTTTTGTGCCACACTGTACTGAGCCTTTCATATCATAATGCAGTGACGCAATGACAGATTATTAATTGCCTTTCTTGTTCTGTTCCATCTATTATATGTTGATAATAGATAGGACAGAGCACTAAAAACCTCAAACAAAGCACTAAAAACTTAAGCTGTTTGCTGTGTAGTCTGAGAATGAGCTGTTTGATTTGCACCCTCTTCCTCTTCACTGTCCTCCATAAAAACCAGCTATTCAGGTCCATGTTGTTCTAGAAAGTTTGTATGTTGCTGCCTCAATTAACATCTCTGCTATACATTTAAAACATGGCTATATCTAAAATAATTTATCTTTTTGATTTTTGTTATCTTGTTTTTCATGAATATTTTACAACAATACAAAGAGCAATGTGTATTTTCCAATAATATAGTTTGTAATGGCTTTTTTTGTCATAGATTATAATCATATATTTTTTGGATTTGTTATTTATCTTTATAATGAAGTTGTCTGTATTAAGTAGATTGTGTTTAACACACACAAGAGTGATTTATTAGTTCAACACATAGTTATAGAAATTCTACTTTATCTAAAAAAACCCTGCACTTTATAAACACACACACACACACACACACACACACACACACACACACACACACATAAATACATGTAAATAAAAATACCAAAAAAAAACCATCAAATGTGTTTTAGTCAGAGTATTATTTTATACAGAAACAAATATTTGTAATTCAGATAAGAATGAAGTTAGTGTTTTAAAATCTTAAGGAAAACAAATATATTGGAATATAGCACATGAATTTAAATTCATTCAACTTCAATTACAAATACAATCTTACTTTTATTTAAAGCAATCTATACATTTAAAAGATGGGGGTTATATGCCTATTTGTCATTTAAAAAAATTGTTATGCCAAAATTGTTTATGCAAAAGACAAGGACTTAGAGACAAAGACTTGTAGGAAAAATCACAGCCAGCCACACACACACACATAAACACAGACAACAGCCCTCCCTTCCCCACACACACACACCATACACA
>NW_024121360.1:0-70752 GCF_016745375.1 Pimephales promelas | reverse complement strand
AGAAAAGACTTATTTTAAAAACATAAAAAATCTTACCGATCTAAAACTTTTGACCGGTAGTGTACATTAGCAAATGTAAATACTTTTGGCGCCCCTATTCAATCGATACTTGTTCATTTCGCATTCGAGAACCATAATAGTTCTAGCTTAGAGTTATACTGCCAAAATTATCTTACTTCAAATATAGAAGTTATTCCATTAACTCATACAAAAATAACAAAGCAATCGCCTAGTCCAAGAAAATATAAATATTGATTATATCTTACCTTGGTGATTGTTTGCAGTATTCGTCCTCCCTCAAACTGACAATCCTCTGGCTTGGTTTCGAGCTCCTTTTTCGCGCTTCACGGCTAGGTTTAAATTTAAAGGCCCAATCGTCGGTTTGATTTATTTATTTTTTTTCTCCCTCTAACTGACGTTGGTTTCCAGCGCCTTTTTCAAATTTTACAGCTACGTTTAAATTTAAAGGGTTAGTTCACCCAAAAATGAAAATTAAGTCATTAATTACTCACCCCCATGCTGTTCCAACGCCGTAAGACCTTCGTTCATCTACTGAACACAAATAAAGATATTTTTTTATTGAATCTGAGAGCTGGATCAGTCCTAGATAGACTGCCTAAGGGACTGGCTCTTGACGGCCCATAAAGTCATTAAAGAAAAGGTTTAAATATTCCATGTGCCTACAGCGGCTCAATTATAAGTTTATCAAGCGACGAGACTACTTTTTGTGCGAAAAAAACATAAATAACGACTTTATTCCACTATTCCATTACTTCCTTATGGGCGCATGCGCGAGAACTGAGACGAGGACGTTCTCATTCGTCTACTTTTTGTTACCGGCTGCTCACCGCTTAGGAGTTTTACCGCCACCTACCGTATAAAATGATGATCCATATATAAGGCGCTCCGGATTATAAGGAACACTGTCGTTTTTTGAGAAGATTAAAGGCTTTTAAGTGCACAGCGCGCATCTTCCTTTGCTTGTAAACAGAAAGTTTTGCGCTTCCAGCTATATCAGCACATCATCTTATACGGTAGGGGGCGGTAAAACTCCTAAGCGGTGAGCAGCCGGTAACAAGAAGTAGACGAATGAGAACGTCCTCGTCTCAGTTCTCGCGCATGCGCCCATAAGGAAGTAATGGAATAGTGGAATAAAGTCGTTATTTATGTTTTTTTCGCACAAAAAGTAGTCTCGTCGCTTGATAAACTTATAATTGAGCCGCTGTAGGCACATGGAATATTTAAACCTTTTCTTTAATGACTTTATGGGCCGTCAAGAGCCAGTCCCTTAGGCAGTCTATCTAGGACTGATCCAGCTCTCAGATTCAATCAAAAATATCTTTATTTGTGTTCCGAAGATGAACGAAGGTCTTACGGGGTTGGAACAGCATGGGGGTGAGTAATTAATGACTTAATTTTCATTTTTGGGTGAACTAACCCTTTAAAGGCCCGAATCCTCAGTTTCCTTTTTTTTTTTTTTTTCCAATTATTTTCTTTATTGAAGCGACCAAAAAGAAGACTGAGTTTGCTGGCACTGGGGGAAGGCCACCACCAGTCAGCTTCACTCCTGCACAGGAGCTGCCTGGCTTTGGAAATTAATAAAGGGAGGCCCGTCCTTGAGGGAATAGAGGGAGGGACATCATCTAAAATGATATCACGTAGTTTAAGGAGTGAGTATATAAAAGGTGTGTGTGTGTGTGTGTTTTATTATCATTATTCCTTCATGACTAACTGATTTCCTCCTTCCTTAGGCATTGTAGGCCTAAGTACATCATAGCAGTAATGTCATGTGGTAATTGTGCTATTGTAATGGTGCATTTTGGTAAAAAAAAAATATATATATATATATATATATTTTCTATGAAGATTCTGTATGCTTTATGGATCCACCAGACATCATGTTGCCTGTGAGTATGAGACCTTTTAAATCAGTTATGTAAGCTAACGAGTTTAACTGAGTTTAATCAGTGATCACAGACAGGGAGAAGGCCCATCAGTTGAGGAGGATGAGGAGACTGTGTCTGTATGTTCAAGGAGGGGGTACTCACAGGTTTCATGCTATACTGTATTGAATATTAAAAAGTGTACTTGTGTGATAAAATGATCATAATGTGTTTTCAGGATGCTGACAATGTTCTAGAGCCCTCTCAGTCTGGGACCACATGTGACAAAGTGAGTATTAAGAAATGAAAACAATGTGACAAGAATAATGAAATAACTTAAATGTTGCTACATACCCAGAAAACATAAAAGGAGAGTATAAACGTTACTGCCTTAAATAAATGGAAGCAACTGATATCGACATCAAAGTATAAAAAACTAAAGATGAGGAAGTTGGAGCTTGAAATTCAACAGCTACAGAAAAATGCAAGTAGAACTACCATTTTTTTAAATCTTTTTGATCATTTGCAACATTTATTTGTGTGTTTTCACCCCTAACTGACAGATTCACTCTGACTAAAGACAAATCACATTAAATACTTTGACCTCTGTGTGTTTGTTCAACTAAGGAGATATATAATAACCATTAAGTCTAATGTGTTAAGCTCATTAATAAATTCCAAATTAAACATTAAATTACTAGTCATTAACTAAGAGTAACATTTTCTCTAGGAGGTCGTATAAGGAATAAAGAAATAGAAAAGAGTAATTAATTACATAACATTAATTCATTATTACAGTTAAACTTCTTTTAAATGAGCGATCATTTCACTTGATAAGTGTCACAGTCCTTCGTCTGCACCATCCTGTCTGCGTCTCCAGTACTACACTTCCCATGATCCTCTCGTCACTGCGGGAATGTCCATCTTTACTTTTGGGTCGGTCAATCTGTCACGGGTGTGGGAGCAGGCAGAAGAACAAGCTGAGTCCAAGACGCTCCAATATACAGATTTACTAATAATTAAATACAAATACAGGCAGGAAGACGGGGTACACCATTCACGGTGGAGGAAGTCACCAGCACCACTCCAAAGCTCGAGCTCTCCTCTCCGCTGGTTCCGCCCAGCCTCGCCGAGCCCGAGATCTCCTCTCCACTGGTTCCGTCCAGCCCCGCCGAGCCTAAGCTCTCCACTTCGCTGGTTCCGTCCAGCCCCGTCCAGCCAGCCCCAGAGACCGTCCAGCCAGCGCCAGAGACCGTCCAGCCAGCGCCAGAGACCGTCCAGCCTGAGCCCGAGACCGTCCAGCCAGCGCCAGAGACCGTCCAGCCTGAGCCCGAGACCGTCCAGCCTGAGCTCGAGACCGTCCAGCCAGAGCCCGAGACCGTCCAGCCAGAGCCCGAGACCGTCCAGCCAGAGCCCGAGACCGTCCAGCCAGAGCCCGAGACCATCCAGCCAGAGCCCGAGACCAGGATCCCACCCAGCCTCCCTCTCCCACCTCCTCCCGTCACGCAGCCGTCAGCCCTCCCGTCTGCCAGCTCCCCTGACCCAGCCTGGTCATGGGATCCCCGGTTTTTGGCTCCCCCGTGGCTCTTACCTCCCTTAGCTCCTCCATGGTCCCTCAGTTCACCAGCTCGGCCAGGCTCCCTCGACCCTCCGGATTCCCTTCGCTCCCTCGTCATCCTCCCTTCACCTTTGGACTTCATTCCTCTGGCTCCGCCCCGTCATGTCACCCCCCCGGTTCTGTCGGACTCCTCACTCCCTCCAGTCACCCGTCAGCCCTCACGCCCTCTGACCTCACCGTGTCCCTCTGTGCCCCTGTCGTCACTTCAGTCACCAGAGCCTACGGTGTCACCATGGTCCCTCGGTCCCTCCTCAGCACCCGATGTCGTCTGTCCCTCAGCGTCACCCTGGTCTCCTCTCCCATCTGCTCCGCCCCTGTCTGTCGGCCCCCTGGTGTTGTCAGCCCCGCTTCCATCGGCTCCACCAGGGGTCCTCCCTCCATCTGCTCCGCCCTGGTCTCGCCCGCCATCTGCTCCGCCCTGGTCTCGCCCTCAGCCTGCTCCGCCCTGGTCTCGCCCTCAGCCTGATCCGCCCTGGTCTCGCCCTCAGCCTGCTCCGCCCTGGCCACGCCCTCAGCCTGCTCCGCCCTGGTCTCGCCCTCAGCCTGCTCCGCCCTGGCCAAGCCCTCAGCCTGCTCCGCCCTGGCCACGCCCTCAGCCTGCTCCCCCTGGAGGGCCTCCTACTCCAGACCACGCCCTCCAAAGCCTCCAGGGCGCCCACCCCCCCTCCCCGTTGATGCTACGGCGTGAGGTCACGCCTACCGGGAGGGGGGAGTACTGTCACAGTCCTTCGTCTGCACCATCCTGTCTGCGTCTCCAGCACTACACTTCCCATGATCCTCTCATCTGCACACCTGAACTCACTCCCTCATCAGCCTCCCGTTCAGCGTCCTGTTCATCTGTTTCACCTGTCTTCACCTCATTATGTTTGATTCTTCTGTGTATTTAGTTCTCCCTCCTTCAGTCTGTCTTTGTCGGTCAATGTATTATGTTACCCGGTGTACCCCGTCTTCCTGCCTGTATTTGTATTTAATTATTAGTAAATCTGTATATTGGAGCTTCTTGGACTCAGCCTGTTCTTCTGCCTGCACCCACACCCGTGACAATAAGACCCTTATTCATCGTCTGGAATTATTTCTTTCTAACTAATCTTTATATGTATGTATCTATTATTTATCTATCTTTCTAACTAATCTTTCCTAAGCAAACTTGACGATCCAGGAATATAATTTCTGGGGTACTTTGTATGCATGTACTGCTGTGTGATTTTTCTAATGTTAAGATTGCACCCCTGTCTTAATATTTTTTCGTAAGTCTTTCTTTTTCTCCTTTTTTAGGAGAATTCTGGAGGAAATGGACCTGCTAGGGAAGGTCACTCCCTTGCAGGCCAAAAGAAAATGGGACAACTTAAAAAATTGTATTGTGGTGTTCTTGTTGTTAACAGCAGGTATGGTGTATGTGCTCTGCCTTATAGGATTGCAAGTGTCCTGGGACTGGTGAGGGGGTGAGAGGGAAATCCACTGCTGCAACTTGGCCCTGGTTTGTCCACATGGATGAGGTCTTGGGACAGAGGCCTTCCAACAACCCCCCTGTCCTAATTGCCTCTATCCCTGAGGACAAGCCTGGGCCAAGTTCAGCAGTGGCTGATCCAGCCCCAGCCGCGGCACCAGCCCCAGCCGCACCAGCCAACAGAAGGAGAGGCAGAGGCAATGATGAGCTCATTGAGCTTACCAGGGAGGACATGAGGTTTCAAAGGGAAACGGAGGAGAGGCGAGTCCAAGAGAGCAGAGAACGGATGGACAGACTCTTTTCTCTACTTGAGAGAATGATTGAAAAACAATAATTTAATTTTTTTATGTTTTTTGTCACTGATTTGTGTAATTTAAGCTATTTATAAATGACGCATTTTTGTAAATTGTTTATTTTTGTTATACAAGTTTACATTAGGAAATAAAACAAGTATTATTTTTCTGAACATTGTTGACTTCTATATATATATATATTTTTTGCATTTAAAAAGGGAAATTATTTCAAGTTCTTTTCACAAATATTTACAACAATAGGAAAACAATTCAATTTAAGGATAGATAAAACAACAAAAAACAACAAAATGTATGCTTTCAGCTGAACAGGTAGACCCTGATGCTACTGCTGGGCCAGGATGGCCTCCACAATAGAGACCCTGGTAAGACCTCCTGCTGGTGGAACATCATCTGGGATGGGCTCCAGTCCAGAGTGTTTGAGTGCATATTTCCACTATCCACTAAGTTGTTTCAATGGGTTTGCAGGGCTGACTCAATCGACGGCTGCCATCTCACTGAGATAATTTTAAAAAAGAGGAAAGAATAAAATAAATTAACTTGTGTCTTCAATTCAAAGCGTACAATATTTCAACATTTAAACCCATTCTATGGACATTCATTTGAGGTTTCTCTTGCCTGTTACAAGTAGTCGTGGTCGATGGGAACCTCCTCCAGGGCAGACACCTCTGCAGTCAGCCGGTCTCGCCAGGGAGCACCACTGACAGTCTCCAAACCATGCTCCCCCTCATCCTCTGCATCATCCTCTTCATGCTCATCCTCCGGGGGCATGATGTCACCAACCCCAAGGCAGATGTTGTGGATGACGGCACAGGCTGTGATGACCTGCATTGAAAAAATCTATTGAAAAAGCCTCTTGTATGGAGTGATGAGGGGGAGCGGGTGTTGGAGACATGGGTACCCTCCGTCTGCGAGGATGAAGTGCCCTGGAGGAGGGTACACTGACCTCCTGTACAGTGGGCTGTACCGAAGCACTCAAGCGTCATGTACTGACCCAGGCCAGCCAACGTAGGTGTCAATAAAGCGGCCCTGATGGTCACAAACAGCCTGCAAGATGATGGACGGGAACAGTTTCCTGTTCCTGTAGCACTGACCATCAGGGCCGCTTGGAGGCTTGATGCGGACATGGCAGCCGTCGATTGCTTCTGCAGCTTTCAAGAAAGCTCGGTGTCTGGCCAGCCCTGCAAACCCACGGCAAACTGCCTCCAGGTCTTCTGGGGTGTTGGGGAAGTGAATGACTTGGTGGCGAATGGCCACCACCTCCTCAGCGACCCGGTGGACAATGCGTTGGACAGTGGAACGAGGCATGTCAAACACTCCGGAAACGACCCTGTATGATGTGCCACACGCCAGCCAGAAAAGAAACACCAGGGTCTCTATTGTGGAACCCCATCCGTGTTGCCGTTCATTCCCCAACAGGTCCAGCAGAACTCTCAGGGCCTCCCTGCTCAGCCGAAAATCAGGTCGTGTATCCATGTCATTAAAAAACCTGTCCAGCACAGGCACATTCAGGTTTATCCTGCAGTACAGGGGTCTGGTCTGATTTATGGAAAGAAACAAAAGAGTTTTAATAATGGCACATAGGGGAAATATTACTAGTTATATTTAAAACCTTGCTCATTGAAGAGTAAAAGTAAATGTATGTATTATGCATACAAAAAATAATACTCTGGGTTTTTAGATATGATGTTGTTGCATTAATATTACTGCTGCGCTATGTGTATGTTGCATTTTACATCTGAATATGTTGAAGGGTGTTATATTTAAAGTACTTTACTGTTGAGTAGTTTAACAATGCATCATATTGTAAAAGACGATGTTAGTGTTGGTATCCTTTGTGACCCCTCATTACTTGACTTTTGTACGTGAATACTTAACGAATATAGCCTACTTGCTTACAGTCAAAAGCAAGTTTGTAAATAAATAAGATCACTATGACCAAGAAATAAACTCCATAAAAATCACATCTTCGTAAGGTATAGGCTATAAATGAACAGTTGAACAGCTTTATGTGTCCCTATTTAGTATTTTCATAAGTATCATCCCATATGGAAAAGGTTTTCTAAAAACACCTGTGATTCTTATATGTTCCAACAGAATATTGTAAGGGACATATATGCTGCAAAATCCACATATATAAATTGCATAATATTAATATATTTTTTAATCATATATGTCATATACTGCATGTCCTACACAAAAGCCCAACGCGTTCTCATCCCAAAGCGCCATATAGGACGCTTTTGCAAAAGCGTAAATATCCAACGCACATGGCACCCTTTAACGTCTAATGAGACGCTTCGGTTAATGGTTAAGTTTAGGTATGGTGTAGGGTAAGGGTTAGACCACTAGGGGGCGCCTTCTGCCCAAATATTTCTTGATGTAAATTAATTTAATATTCATGTCCAGCATCTTAAAATATTAAGTTGACTTTCAAACTCACCCTGATGTCATCCAAGATATCTATGTATCACTTAAATTTTTTATACACAGAATGGACTTCAATGGCCACCAACTATTCAAATGTTCAAAGAAGTTTCAAAGGTATATATATAATATAATATTATATTATTATATTATATTATTTTTAGTAATTTTTAAAAAAAAAAAAAAATTTTTAATGACCGATCGTTTCGCTAGATTAGACCCTTATTTCTTGACTGGGATCGTGTCGAGACTTCGAAGCTACATTGAGACGGACATTTGAACCTTATTTGAAAATTTGAATCTTTGGTTACCATTGAAATCCTAGAATGTTTTCCTCAAAAAACTTAATTTATTTTCGACTGAAGAAAGAAAGACATGGATATCTTTGACATCAGGGTAAGTAAATTATCAGAAATGGGGGGGGGGGGGGGGGGGGGAGTGAATTAATAAAACAGTGCAGTTTACCAATCAGTGTAAGGCTGCAGTTCACTCAACCTCTTGCTCTTATTCTTTAGAGCCCTAAGTGGAGCCCTATGCCATAGTCAATCATGCTCATACACTGCAGTGTTTCCTCTAGGATTTTTTCAAGCTGTGGGGGCAGGCCCATTTCCCCAGGGGGAGGGGGCGTGGCCCACGAGTGATATTCCCTTAGGCCACGCCCCCTTGTCTCCCCAAAGTATTATAAGCGATCATGCGCATCCCGTGTGCAGAATGATGCACTTGAAGCAACACCAAGTCACAGCACGCAACGCTTCACATTGAAAAGAACATAGCGAAGGGATTATATCTATAATCTATGCTTAGTAGGGCTGCACGATTTGGGGAAAATGTCATATTGCCATTATTGAGCCAATATTGCAATTGCGATATGCGACTCCGATATAATAAAATGGTTTCATGAGTCCAACTTGCTTGGTTCTAAAGTAAAATGCACACACAGATTAATGTTTATTTCTCAACTCAAACTAAAAACAACAACTTAAAGATTGATAACACCTATAATGATCAATAAACCATCAACCAAACCAACATTACAGTGATTGCATCATTACAATTGAAAGCTATCAACTTTTAAAAAAATATTAGGCTTAAAAAATATATATAACAGCTTTTAAATTAAGTGAACTTCAAACAATCCCCACATAAACCCATAATAAAAAACATATTTACCTGTGCCCTTCCTGTCTTAACAGGTACAGAATGAATCATAAATTATATATAGAATAATCCTTATTAAAGCTACAAAAGTTCTTTAGTCAAGATCAGTGAGTAATTTTCTAATTTCCCTTTGTTCTTTGATTAACTTTACCGACAGAACGCTTTATTCGCTGCTGGCCCTTTAAGAGAACCCGTTGCCGAGACGCGGATCTCACACGCGCCTCATAGCACAACTCTTTTCATCCATAGACTTTTCTTATGTTATGAAGATACTAGACAAAACGACATTTTGGCATAATTGTGTGTGTTATTGTTCGTTCAAGCTCGAAAGAGAACTGTATATTCTGGCACGCGGTCAGTGCATGCGCATTATGCGAGTCTCATCTATTCTAGGGCATTCACAGGCAGCTTTTCACTTCTTGTCGTGCAAAATGCGAAAAGGCATTTGCTCGAATAAGAAGGGGATCTTGTAACACTAGTCAAAGGATGACAAAAAAGAAGAGATGCGTTATATAGCCCTAATTTGTTTATTTCATATTAAATCGCGGCATTTTGCGTTATATAATTAGGTTTGAGATCGCTATTACGACTGCGGACTACGACTGCAAGGGAGAGCGGATGTGCAGAGGCACATCATCAGTGACGGTCACAAAAAAACCCAGAAAAGTCTTGAAAGCTCCCAGAGAATACACAGTTTGTTTTGTTCAAGAACTGATGAACTGAATCTTGAGACTCAGGTGATTTAGTAAATTAAGATCCATGCAAGTTCTCACATAGGCTCACGTTCAACTTCAGATGTTAAATTACATCTTTTTATGTATTATATATTTTACTTTATTTATGTACTAAAGGTAACATTTATGTTTCTCATTTTGCAGACTAGGAGAGCAGAGATCAAGGTTGCGGTGGCCATGGTCAACCATAATATTCCATTAGCTTTCGCTGATCATCTTAGTCCTCTTTTCAGGGAGTGTTTTCCAGATTCAAAAATTGCGAAGAAGTATTCTTCAGCGAGAACCAAAACGTCGGCCATCATTAATGGAGCAGTCAGTCCCTATCTTTTGTCGGAGCTTGTAAAACACTTAAGGGAGAAGCCGTTCAGTCTCACAACAGATGGGTCCAATGACACAGGTGACATTTAATTATTTCTCTTGGGTACCTTTTGCAACTAACTTTGGCCTGACTTAACTATATTACTGTGAATTCAGGGAAGGAGAAAATGAATCCCATTACTATAAAAACCTTTGACAAGGATGGGGTGGTCCACCGATTCCTAGACATGGGGGTAACAGAAGGAGAGCATTGTGGCACTGCAGCAACCATTTTTGCCAAAATAGACTCTGTGTTGAAGAAGCACTCAATACCGTGGACTAATTGCATTTCTCTATCGGTCGACAATGCCAGTGTCAATGTGGGAGACAGAAACTCCATAAAAACAAGGGTGCTGAAAGAGCACCCCTCCTTGTTCATATTGGGCTGCCCGTGCCACATAGTGCACAATAATGCATCTGCTGCTGGTGCAGTGTACACTGAGGTAAAGACTGAAATTAGTTCCAGACACGTATTACACAAATGTACTCCAAAGGAAAATATTTATTTACATACAACACTTGCATGCTTTCTGGGAACTGTGTTAATATCTGCCTTTAAAAAAATAGATCACAGGGTTTGATTTTGAAGACATGGCTGTGGATGTGGGCTATTGGTTCAAGAGCAGCACCAAACGGAAGAATAAACTTGATGGTAATTCAGCCACCTCATTTATTATGAAATTTTAACTACATTTCAGTAATTGTTGCTAAAGAGGGGCCATTCGGCCAAAACAGACCATTTCAATACCCTGCCTAAATGTGAGGGGTAATAGGACTGTAAAATTGTATTTGAGCTTATCGATAAATCTAAGTAGAATACATTTATTTTAAAGACATTTAAATACATTGAACTGCTCATTTGGATTAATCAATGGTTTATCATTTCAGAGTTTTGTGTGTTCTGTGACACGACTTACATGGAGACGCTGCTTCTGGAGCAGGTTGTGACCCGTATTCTACGCCTCTATGCTGCGCTCAAGAGTTATTTTGGAAGCTGCAGTAAGTATTGACCTAGTGTATGCTTTATAAAATTATTGACTGAATATCACTTGCTATGGAACCCTATCCTGAGTAATGTATAACATCACAAGATTACAAGTAGGGATCAATGAATTACATTGAGTAAAAGTTCATTTTTTCATTCAATAACGTAATTCAATGTTTCATTGATTCATTATACACAATGTGAAAAATGCCAAGTCTAATTTTGATGATTAGGCTATAGCTTACAGGTTTTAAAACAGAACTGAGTATCTCAGAAAATTAGAATATTATGAAGCAGTTCAATATTTTCAGATTCACTTTGTCACACCATCATTATTGCTGGTATATATATCATTAACTCAAATGAGCATAAATGCAAAGTTTTCTGAGCCTTGACATTCTCTGTCTGATTAGATTTCAGAATTATTGAAGTAGCCTAAATTAACTTTTCATCAATATTCCATTTCATTAATCATTACTTATTGTTTCCTATTGATATTCCTATTGCTTTTGCCTGTATTTCTACTTTCAGATGAGAAACAAGCAAGATGCGTCCGATTGCGTGTGCTGTTTGAAGATCCAATGACTGAAATTCACCTGCTCTTTTATCAGTCCACGCTGATCATCTTTACAAACTTCAACCTTCTCTTCCAACGTCAAGACCCCTCTGTCTACCTACTACATGACCAAGTATGAAACATTCAATGTTGCAAGTCGTTAATATTACAGATTATTACTTGGGACTTGAATCCTTATTTCTGAGCCATCCCAACTGCTTTGCTTAAAAGTAAGTAGAATAACATTTTTGTGTTTTTTGTTTACTAAAGATCAGGTTTTTCATAAAGAAACTGATGTCAAAATTCCTGAAGCCAGGAGCTTTCAGAACAGTTGATGTGGACAGTGTGGACATCATGAATGAAGAGAACCAACTCCCAGGTCAGTATGAGCGCACAAAAGACAGTTATCTTAACACTTTGTTGGCTGGTCTTAAGTTGCTCATGGTGATCAATTGTGCATTCTGTGATGCCTGTAGATTCACAGCTTGGCATTGGCTTCACAACAAGAACCACTTTGAACAGACTCCTTGAAGCTGGTCATGTCTCCCCTGAGGCTGTTAAGAAGTTCCACATGGCAGCAAGAAGTTTCTTCATAAGATCAGTGGAGTATGCCTTATCCAAGTTGCCTCTGAATGACCACATGCTGCAGTATGCCAAGTTTGTGGACTTCAAGCAGAAAACGGATGTTGCTGTGGATTATGTGCAGTACTTTGTTCAAAGGTATCCATCCTACCATCATTATAGTCAGTGTTGTGCAAGTTACTTCCAAACTGTAATACATTATATATTACTTGTTACTGTTACTAAAAAGTAATTCATTACCTTACAATATTACTGTCTCAGAATTGTAATGCGTTACATTACTCCTGTATTACTTTTGAGTTACTTTCACCAAAATAACTACAGATGTAGTTATAATATAAAAAATAAAAAAGCAAAATGTACTACAGAGCATTTTACATCCAGTAGAAGGCAATATTATGTAGCATAATGATTGTGTGCTATCCAGGCTACTAACAATATCATATAATTGGCAAAGTGAAGGCTCAAGAGAAGAAAGAGAGGATGACAAACAGAATCACAAACGATCCAAGTCTGTTAAAAGTATGGTGGAGGTAAAGAGATTATCTGGCAATAGCTTTGGTCTATTCATTTTAGATGCTCAAACTAGGCGCGCTCAACTGCCAAGACGTTTTTTGGGTGCGAGTTATAAAACAGTGATCAAAGTAAAGAAGAAGAACCGCACTCTCTAGTTAAATCTCATGAAGATTTATTCATTCACCATGTCCACACAGACGCGTTTCGGCCTAATTTCGGCCTCACTGATGATGGCTTAGGCCGAAACGCGTCTGTGTGGACATGGTGAATGAATAAATCTTCATGAGATTTAACTAGAGAGTGCGGTTCTTCTTCTTTACCCTATTCATTTTAGAGACAACAGAACTGTATGTAAACTTTAATGCCATGACAAGAAGTCACAAGATGCACATCTGTTCTTTTATTGTTGCCATTAATTTATTTTCTTTGAATTCAAGAGGTTCACAATACAAAACTGTCATGCACAAAGTGAGCATGATGAACATAGCTTATGCTGCTTTCTCTGGAAGTATAAAGTGCAATTGGAGGACCAACCCTCAGCCTGTCATTTTAGTCCATGAAAATGAACATAGGCTAAACATAGCCTAACTGCTGCTTAGAAGAAAAAAAAAAAAGAACAAATAGAGACCCTTAGGCTTATATGCCTCTAAAAAGGCTCAAACAAAACAGGCTTCCAAATAAAGGAATGTTCAAATAAATCCACTTAGGCTACAACAAGACAGATTGCAATTGTCTCTATGAAACTAAAGGCTTCAAACTGAGACTAGACAATTTTCGAGAATACAAAAATGAGATTAAAGTGCTTGGACCTAACAGGAAATATGGCTAAGTCACAACTTCAAAAAAATTCAGCAATAAGGAAGTCATACGAGAAATAAATGCAAATAAAAACTTTTGGAAATACAAAACTGAAATTAAGGGGTTTGGGCCCACAAGGCCTGACAGCAAATATGGTTCAAAATCTTCAAAACTTAAGTAATGGTCAGATATTGATAACAGGAAAATTGGATTTAAAAAGTTCTGTTTCCTGCCAAATATAAAACAGAGGTGGTGTGCAGCTAAACATGGAAAAGTTCAAGTAAAGGGAAATTGAAGCTGTGCTTCCTTACGACTATGGTGGGCCTATTCCATTTGACTGAAATATCTGTTGTACCGCATCAGAATAAGGCGCTGAAAGCGTTCATTACCAAGACGGTTGCGTTTTGGGGTGAGTACCAGACTACCAAGACTGAAAAGTCTTTCGACCGGTGCACTGGATGGTGTTGGTGCATTATAACGTAGTGCAATTTTTTTAATTCTTGGAAACTGATGCAGGCTTTCCATCACTGGATCAGAATTGAAATAAGAGGCTACCTCTGTTTCCACTGACATAGGTGTATCAGCCATGGCATTGGGCTTTTCATCAAATGAAAAGAAGTCATCATCACGGGAGGTGACTGCAGCAGGTTGAGGAGCACCAATCATTGGGGTGGCAGGCTCTTCAACTGTTAGGGTGCGACACTCAGTGGTGAGAAGGTACTTGAGGTGATCTCTTCTGGTTTCCTCTTTTACCCAGCGCAGTTTAAATTTGGGTAGTGAGACGGCAGCCAGTAGGGCATCCTTGGAGTCAATTGTTGTGGCAAAGCGAGTTTTAATTGCTCCCACAATTATTTCAGGCAACCCAGTGATCATTTGTGAAAGGCCATTTTGCAGTGCTAAAGTTTTGGCCATTAGAACTTCAAGTGTTGGTTGAAGTGTCCCATAAAAACAAGTTTCCTCACCCTGTAGGATGTCCAGTGTAGCACTGAAAGGCTTCATAATGGAGCAGTATTCTTTCAGAAACTGGTATTCCCTTTCATTCATGCATTTAATCTGAACCTGTGTGCATAGATTGTTAATGTCAGTTAGTGGCATTTCTATGATCCGAACATAGGCGTCATAAAATGAATTCCACCGGGTGACTGAGGGCACAATCAACTTCCTTTTACTGATCTCTTCTAGGCACTCAGATGCAACTGTGGACCGGCTAGCTTTGGTCCATAGTGCTGAACACTTAGCTGTGGAACTGCGGTAAACAGCCCTGGATTCTGGGTTTGATACCAACCATTTATGAATCTCATTGTTGGCAATGAGGTTGAGCGTGTGAGCTGCACATCTGTGATGTGCAGGCAACACACACAGCCCTCGCTGTGCATCCTCATCGTCTCCTTCAGTGAGAACGCTTTGGAGGTCGGTGAAGGTCACTTTCCCATCATCCTCCTCCTCTTCTTCTTCTTCGTCCTCCTCAGTTTCGACTTGTTGGTATTCCTTAAAAGCTTTAACAAAGTTGCTGCCATTGTCTGTCACACATGCAGTCACTTTTTCAGTAGTTAATCCATACTGGGAAAAAATATCCTCAAGTTCAGATGCAATTGCGTCATAAGTGTGTCTACCTCTGAACCTACGACAAGCGATTGCAGCCTTCTTCCGTTGCAATGTCTCCGAATCGATCCAATGGACCGTCACCCCCAAAAAACTCCTGTTGTGGGCAGTCCATATGTCTGCAGTTGTTGACACGTACTGCTGCTCATCAATTGTTTTTTTTAGCTCTTTTTCCATAGCAGTATAGGTCCTATCCAGTTCTTTGGTGAACGTTTTTCTGCATGGCAGTACATGCTGAAAAATAAGTAACATAAATAGATATTAAAACTCCAGTTCATGATCATGCTATGCTTAATCACACGTTTGCAAATTCATTGTCTGTTCCAAGAATCAATGTTCCATTGACAGATGCAAGAGTAAACATTCACATTATGCTGCTATATACTGTACACTGAAAAATGATTACTTGAATTAACTTTTTTTTAGGTAAGTGGTTGCAATCAATTTATTTTAGATACATTTTAAGTTTAGGTCAACACATTCAGTTTAGGTCTGTGGATGGCTATAACATTTTGACTACACAGGTGAAACTCGAAAAATTAGTGCAAAAGTTATAATTTTCATGATTATGGCTTATAGCTTATGAAATCCCCAAATTGTAAATCTCAAAAAATTAGAATATTACATGAAATAATTTTTTTTTAAAGTATTTTAAATACAGAAGAGTGGCTAATGGGTAAATTAAATCCAGGCCCTCTGAAAAGTATAACCAGCTAATAACATATTAGTTTCACCTTTTAATTTGAATTACTGAAATACACAAACTTTTACATGATATTATAATTTTTCGAGTTTCACCTGTACATTTCTATCCAGTGACCTAGAATCTATATGAACATAAACTAGCTAGATTGACTAGCTAGATAAAATTCTAGCTAATCACTCATGGAAACGTTAGCTTACCGTATCACTGTTGGTCGTCACAGGGATCTTGCTAACTAGGTTCTTGAACGCAGGAGATTCCACCGTTGACAATGGCAACATGTCTTCGACGAGATACTCTGCCACAAGTCTTCTGACTTCTCGAGGTTCAAGTGGCTTGATGGCACACCGAGAGAAATTTAATTTCTGCTGCTTTGGCTTAATACTCTCGTCCTCTGTATTTTTTCTCTTCTCAGTAAGTGCAGTGGTCGCATGACACCGTTCGAGATGTTTTTTTTAAATTGCTGGTGCTATTTCGCGACGTCGATAGTTCTTTCGGGTTTGGACAAAGGTTGCATTTGACTATGACGTTCTTCTTGTCCTTATCTCTGAAAAACTCGAAGTAATGGGCATACGTCCATCTCGCGAAAGTACAGTCTTCTGCCATCTTTACCCAATTAGCCACTCTTCCACTTGCCAGCGCGAGCACAGAAGCCGTAATCTCGCGGGTCGCGGCACTCCTGTAAAACACGCCCTAAACACGCCTTCACTGTACTGGACTACATAGAGGGAGAATATGAATTAAATAAATCGCTATACAAATGTGTCAGAAACGGTCATTTAGTCTTCTAACTTGGACACCATATGCGGCTATTTGACTGCACGAACAGGTAATAACTTGCATCTTTCATTCCTTCGTCTCGTGGTCTTGTTTTTTTTTTTTTTTTACTATAAAATTTTGGGCTAAAAGTGTGTTGTAACAGAAGCGTTACTGAACATGTACCGAGTAAAATATTACTGAAAATTGATTGGTAATGCCTTACACTACTGCGTTACAGCAAAAAGTAATATGTTACTGTAATGCATTACTTTTGTAACGCGTTACTCTCAACACTGATTATAGTGGAGAAAAGGTGGAATAAGTTTAGGAGTTGGTATACTAGTGATGGTTCATTCTGTTTCTCTAATGTTTAGGTTCAATCATCTCCTGCCATATGATGAGCTGAAGGAACAAGACCACTTAAATGATGAATTCCTGGAGTACCAGATGATGGAAGAAAAAGACATCCCTGATGCCATCTGGAGAGATGCTGTTGTCAGAGAGAGTGCAGATGGAGAGTACCACAGGATGGATCGAATGTGGGCCTATCTCAGCACTGTGAAGAACCGCATAAGTTGAACCCTACGATTCCCAAGACTGGTAACGGTTGCACAGCTAGTGTTGATTCTGCCACATTCTAACGCTGATGCTGAACGTACCTTCTCTGTGGTTGGACTGAACAAGACAGACACACGGAATAAACTGTCTCTTGATGGCACACTTTCATCCATTATGTCCATCAAAATGAGCGACATTGAGCCCTGCTACAAATATGAGCCCCCTGCTCAGATTATTAAAGATGCTAAGTCTGCCACAACCCGTTACAACAGGCCAAACGTCAGTGTTTAAGAGAAACCATTCGAAATTCTGACACGTTCTCATATTCATTTTATTTGTTTTAGTTTACAAGGCACTTGTAAATACTTTTTGTGAGCAGCTATATTAATAAATGAAGGTTTTCAAGAAATGTTCCCACTATTTTTTTTCCCAGTAAAATTAGCCAAAGCAAAAAAATTTATGACAAACAGGAGGGTAATTGATCATTCTAAGGCCCCAATATATAGTAATTTTCTGAATATAAGCACCATGCATCAACCAATAAGAGGTTTGTGGTGGCGGCAGCAGTGGCCGCCGGCCAAAATTTCGAGTAGTCCGCTGCATGCGCATGTTTGGGGAGAAATTTCACTCCAGGCAAAACACCAAAGTTTGCAACCCTGGTTTTTTGAGCCTTTTCTTTTAACAGTTTTAATTTTCAGTGCGCATGAAGAGCATAGCACTCTGACTCCAGCAGGGTTCTCAAGTCTCACGCATTGGCCGTGAGACACACGCATTTCGACCGGTTCACACGCTCACACGCCACACTATGTATTTCTCACGCTGAAAAGGCAATGCCAACCAAGTTGTCCTGGCTGAAAGCTTTCTGTATACGAGGCGCAGGCAAACAAAGTGAAGTTTCCTGCCGCCAGCACGTATCTCCGCCAGATTGCGTTCGTTACTAGGCAACATATATGCGCGCTGCGTGCACCACTGATCTATACATGACATGTCATTCAGTAGCGCGAACACACGGAAATGGACGGAACATCCTCGGCCACCGTACGTTCGTTATAGGTAACCAACAACATCGCGCGAACACATGTGTCGTGATGGAGAAGAAGGTAAGTTGGAAGAAGCTCGTCTAAAAAAAAAAAAAAGAAAAAAAAGAAGAAAAAAAAGAAGCTCGTCTAACATTTTTAGACTAGAACATTTAATATATAGCCCATCGTACATTATTATTGATGCAGTCAAAAACTCTACAACTACTTTGCAACCAGGCTCAGTTTGGCTATCTTACGTTATCTGAAACTAAAAGAAATGTTAGTGGGTATGGAAAGGAATGAAGATTTACTCATTTTATTTTAAATTATATTATACTGTAATATTAATAGTCTTTCTAGTTACATTAAGGATGTATTACAGCAGATTGCTCTGGGTAATATTTAATCATTGTCATAATGTTGCATTTGTATTTTTCAAAGATGTCAGGAAAAAAGCAGAAAGATATTTTGTCATTTTGGGCACGAAAGGGTAAGCCCCCTAAAAAGGTTGCCAGATTAGAGGAGGAGACAGTGGAAGAGGTGGTGCACTCTAATCTGTCCATTTGTTCTCAATGTCCCACCACACAATAAATCATTCGTCTAGAAGTCGCATTCAAAATGCAATTTTTAAAGATTTGTTTGAAACTGTTTGGAGCAATTTGTTATATTTTTGGTTAGCTATATTTGTAATACTGCATTAAAGAGTATATTTGATGTGATGAATTGCTCTGTCATTTATCAGATTTACTAATTGTTATAATTTCAATTTGTTCTGGTTAATTATGAACAATGGGTAAAATTGGGGGCGGGGATGGGTGGGGCGGGGCTTCATTATGGCTCCTCCCCTAACCGCGTGTGATCTCACTCCAAGCTTTTGCTCAAACTTGAGAACCCTGGACTCCAGTGCTGTACGCCCGGCCAGGGAATGTGATTTAGAAAGGGCAATAAACTCCACTTCAGCAAGATAGTCATTTTATGCAAATCATAGACCTTTATGCTTTATCTACAAATAAAGTATAATATTGGGAACATTGATCTTGAAGAGAGTGTCGTCGTGTTACTGTCGCAACCGAACGTGACGCGCTGTGTGAATGCAGAATGGAGAATGACTGAGGCGTTAGAGTGTATTCTACAAGATACAGTTGAATATTTTACATATCAATAGTTTTATTTTAAATTCTGTATCACCAGATTTCATTTTCATTTGTGACAATTTCTGTAAACTTTATCACAGTAGGCCTACTAAGTTAGTACATCTACTATTCTTAACCTGAAAAGGATACTTAATGTATTAGAAAGATGATTCATGTGAAATAAGATGCAGAATTGTAATTATTTTTAGTTTCATGGATTCAAATGTCTCTCTAGTTCCCTTTAACGTTTTCTCAATAAAAAAATAAAATTAAATAAAATATAATACTATTCTTAACCTAGTACAAACATAAAATTTTCCTTAAGTTATTCTTATGCATATCACCACCAGAGTTTGTCACACACATTCTAGCCAATTTTCAACATTTTATTCACTGTTCTAGAAACATATTTGACGCCTCTGATTTAATAAACACTGTGTTGAATTACATCCGGGACTTTTACTTGCTGAGCGCGACGAAACGTGCAGAGACAGTTTTTACACAGACGCCATTTTCTTTTATTCGCGATGCAAGGCATTAGATGAGGGAAAACGCATGGAATAAGTGTTTTATCGCATTTAAATATGCATTGTATAACGTCTTATTGTTTTATAACAATGTGTATTTGCTGTGCGTGGCTAAACCGCTCTCAGGGGAGCACTTCCGTCGACGCCCGATGCAGACCCAGATAGCAAACTGACATTGAATCAACGTGGAAATATGACATCGAAACAACGTTGATCTGACATAGTTTTGCTCATCGAATTAACGTTGAACCAACGTCAGACGCGTCATTCTTTCAAAACTAACGGAAAATCAACTTGAAATCAACGTGTTGTTTCAACGTTATGAAAGCAAACCAATTTTCATTTAGCTTTGAAGAATGCCGCGTCTGACGTTGGTTCAACGTTAATTCGATGAGCAAAATCAACGTTGTTTCAATGTCATGAGAGACGTCGTTTCCACGTTGATTCAATGTCAGTTTGCTGTCTGGGGAGCTGACCAGGATGGGTTTGCTTTTTAACAGGGAAACGGCGAAAGTAAGTGTTTTATCTAATTTACAATATTTATGTTATAATATATTGATTTATAGTGATATTTAAATGCTTTGTGCGCTTAAACGAGCCGAATATTTTCTCTAAGGCGACTATCTTCTTTGACTCAATATACTGAGCTGACGACGAGGGAGGTTTGCTTGTATCGTTAAAACACAAAGTAAGTTACGTGTTTTTAATCTAATCTACAAAATGTATTTCATGGCATTATATTGTTTTGTAACGATATTTATGTGATGTGCGTGCTTAAACCTTTCTCACAGACTAAGTTAGGCCTGCATCTTCTTTGACTTGTGACGCAGTGCTGACATGGAGTGCTTTTAGCAGTAAAAACAAATAGTAAGTGTTTTAACTCATTACAATACGTGTTTTATATTGTTTATGACAATATTTGTGATGTGCAAATATTAAAAGTATATATTTATCCTCAAACTATCTTTTCTTGTTTACTAGCACACCTACTGAAAAATAGAAGAACACTTCCACAGACTGCAGAACAACAATGCACGTGAAATTGTCACTTTATTTCCTTTTTTGGAGGACCAATTTTCTTAGAATGGGTAATTAATTCTTTCAGATTAAATATTTATGCAAAATGTACTTCAGAATAACTTTTGATGTTGGGTGGTTATGCTTTCATGTTTAAATGTAAGTTATTGATTTAGCTATTTGTGTTTTCTAGGAGCATTTCTATGATGCACAGACTAGTGGCTAAGGCTATCCAGGCTTGGTGTTTAAAGACTGTACAGACTAGAACTTGGTGATGGTAAGATTTAACAGATAACATGAGAGAATCATGGGCACAAACAAAATAAAAAATCATTTATTTATTTATTTATTTTTGCTATTTGGTATAACTAAGATTCCCTTTCGAAGGGAACTCAACAATACGTCGAATGACGCTATGGGGAACGCCTCAGGCGTGAGAGGTGTCTGAAATCAAATATCAACTCACAGTAATCAGGTTGACCGGCGACAGCCCGTGCATCATCAGCTTGAATGATGAGCGCGTCAATCTGGATGTATAAGAAGGGCGCCTTGAAACCGTGACAACATCTTTTCGTCTTCAGGGACTGTTTGTCTGTGTGATAGTATCAACGATTAAGCGCGCAGAGACGTGGAGAAACACTTTGCGCGAGTGTGCCGACTTGTGTCCAGATATTTGACACCGGAGGATTCACACGATCTGTGCGTGTTCTGCCTGAAAGAAGAGCATGTGCGGGAAGCTCTTGAGGGAGTTTTTTGCGCGAACTGAGAGTTTTCCTTTCAGAACTCTCTGCTCTCGTCTGACCCACTTCTCGAGGGAAGTGGGCGCGGCATCTGAACCCCGCGGTTCCGGTTCCCGCTCGGGCTGAGGCTCAGTGGCGGTTGAGCTCGTGGAGCTTTCAGATGGAGCTGGCAGATTATCGGGAGAGGGGCGTTAACCTCGCGGATGATCTACCAGCTGACGAGGGTGAGTTACAGATTAATGTTGAACATCTAAGAAGAGAGAAAATGAGCGCTCTCTCTCTTTGGTGAATCTGTAACTGTTCTCTTTGGGCAGGGCAGGAGTTGGCTGTAATATATATATATATATATATAGAAAAGGATGTCAGTTTGTTTGAGACCGAATCATTTCAGCCCTCCTGCCCAGTGTACGCTGAGCTGGTTGACATTATGGGGCGCGCCTCAGACAGATTGCTGTTGCAGTGGAGGCGCGTCTGGGAGGAACCCGCTCATGGTATTTTGGATGGCTGGTTCCTCCCCACCCATAAGCCACCAGCCCGGATGAGCCTTCCATTCGTTTCCGATCTCCACGCTGGGATCGAGAGGGTATGGAAGAATCCGTTCTCCTCACGTCTCTATCTGCATCAGCGGGCTAGTTTCGCTGCTGTGGAGGGAGCCGTGGAGAACGGATAAGTGTCGAGGCCGCCAGTGGACGAGACGTTGGCTAACTATCTCGTCTCTGATTGGTCCTCTTCACTAAGAGCTCTGACCCTGTCATCCAAGCTGCTCAAGACATCTTCATGCTTGAATGACAGAGCGTACACGGCAGCAGGTCAGGCAGGTGCGGTTCTGCACGCCCTTGTGGTCCTCAGGCCTACCAGACCGATCTGTTGCGGGACTCCGGGCCACCAAGCAATCTGCTGTTCTGTCGGTGCTATGGTGGCCACGGAGAGACATCTGTGGGAGCTCCCACATACTGTGGTTGCCAGGTTACAGGCTTCACCAGGCCTTCCTGGTTATGAGCTCCCACATACTGTGGTCGCCAGGTTAAAGGCCTCACCAGGCCTTCCTGGTTATGAGCTCCCACACATTGTGGTCGCCAGGTTACAGGCCTCACCAGGCCTTCCTGGTTATGAGCTCCCACATACTGTGGTCGCCAGGTTACAGGCCTCACCAGGCCTTCCTGGTTATGAGCTCCCACATACTGTGGTCGCCAGGTTACAGGCCTCACCAGGCCTTCCTGGTTATGAGCTCCCACATACTGTGGTCACCAGGTTACAGGCCTCACTAGGCCTTCCTGGTTATGAGCTCCCACATACTGTGGTCGCCAGGTTACAGGCCTCACCAGGCCTTCCTGGTTATGAGCTCCCACATACTGTGGTCGCCAGGTTACAGGCCTCACTAGGCCTTCCTGGTTATGAGCTCCCACATACTGTGGTCGCCAGGTTACAGGCCTCACCAGGCCTTCCTGGTTATGAGCTCCCACATACTGTGGTCGCCAGGTTACAGGCCTCACTAGGCCTTCCTGGTTATGAGCTCCCACACATTGTGGTCGCTACGTTACAGGCCTCAAAGGGGCCTTCCTGGTTATAGTTCCCACATACTGTGGTTGCCGGGTTACAGGCCTCACCAGGCCTTCCTGGTTATGAGCTCCCACTTATTGTGGTCGCCAGGTTACAGGCCTCACCAGGCCTTCCTGGTTATGAGCTCCCACATGCTGTGGTCGCTGGGTTACAGGCTTCACCAGGCCTTCCTGGTTATGAGCTCCCACATACTGTGGTCACCAGGATACGAGCTCTCACGTACTGTGGTCGCCAGGTTAAAGGCCTCACCAGGCCTTCCTGGTTATGAGCTCCCACACATTGTGGTCGCCAGGTTACAGGCCTCACCAGGCCTTCCTGGTTATGAGCTCCCACACATTGTGGTCGCTAGGTTACAGGCCTCAAAGGGGCCTTCCTGGTTATGAGTTCCCACATACTGTGGTGGTCAGGTTATAGGCCTCACCAGGCCTTCCTGGTGATGAGCTCCCACACATTGTGGTTGCTAGGTTACAGGCCTCAAAGGGGCCTTCCTGGTTATGAGTTCCCACATACTGTGGTAGTCAGTTTACAGGCCTCACCCAGCCTTCCTGAATGTGGGCTCCCACATGATGCGGTAGCCAGACTACAGCCTCACCACCTTCCCTGAGCACTTTGCTCCCACTCTGTGGTCACCAGGCTTCAGGCTTCATTGGCCTTCCTGGTTGTGAGTTGTCACATGTCAGGTTGCAGGCTTCACCAGGCCTTCCTGAATGTGAAACCCCCACTTTTCGTGGTCGCTAAGTTGTAGTGGTGAGTCTTCACATGTCAGGCTGCAGGCCTCAGCGGCCTTCCTGAATGTGAGCTCCCCATGCATTGGGACTATCGGGTGTTAGGCCTTGTCAGGCCTTCCTGATTATGGGTTCCCACTTGTTGTGGCTGCTAGGTTACAGGCCTCAAGTTCGGCCTTTCTGAATTCAGAGTGAAGTACACTAACTCCTACTTCACCTATTATTGTGGTAAATCACATGACGGGATGTCTTGTGTACTTTCTAAAATCCATTTTGTATGGTAAGGGTCACGCGTGGTATGCTTCGGTCCCTTCTTATGTGGCTCAGACCCCGGTCTTCCCTTGGGTCCCACTTTAAGTGGCGTCCTGTCACTGGCTACAGGGATGCCCTTCTCTGGCTAACTTCTGGAAGAAGTAGCTTCCACTTGGTGGAGTAAGCTCCCACAGGTTGTGGTCACCAGGCTGGGTCTCACTGACCTTCCTGAGTACGAGCTCCCACCCAATGTGGTCGCCAGGTTACAGGCCTTACCAGGCCTTCCTGGTCATGAGCTCCCACACACTGTGGTCGCCAGGTTACAGGCCTCAACAGGCCTTCCTGGTTATGAGCTCCCACATATTGTGGTTGCTGGGTTACAGGCCTCACCAGGCCTTCCTGAATTCAGAGTGAAGTACACAAACCCATACTTCACCTATTATTGTGGTAAGTCACCCGACGAGATGTCTTGTGCACTTTTCAAAATCCATTTCTTATGGTGAGGGTCACGCGCAGTATGCTTTGGTCCCTTCTTATGTGGTTCAGACTCCGGTTCTTCACTTTGGGTCCCACTCTAGATGTGTCTTTGTCGCAATACATTACGACAGGCACTTCCCTTGTTCGAGCTATCTCCCACAACTGGTGGTTTTAGGTCTCATTAGACCTTTTTCGAAGGTAGCCCCACATTGTGGGTCTGTCAGGTTCTAGCCTCTGGCTTTCCTGAAGGATGAGCTTCCACATGCTGTGGTCGTTGGGTTTCAGGCCGCACAACGTACGGCCTTCCTGACATGAGCCCTCATGTATCGGAGCTCCCCACACATGGGGTCATCAGGTCTTAGGTCTCTTTGACCTTCCTGATTTTGATCCCTCTCTTACTTCCTCAGTGCTCAAAAGCGAGCACTGGGTGGAAACTCGTGGATTGAGTGTACGATTCCCATTGGTTCGAGGTTGAGTCACACTCTCCGGAGGATCCCGTCTCTGTGATCCGAAACTCGATGGTTTCCGCCAGCTTCGCGGGCCTTCAGTTTTTGGATGCCTTTTCTAGGCAATTTCCAGAGGCTCTGTCTTGGACGGACAGGCTATGGCCAGACTGTGTGTCTTAGTACAGATCACCAGGCCAGCTTGGGGGCATTTCACGAGGAGTGTTCTCCTGAATAGTGACTGGCTGGGGGTCCCTTTGGCCCCCTAGCCACACTCCCTAGAAGGGACCCCTTCTATTTTGAAGTTGTGGTCCTAAAGCCTTTGAGCGGGCCCTGATTTACTCACGTTATTACGTTCTGGTTTTTCTTGGTTCATTAGCTTGGGCTATGACCGGTAGGGAGTGCTGTCACTGACAGCCCAATGTAACATAGGGTGAGTGGTTTCAGTGTCCCTTGGAATTACTGGTTCTGACAGTTGTCACTGCCTTTCGGCATGCACTCCCCTCAGCATGGCGGAGTGGGTATTTCGTTCCCCATAGCGTCATTCGACGTATTGTTGAGTTCCCTTCGAAAGGGAACGTCTCAGGTTACGACTGTAACCTATGTTCCCTGAGAACAGGGAACAAGACAATACGTCTCGTTGCCATGCCTCGGGGCCTGCCTGCAACAGTCCCTTCAGACGATAGGATGTTGTCACGGTTTCAAGGCGCCCTTCTTATACATCCAGATTGACGCGCTCATCATTCAAGCTGATGATGCACGGGCTGTCGCCGGTCAACCTGATTACTGTGAGTTGATATTTGATTTCAGACACCTGTCACGCCTGAGGCGTTCCCCATAGCGTCATTCGACGTATTGTCTCGTTCCCTGTTCTCAGGGAACATAGGTTACAGTCGTAACCTGAGACGTTTTCTGTGTTTCATAACAATCATTTTGAATTTCTTCAGTCAAATAACTTTACAAATGTAATTTTTATTTTTTTACTTAAAATTAGTTTTCAAACCAATTGTTTTCATGACTTGACATATAGATGTTTTCTTGCTGTTTAATTTTAGACTCCACTGACTGGGAAATATCTGCCCATCACCTGTCCAACATCACAGCAACAAGAAGGGAACACAGATTCTTCCGGCGGCTGACTATTAGGGAGATTTCTTAAGGTGGGTGTCTAAATTTATGTCTGTCATTAATTACTCACCCTCATGTTGTTCCAAACATGTAAGAATTTCTTTCATCTTCACAACACAAATACAGATATTTTTAATGAAATCTGAGAGCTTCCTGCCCTCCATTGACGGTCTATGCAACTACCACTTTCAAGCCCCAGAAAGGTATAAAGCAGTGATCTCAAACTCAATTCCTGGAGAGCCACAGGTCTGCACAGTTTTGCTCCAAACCTAATCAAACACACCTGATCCAGATCCATTGAGCTAATCAAGGCCTTCAGGATTATTAGAAACTTCCTTACAGGTGTGAGTAGGAGCTAAACTGTGCAGAGCTGTGGCCCTCCAGGAATTGAGTTTGAGATCACTGGTATAAAGGTACATCATTATGCTCCCCAGGTCAGCTCCCCAGACAGCAAACTGACATTGAATCAACGTGGAAACGACGTCTCTCATGACATTGAAACAACGTTGATTTTGCTCATCGAATTAACGTTGAACCAACGTCAGACGCGGCATTCTTCAAAGCTAAATGAAAATCGAAAATTGGTTTGCTTTCATAACGTTGAAACAATACGTTGATTTCAAGTTGATTTTCCGTTAGTTTTGAAAGAATGACGCGTCTGACGTTGGTTCAGCGTTAATTCGATGAGCAAAACTATGTCAGATCAACGTTGTTTCGATGTCATATTTCCACGTTGATTCAATGTCAGTTTGCTATCTGGGTCTGCATCGGGCGTCGACGGAAGTGCTCCCCTGAGAGCGGTTTAGCCACGCACAGCAAATACACATTGTTATAAAACAATAAGACGTTATACAATGCATATTTAAATGCGATAAAACACTTATTCCATGCGTTTTCCCTCATCTAATGCCTTGCATCGCGAATAAAAGAAAATGGCGTCTGTGTAAAAACTGTCTCTGCACGTTTCGTCGCGCTCAGCAAGTAAAAGTCCCGGATGTAATTCATCACAGTGTTTATTAAATCAGAGGCGTCAAATATGTTTCTAGAACAGTGAATAAAATGTTGAAAATTGGCTAGAATATATTTTTGTATGTGACAAACTCTGGTGGTGATATGCATAAGAATAACTTAAGGAAAGTTTTATGTTTGTACTAGGTTAAGAATAGTATTATATTTTATTTAATTTTTTATTATTATTTTTTTTTTATTGAGAAAACGTTAAAGGGAAATACAGAGACATTTGAATCCATGAAACAAAAATAATCACAATTCTGCATCTTATTTCAGATTAATCATCTTTCTAATACATTAAGTATCCTTTTCAGGTTAAGAATAGTAGATGTACTAACTTAGTAGGCCTACTGTGATAAAGTTTACAGAAATTGTCACAAATGAAAATGAAATCTGGTGATACAGAATTTAAAATAAAACTATTGATATGTAAAATATTCAACTGTATCTTGTAGAATACACTCTAATAAATATTTTTTGTAATTCAAATGTGTGCTTGTGTGTGTAGTTTTAAATAGTTTTCTATTAAGTTTCATCAAATGTTGAGTATACAGTACAGTGTTTCCGCTACAAGTATATTTAAAAAATAGTGGGTTATTGGACACATAGTGGGTTCTTGGACAGTGGAATTATGGGATGGCACTTGGTTCTACAGACTCAAGGGCCCCAGCTGAGTGCAGATACATGGTTTCCATCCAAATATCTCTAAAGCTAAGCTTAAAAACTACTGTCCAAATACCCACTATTTGTCCAAAAACCCACTATTTGTGAAATGTACTAGCCCTGACCTTCATGCAATAAGCTGCAAATGGACAGAATCCCGCCTGCAATTTATTCAATAGGTTTTCGGGTAGTACATTTGAAAAGCAGTGGGTTATTGGACAAATAGTGGGTTTTTGGACATGTGTTTTTAAGCTTAGCTTTCAAAACATTTGCATGAAAACTATTTATCTGCACTCAGCTGGGGCCCCTAAATCCATAGCACCAAGTGCCATCACATAATTCCACTGTCCACGAACCCACTATGTTTTGCAATGGAATAAATGGTATGTGGGTCATCTCACGAACACACTATTTGTCAAATAACCCTCTATATTTGAAAAGTATTAAACCCGGCCTTCATGCAATTAACCCCTGAGCGAGGTCCAATTAGCATCAAAAAAGACAAGACAAGTGAAACTTTTAAAAGATTTATTTAATAACTAATTGAATGAACTGATTTGTCGTTTCCTCCTCCTCCTCCTCCTCCTATTCCGCATAGGGCGATGCCCTCTGTTTGGGTCGGCCTGTCCTGCAAAAAAAGAGAAAGAGACAAAGAGTCAGCAAACCCCACACCCACTGAAACTTGAACAGACCCACCAAAAGATGTACTTACTGAGTGGGACGCGTCCTCTTTTCAAGCCTGGCCCTCGCCTGCCTCCGGCTTCTAAATTCAATGGCCCTGAGGACCCGCAGCTCCCGGGAGCCCCCGTTTTGTGTGAGAGGTGGCTCCTGTCTCCTCCTCTCATTCAACCTCCGAAGGGCGTTGTAGCGCCGTCTCATGGTCGGCCACCTCCCGACTCATCTCCGCCAAAAACTAAAACTCAAAAATAATCAAAACCCAAAAGAAAATCAGGGAGGAGTTCTTCTGAAAAACAAAACAAAACATTGTTTTAGTGGAAGGCTTATCGAGTAACCGCGGAAACATTAAGAATCGTGCTGACAAACGGACTCTTACCCATGTCCACGCACTCCCTCTGCTGTGCCAGCGCTGTGGCCCCCGACGGCGGTCAGCTCGGCCCTTATGGGAGTGTTTTGTTCTGAAAAACAAAGCGTCGACTTAGTGGACCACTCGTGTATTATGTGCAGCGCTATCAGAACCGTGATGACATGGGGGATTCATACCTGTGATGGTGGCCTCCAGGTCGTCGGGGGTCCACAGCGCTGGCACAGGATTGACAGCAGAAAAGAGTTCATCTGAAAGACAAACCGTCTGTTTTAGTCATCAACAATCACTAACAATCATCGATGATCACCGATATCAGGATTGTGACGATCGACGGATCCACACCGAGTAGCTCCTGTAGGTCTGCGTCGTGCCCAGCATTGGGTGGCGGCACCTGAGACAGCGCCGGCTCCAGGGACCGGGCCTCGGCCTGGGAGAAGTCGGGGACCATGGGGACGGCTGGGTTGCTCAACCGCAGCGCCTGAAGCTTCCCCACGGTCACCGACTTCTCCAACTTCCTCACCACCCTCAACCTCGAGCTGGTCTGAAATGTAGAAAAACAGACGATGGCACTCATTATACCAACGACAAACATACAGCCGTATCACACACCGATTTAAAACACGGGGTCAGTTTTAACGCCGACTTACCGTCAGGTCCCTGTGACCCTTAAGGAGATGTTTCTCCGGGTACCTGACGACCTTGCCGCAGAGCAAGCAAGCCAAATCCATTAGCTTTACTCTGCGGCGGGCATATTTGATGATAATGCCCCTCTGCTCGAGGTTGAGCATGGCGTGGATGTCCCTCAGGTGCTCGCTTATGTATGCCAGCCGAGCTGGGCACATGGGGCATTGAACATCTGTGAGAAAAAATGTGCCAAAAAAGTCAAAACACACACACACATACACATTTTAACTATTTATTTAAGTCCACTTGAAAGAAATTATTTACAGGGACATAAACACGCACACACACACACACACACACAGCTTATGACACAAAACTGATGTGTAACAAACCATTTGTAACATTTTGCCATGGCCAACATGTCAACTTACCTTCTCTTAAACTTTTCGGCATCTTTAAAGTGTGTATGTCAGGTTAAATTTGTAATTATGATTAACACAAAATAGTTAGGGGAAAAATACGTTTGTCAAGTTGGTGTATTGTTTTGTATGTTTTTCGATACCTAAAGGCAGAATATAAGATGAAAAAGTTCGTTATTTTCAGTACTCACTTAAAACTGCTCCTCCCCCCAATCGAATCACTTGACGTCATAAGAGGGAGACGTCTTCCCAGGTCGCTGAGAGTGAGTCAGTGAGCTGTGTTGGTAATTGTACGAATGATAGAGCGAGAGAATTATTTGATTAGGACATTTATTTATTTAGTTATTTAAGTTAGGTAGTTAGTTAGGTATACGCAAGAAACAGGTTTGCCAACCGCAATTAAACCCTGAAGAAGAAGAAGAAAAATAAGAAATGTATATATGCAGGCGTATTATCACGATGGTGAATTACTGCGTTTGTACTGGGTGCAAAAACACCGTTAAAACCGGTCACAGAGTCCACTTTTTGATGACAGCCGCGAGACTAGCTCTCAGAATATCAGCACTTCGGCAAACCTGACTGTGGCGAGGGGGCGTGAGTCTGTAGCAGCTGCGGGAGAGAAAGGACGGATCCGCACGGTGAGATTAGTAGATCAAGTGCAGATGATGAACACCTGTGTTTGATTGCTGTAATTTTCCGTGGAGAGACCGTAAATAACCGGCGAATGAGAGAGCGAGAGTGAGAGTTGGACTGGGACTTCACGGGGCTACCGCAACCGAGACTGAGAAGCAAGTGTTGGATCGCGTGTTTGTTTATGGTGGCGAATGCGCTACTGTGCGCCTCGTTTCTTTTTTGTTTTTTCTGAATAAACAAGTCCCAGTCACGCCGACCCTGTCTTCTTTCCACATACTGAACCTCTTCACACTGACCTATTCTGATAGGCTACCGCACATCTCTACCACGTATCTAACAGTAACGTAGTTCCGCATTAATTCATTTGCACGCGAGTTTTATTTATTTTAACCCTGTATTCTCCGTGTAAATTCATGCACCGAACCGTGACGGCCGTACGTTTCGGTTCAATACGAATACATGTACCGTTCCACCTCTAAGTTATGCCTATACTTACCAAGACACCTGACCAACTCTCCACTGGTTATCTTCACACCAGATATTTATGTTTCTTCGATAGGAATTATTTAAATTTCTGTTTGGTTCCTCATCTGTCTCACGCCTGGGAGGCTCAAAATTGTAAGGTTGTGGCCCATCGGAGGTTTGAGGGGGATTTTGGATCTCCTCAGACTCAAAACTCTCCATACTTGAATAGAACGTTTTTGTCAAATCTCCCTCTTATGACATCACAGGCAGCTCCACTGTGTTTTAAAAATATGATCTTGACAGAAATGGCTATAAAGCTTAATGTAGGGCAATTACAGTAATAATTTTAATGATAATTACATTTTCACTCATACATCTAAACATTATTTAATATATCTAAAAAAAAATTTTAACCTGACATACACACTTTAAAGGATGAAAAAAGAAACCCCACACACTTTAATCAGCTAAAATCATTAAAGACAATTCAATCAATAAAAATGACAGGCCTTTGGGGGAACTTGACATTAAATAACTTCCCTGGACTGATCAATTTAGGCCCAAAGGTTAACCCTATCATTAAATGATTCATTAAATCATTAAATCACAATTCAATCAATAAAATTTACAGTCCTTTAGGGGAACTTGGCATTAAATAACTTCCCTGGACTGATCAATTTAGGCCCAAATGTTAACCCTATCATTAAATGATTCATTAAATCACAATTCAATCAATAAAATTTACAGTCCTTCATGGGAACTTGGTATTAAAAAACTTCCCTGGACTGATCAATTTAGGCCCAAAAAATAAACTAAACAGTAATACACGTGTTACAAAGCACAACACGGGACTTTGTGTACGGTACAATATCATGGCACAAAGCACTTTAAAGTACAATTTAAAATAATTCACGAGTGCATAAGCTAAAATATCAGACAGCAGGTTAGAGAGACTCACCGTGCATCAGACTACCAGCAAATGGGATTATTTTAGTGAAAATGACACTTCCCACGCCCTCTAACCAATCAACACCATCCATTAATTGTCATGACGACTGATAAACAATCTTCAGTGCTGACAAATGTGTACAGCAGAGCTTACAATAATTAATGTAATAATTAAAACCACTCCATCTATGTCTGTCTGTGTCAGTAGAGGTGGTTTGATGAAAAAAATAAAAAATAAAATAAAAAATAAAAACTCCAGTCCGCATTCACACTTTTCAGACTGTTTTTTTGACAGACATTTTGCAATTAAAGGTCCTGCTTTGATGAAAACTATTTTACTGCACTCGGCAGGCCCCGCGGTGTCCATAGCACCAAGCGCCATCCCATGATTCCACTGTCCGTGAACCCCCTATACGTCCAATAACCCACTATATTAATGGACATTTTAATTAAAGTTTTTTTTTTCATGATAAAAACTGTTTTACTGCACTCAGAGGCCCCCCGAGTCTGTGGCACCAAGCGCCGTCCCGAAATTTCCGCCGTCCCTATTTTTATAATGGCATAAATGCTACGTGGGATGTCCAGATCTCAGCTCAAAGGAGCAGCAACGTATAACTTGTTTATGAAGCCCCACTTGCTTCTAAGGACACCAAATTTGAATCTCGTTTAGAACCTTTTCGGACCTTTCCGGGGAGACCACCCACGGCCCCGTGGGCCCCCAGGGGCCAGAGCTAGAGCATAAAACGTGAATTTCCGTGCTCTAAAACGCATCCAGCCGTGGGTGGGCTCTTTGGAAGTGTCTATTTGAGCAGAAGAGAATGGTAAAATCGTCCTGTTTGGCCGCGTTTTCGTGGAGATATGAGCTGAAAACCGTCGGGCGCGTTCTAAAATGGCGGCAGCCCTCCAAAATGGCGGCCGCCGAATCTCGGGACTAAATCGCCCGTATCTCGGTGACCCCGGCGAGTTGGACATCATGGGTGGGCTCGTTGGAGAGGTCTTATCCTCCACTGCAAATATATTAAAGTGCCTGGAACATGAATCCATTGAATGTGGATGGTGACTGGAAAATGTGAATGGTGACTGTTTTCACCTAGATACTGTACTAAGCACACTCTATTGAACATCACAATAGTTTTGATCACTGTATTTTAATTAAAATCCACACATTGATGTACATTACAGTCATAAATGATGTATTATTAGCCTCAAAAGAAAACGCCAGTCCACTCTGGACAGTCCTCTCAGTTGAAAGTGGCCTAAAAACTCCCTGCTGACTTTGGACAGTCCTCTCAGTCAAAAGTGGCCTAAACCCCACCTGCCGACCTTTCCCAGTCCACGTCGGACGGTCCTCTCAGTTGAAAGTGGCCCAGAAAACCCCTAACAACGCCCCGAGTCCACGTCGGACGGTCCTCTCAGTTGAAGGTGGCCCAGACACCGCCCCCCCCAGTCCACGTCGGACGGTCCTCTCAGTTGAAAGTGGCCTAAACCCCCCTGCCGATTGGACGGCCGCTCCCAGCTCACTTTGGACAGTCCATCTCAGTTGAAAGTGTCCTCCAAAAGAGTATAAAAGAGCCCTGCACGGGTCAGTCTTTACAGCAAGAACTCGACATGGCGAATGAAGACTGCCCGATCTGCTTCAGACCCTACCACCAGCTGAGCCAGCACCTGACCAACACCCGACCAACACCCACCTTGTGAAGAACAAGGAGGAGAGGAAACTGCTGCTGGCCCTTTCTTCCGGGAGGGTGGACGTCCGGAAGGGCACTTGCCCGGTGCCCGCCTGCGGCAAGACCACCGCCCGGATGGACCGCCACATGAAGTGCCACAGCGAGCTATCTCCCTCGACTCGGAGGAAGACGTTGGCTTCGATCAAGCGGAGGAAAATCCTGGATGACCTGGCCAACCTGAGGGCGAGTAACCCTGAACGACTTTGGACCAGGAGGACGTCTCTGGGCCTGTGGAGGAGGAGGTGGCGGACGCCCCTGCTCCACCCCAGCCTGCCTGTGCGTCAGGGACCAGTTGGCGGACATGCACCTCCAGGTGGAAACCCTGAGCAAGGCGCTACAGGAGGTCACCCACCGCTACAAGCGACTGAGGAGGAGGTCGAGGTCAACCCCCTCTTCCCAGGTAGCGAGGGTGACGGGGAGGCTCCTGTCCGCTCTCCGGTCCCCCGAGAAGGGAGACGGCGGCGGGGACGACGAAGAGGAAGGAGAGGCCGGGCCTTCGGAGGAGCCGGACGACGGGGTCCCCCAGCCTCTCTCCCCTGCCCAGCCGTCTCCGCAGCAGGAGAGGCATCCCTTCCCCGACCACGTGCCAGCTCTGAGTGAGTACTATTCATTCTATTTTATTTTAGGATTGCTTTTACCTGATGATTTGTTTAACTCGCTTAATTGTTCGTTTAAAGTGTGTAGCTTTTCTGTTGTTATGTTTGTCTGTAAAGTGCTTTGAGAAAGCAACTTTTAAATGTTTTTTAAGTAAATGAATTATCGTTATTATTGCTTTGTGGCTTCTCCCTCTGCGGACAGTGTTTTCTGACCCCCGTGTTTTTGTTCTGACCCTGTATGTTGTGTGTTGTGTCTCTCTTTTTGCAGACGTCCTGCTGGAGGAATTCCGCGGACATCAACAGGGCGCCGACCCCACTCCCAGGCTGGTGAATAACGTGGGGTAGAAGATCTTCCGCATCAGGAATTTCATAGGATTCATGGCGGCGGGGCACACCGACCTGGCCAGCTTTGGGTTTCTCAACCAGACGGCGAGGATGCGGTCTTGGCACCAGTCCCTCAACCAGGCCAAGATCACGGAGCCAACTATCCAGATGTACCTAAAGAACGTGTCGCAGTTCTTGATGTACATCTCCGAGACCCCGCCGCCCACCTGCCGCCTCTCCCGCACCATCATGGTCGGCCTGAACCGAGAGATCAAGAGCCTGATCCGCTCGGTTCGGCGGAGAGTGGTGGTCCACGAGGTTGGGGTCAAACAGGCCAAGAAGGGCCACTTGATCCCCAAGGCCGCTCTCCGCCAGTCCGTTGCCTCCGCCAGGGCCGCCATTCCTGAAATCCTTGGTAAGTTTTTGCCTCCTCTTAGCTCTTAAACCTTTGCGTAGCACTCTGTTTAACATTTTTTGTTGTTGTTGTTTTTCAACAGCCCGTCTAAAAGTGACCCTTGACAGGAAGGACCAGTGGTCATTTTATGGGCACCTCACCGCTTACCTGGCCTGCATCTACGGGCATCGCGGTGGGGTGTTTCAGAACATGACCATTGCGGAGGTGGGGGCAGCGCGCCAGGCGACCATGGACGGGTGCTATGTGATTAATGTGAGTTGAATGTTAAATGTTCTCTCTCTCTCTCTCTGTCTCTGTCCTTCTCTTACGCTGCTCGTTTGTTGCTGTTTCCACAGATTTCAACCCACAAGACGAACCAGGCCTTCGGGGCCGCTCAGCTGCCCGTGACGGAGACCAAATATCAGTGGATGACGGAGTTCCTGGCCATGAGGGAGGAGCTAGTGGGTGGTGGCGACGCCCAGTATTTCTTTTTCACCTCCAAGCCCAGCCCCTGCAAGAACCTGAACCAATATTTTCAGGAGGCATGGGCTGGGCTTGAACTGCCGGGAACTCCGACATTCACAGATGTCAGGACCTCCATCGCAACCCACGTGAGTTTTCCAGCCCATGCTTTTCTGCCTTGTGAACTCGTGACGTAAGGGTGTTTGTTTCCAACTGTGCTTTTCTCTCTGAACAGGCCAAGAACACCATCAGCCCCGGGGACCGGCACAAAGTGGCACGGTTCATGTGCCACGACACCTCCACGGCTGACAAGTTCTACGCATTGAACTTGGATGCCAAGCAGGCCCTGGAACAGCGGGCGTTGTTCCAGGCAGCCGTGGAGGGTGAGGATGCCCCCCCGGGGACCCCAGAGAGCCCCACCACCACCACCTCCTCCTCCTCCCGTCGCAAGGCGTCCGGTCGGACGTTTAGTGGGTTCGCGGGCTGTTCCGTGGACGGCTCCCCCGTGGGGGTCGAGGCGGAACTGCCCGTGGTCCCGAAACTTGTGGCCCCTCCCGTCGGCGCCCCCCCACGCCGGGCAAGGCCCGGGGGCGCCGCCGGCCGGCCGGCCCCCCAAAAATTTCGGGGGGCCGGCGCGCTCGTCCGGGGACCGCCGTCCGTGGAGGGACTCCCCGCTGGTGGAACGGACCTTTTTCAAAGTCTTGGACTAGCTAGAGCAGTGTTTCCCAAACTTTTTTTCTGGGGACCCACATTTTAAAGTCGAAAAATCTTTGTGACCCAATAAACATAAGGCCTATTCATATATCACGAAGAGAATGTATGCATTAACAAAATATGTATGATCATTTTTAAGGTCAGTTAAGCTTCCAGTTAACTATTTAAAAGAGATACAGATATTTGACAAAGCACTTTTTTAACCTGTTGTTGACAATGAGCGAAATGCATAGGTTAAATGAGAAATTAAGAGTTGACAGGACATCTCACTGTTTTCATATTCTCATCATTATCTCATCATCATCACATGGCTCACTACCACTGTATAAAAAAATGCCTAAACAGGTAAAAACAAAAAAACTATACACACAATTAATTAATAATACATTCCTCTACCCCCCTATCTAAATTATGCAATATAAATTACTATAACATAGTATTCAATATAAATATTCCACATTTATTGGGAATGTTAAGGCTGTTTCATTCGATTTAAAACTAGATAAAATCATTGAGAGATTTGTGGTTTGTAAGAGAGGAGTGTCCGATTGAAACGCTTCTCACTAAGATGTCACAACGCTGTTTAATGATAGTGTCCGGGCTTTAGCTAAGCTTTGCGTTTCGTTATCCCCTGGGCCGTGCTGCCTAGCTCAAAGTAAACTAGTGAAACAACTGAAACCAGCGCTGTTTTGTTTTCTATTTGTTATCACTGACCGAGAAACCACTTCAGGTGAACGAATCCGAATCGTTTCAGACCGTTATGCACGCGCGTTTGGCCAATTCATGGAAAGGAAATAATCAAACCAACGAATGATTAATATCGCTGGTTCAGTCGATAGAAATACGGGACACACATAAGAACTGCTGAAATATTCGGACTGTAAATGTTTCTCTCAGGTCAGTCGGAGCGCTCATGGTACACACACAGTGCATATAGTCGTCCAGCTGCACGCGCCACTGCGGCCACACGCATATCTAACCAAATTTAGCCGCACCACCAGAAAATAGGAGGAGGGAGGTTGGGGTGCCCTCGGGCCGTATGGAGATGAATGGCGGGCCGCACAATCGCCCGCGGGCCGCCAATTGAATAGCCCTGATCTAGAGAGTATATATAGCACACTGTAAAATAGTGCTCGACTTGGCGACCCATTCAAAATCTTCCGCGACCCACTTGTGGGTCGGGACCCCGCCTTTGGGAATGACTGAGCTAGAGGAAGTTGGATCTGCACAGCCGTTCCTGCTCTATGAAACTCTACTGTTAGCAACTGGACACCACTGATCCACTCATACCCTGCGACTGATCCACTCGTACCCTTGAATTGCCCAGACAGCAAACTGACATTGAATCAACGTGGAAACAACGTCTCTCATGACATTGAAACAACGTTGATTTTGCTCATCGAATTAACGTTGAACCAACGTCAGACGCGGCATTCTTCAAAGCTAAATGAAAATCGAAAATTGGTATGCTTTCATAACGTTGAAACAACGCGTTGATTTCAAGTTGATTTACCGTTAGTTTTGAAAGAATGACGCGTCTGACGTTGGTTCAACGTTAATTCGATGAGCAAAACAATGTCAGATCAACGTTGTTTCGATGTCATGTTTCTACGTTGATTCAATGTCAGTTTGCTATCTGGGTGTTCTTTATCTGCTGAATGTTGTTGACTCAAGCACTGCTGTACTGTTGCGCAGAGTCGAAGGTACTGAATCAACTTCACCGACACTGGACTTACATTCACTGTTCAGGATTTGAAGTATGACAGACCATTTGACAGAAATGCCTATATTGTGCATTCATTGTTTATTTTAAAGGTTAACCTATGATGTAAAGGGGCTTGTTCGTTAATAAAATAAATAGTTTGTTAAAACCACTGTTTGTATTTTGCCTTTTTTACTTTCAATGAACAGAATTCTGCACTGTACAATTTCCAAATTTGCAAACTTCATATAAGTGATGTTGGTCATCTAAACATGAAATCTGTATGACACACTTTTTATAACGAGTATAAAAAAATGACACAAAATGTGTATAAATCCTATATGACTTTAATTTGACTAGCATATGATTCAATATAAGAGCTTTAAATGATTTGTATATGAATTTAAGTTATTTTCTAATAAAACCATATACCATTGCATATGTTTGTCATGTAAAATTCATATAATTCAATATAAGAACTTTAAATGATTTGTATATTGTGTGTTTTCTACAAGTATCATACACAATTGCATACTTTTGTCATGTACAACTCATATAAGACTTTTACAGTTTTCATATATGATGCAAAAATCCCCTATAAGTTGTATGTGTGCTATTTAGTATGAAAGGGGCCATAATCGGTCTGATTTTTTATAGGACATGTATTGGTCTTACATGAAACACGTAAGGTAATTCTGGCCAATTTAAGCAAGGAAGATGGTTGCTGTAGGCTATATGAACCATGCAGTTTTTTTTTCATATGAGATTACATTACTCAAGTACATCCAATACTTAAGTACATTTTAAAGTGTTCTGCAGCAATGAAATTCGCAACTTCTGAATTGGGATGAAGCAAATAAGTTACTAAATTATAAAATGACTCCCTTACCTCGACCCGGTCTTCATCAAGCCGGAGATATATCACCCGGCGGCGCTGGGGATGAAACATCCTCACCATCTCCTCCAGTAAAACATAAAAGATAAAAATAAAAATAATATATTCCTGCTCCATTTCAACAAGTAACGTTAGTGTTCTGCCGTGTAGAATTGTAGCTCTCCTATCACCGCGTTGCTAGGCGACAGCATAATGGGGAACACCTGGTAGCGCAATTACAAATCCTACGGCTACATGGTGCGTCCTTCCAAGTACGAATAGGCTGCATCCTTCGAAGTCCGCGGCCTTCACTTTGGGACACAGCTATTGTCCTTTGTTCCTCAGCGCGCGCTCCTCGTGGAAGGGGGTGTGTTCAATAAAACAAATTAAAAATTGATTCGCCTGGCCAAAATCCTTACAAGAGGAACCAGAAGTTATAATAATACAAAATAGGCCTACATAAACATTTGATTCAAATCAAAATCAATTAATTAATAATATTCAACCTAGAATTAAATAGATCACCAATCTCCCCCTCATACATGAGAAGAATGGACTGTGCCTTCTATTGGCGGGAATGAAACAATGATGGGAAGCTTGGTTCTGTTCCACAAACCGGTTCAAAAAATCGGTTCACCAGTTCTTTTATGTCATTCAAATAAAGTAATTTGTAATCACAACTTCAGTTAAATTCGCCCCATCATTTAAGTCCTCGGTTCACCTGTGTTCATGTATCATTACAGCATAACTTGAGCGAAAGAAAGGTCGATACAAACGGTCTCTCCAGCTCAGTGGTTCCCAAACTTTTTGAAAGCAAGGCATCCCTTTGTAGTTTTTTTTTTCCACGGCACCCCAACCCAATTAAACTAAACAAACATGTGTACATACATAGGCCTATATACAATTAGTGATGCCGGTAACACGTTACTTAGTAATGCGTAACTCTAGTCTGACTCTGAACACTTTTTTCAGTAAAAAGTAATCTAACGTGTTACTATTTCCAAACCAGTAATTGGATTAAAGTTACATCCAATTTAATGTGCGTTACTATTTTTGTCATTTTCTTAGCAGAAATGATGGCTGTCTGACATGCTATATGAAACAGAAATGTGTGTGAGAAGGCAAAATCAGACACACCCCTTCCAACTCCCAGAGTTATCCTTCCTGTCCAAATCTAATGCTACCACATCTTTAAATTACTATAGTATTATTTTAAGTTAACATTATAAAATATGTAGACCTACCTACATCACAAAGTTGAGGATATATTCTTTAAAAATGGGCAATTCCAGCATGGACGTGACATTTGAGGTAAAAAAAAAAAAAGAAAAAAAGAAACTTGAAATGTAAATTCTCAGAAAATGCATTTAATATCAGTATATTGAAACATCTTATCCATGCCCCTTTTAGATATTTGAAAAATATCACTACACACGCGTTTATATTTAAGGGAAAAACACATCAGTTATGTATACGACACACAAAAAAAAACCTTTCACTTTTAGGTGGCAAAAGTGTAAAAAGTAATACTACCCACGGTTGGCTCATCTCCACAGAACATAAAATATTAATTTTGTCTTAATTTTCGTGTATGTATTTATGAGGGATAAATAATGTTTCGTGACAGTTCCCCGTTACGGACTTGATCACTCTGAAAGCGCCTCTGAAGGACTGCTTTAAAACTTTCACATCAAACATAAAGCATAAAGCCTTTCATTAAGGTGAATTTCGTTTTTGTATTAATTTTATCTTAATTTTAAAGGAACACTCTGACTTTTTGTGACTTTAGCCTATTCACCTTATCCCCCAGAGTTAGATAAGTCCATACATACCTTTTTCATCTCCGTGCGTGCTATAAGTCTGTTTGACGCACCCACCGCTAGCCTTAGCTTAGCAAGACTGGATATGAATGGTTGCAGCTTTCATACTAATCCAAATGAGTGACAAAATAACGCAAACATTTTCCTATTTACATGTTGTGATTTGTATAGTGACAGAGTGTACAAATAACAAAGTCAAATGAGACACAGACATCTTTTAACCGTATAAAACCTGGGAACTATTCTGAAGGCGAAGCACTGCTACTTTGGCGGAGTGATAACCGCATCACCGGAGACACGCCGTGGTGAGGAGCCGAGAGTTCGCTCAGAGTTTGGGTAACAGAGTCAGCAATTTATAAATAGTAAAAGCGTAATTTAGTCATGGGTTTTCGCTCTATTGTAAATAGCTGCGACAGTAAACAGGGGAGGTAATACCATGTTTCACAGAATTCCAACTAAAAACGCTGACTGGATGAAGAAATGGCTAACTTACTTACTCTGGATATTGATCCAAACACACCTAAATAGATTATCAAGGGACATTATGTTTGCTCGGTACATTTCAATGAGGACGATTATTTTGAAAAAAATAGAATTTGCCACACGGACCATAATGTGCTGAAGGATACGGCCATCCCATCGATAGCACAGACAGGACAAGTGGATCACCTGCGGCTGAGGTAAGTGTTCCGTTATGTTTTTAGATGACCTACTGTAGGCCTAAGTGCCATTAGCCAGATCTAATGTAACGTTAGTGACACTATTATATGATTAGGGTATGAATATGTTTTTATCTTGATGCGGCGCGGACGTGCTTGGAAAAAAATGAGCGCGTTGAACTTTGCACCCTGCGCGCGGCGCGCCTAGCCTAAATTTGAAATAACCATGGAAATAACGAACTTGAGCGTGCAAAAGGGTACGATAGGCTGTTCAGGCTGAGTTCATTGTGCAAAAACAATTTGTGCTATTACTTTCCCCTTATTCTATCCTATAGTAACCCTAGCAACTGACATTGAATCAACGTGGAAATATGACATCGAAACAACGTTGATCTGACATTGTTTTGCTCATCGAATTAACGTTGAACCAACGGCAGACGCGTCATTCTTTCAAAACTAACGGAAAATCAACTTGAAATCAACGCGTTGTTTCAACGTTATGAAAGCAAACCAATTTTCGATTTGTCATTTAGTTTTGAAGAATGCCGTGTCTGACGTTGGTTCAACGTTAATTCGATGAGCAAAATCAACTTTGATTCAATGTCATGAGAGACGTTGTTTCCACGTTGATTCAATGTCAGTTTGCTATCTGGGTAATTATACTGTATATTATATACTGTTGAATACATTTGGTTCAGCTAATAAATTACATTTAAAATATATTGATTCCTGTAATAATAATTGTTTATTCATGTTCTGTGATATTTATAAATCTGGATGCGTTTTTGGTTGGAATTCAATGAAACATGGTACCTGGTCTCCCCTGTTTATTGTCACAGCTCATACAATAAAGCAAACACCCATGATAAACTATGCTTTTCTATCTAACGTTAGTAATTGCTGACTCTTTTACTCCAACACTGAGCGAACTCTCTGCTCCTCGTCACGGTGCGTCTCAGGTGATGGTTCACTCTGCCCAAGTAGCAGTGCTTCGCCTTCAGAAAATATAGTATTTATACGGTTAAAAGATGTCTGTGTCTCATATGGCCTTGATATTTGTACAGTCGGTGACTATACAAACCACAACATGTAAATAGAAAAATGTTTGCGTTATTTTGTCACTCATTTGGATTAGTATGAAAGCTGCAACCATTCACATCCAGTCTTTGTGTTTAGCTAGGCTAGCGGTGGGTGCGTCAAACAGACTTATAGCACGCACGGAGATGAAAAAGGTATGTATGGACTTATCTAACTCTGGGGGATATGGTGAATAGGCTAAAGTCCCAAAAAGTCGGAGTGTTCCTTTAATAAATGTATAATCGACCAATTGCCTGGATTAAAGAAGTAGCCTAAATACGGTATTTAGCTAACGGACAATAGATAATCACGACACGGCGCCGGCGTGGAGCTCGTCGAGTCATAAATTAACCGAAACACAGCTTATAAGGTAGGTCTTGCCTCATACACCAGAGAAATATATCTATAGAAAGCTCGAAATGTCTACTTTTAAACAGAACAATTCAAAAAGAAAGAAAACAGACAATTCTCTGCTTATGTAATTCGTTTGAAATGTGCATTTCTCTCTGGCGCATTCACTAGCCATACTGAAGTGATCGCGAGTCAGATCAAGAAAGATTGTCTTTTGTTTTATGTTTTAGAAAAACACATGTTAAGTGAAGCCAAGAAAGACGGTAAAGTGAAGCCAAGAAAGATTGTCTTTTTTTTTTATAAAAAAGACAGTCGGTCTTCTGGGCTGTGACATTTCTGCTTTTCTTTTGTTTAAACCTATAATTTTATCTATTTGTCCTGTTCTGTCAATCTGCGTGAAATATAAAATTGAGCCCATTACAAACGGGCGGAGCGATTCCTCCCGACAACAGTCCAGTTAGCGGTAAATAAACATTTAAACTTTAAATGTATAATAGGATTTTATTATAAAATCCCGCTTATTCATTTTCGTTTGGACATGCATATGTTGGAGTTTTGAAATTATTTTAAAATATGCTGTAAAAGGTTATTATATGGTACGAAGGTTAGTTTAGGCTGTTTACATAGGAAAATAAAGCTGAGATTCTGCGGCACCCCTAGCCAGTTGTCGGGAACCACTACTCCAGCTCATCAGTTCCCCATATCGAAGGTGCAATGACACTTAAGAAATGACACTTGTGAAAGCCAACTTTAGCGTTTCTTTCAGTAAGTTGGCTTGTGCACAATGTATGCATAAGTGCTTTTGAGTACCAATATTTTTGGGAGCACGAGCACGTTTACTTAGCCTCACACTAAAGGCAGGTGTACAGGAGGCAGTGATAAATGACACGATTTTACCACCTGCTGAATTCCGACGAAATCGCACGAAGTTCGCGTCAAAAACCCTGATAAAAACTCTGCTCTCTCAGACTGGGGAATCAGTGTTCACCAAATTGGTGACAATGATCACTTACTATTAACAGTCTCAAACCAGGACAATTCGACAGTCGTTGTGGTTATGTCATTATTTCGACATATGTGTGTATGCAACAATCAAGATGTTCATTTGTAAATCCAGCTATATTTGCTTCTTATTAATAAAATCCAGGCAATTGGTTTATTGAAAACTTGCTTTAAATGAAGATACAATTTATACAAAACGAAATTCACTTTAAAGAAAGGCTTTCTACAAAACAACACTTAATGAAGTCTGAAAATCATGTCTGGCCATGTCTCCCGATATATTGCGTAGGCTATACTTTTCATAATCATAGATGAAAAAAAAAAACATTCACTGCATGAAAAGACTCAAATCCGGCAATATCCGGGCAGGGTAAACTCCTTTGCAATTTGATGTTTGCTTGACGTATGTGGGACAAAAGCGGATCAGAGTAACACGGAACAGTATATTTCCAGACAAACCCGGAAACCTCACCTACGCGGACAGGAATCCGTGAAATTTCACGGACATATACAGCTGAAACACTGCTGGGTGTGAGAGGTGTGAAGACCTTTCATATGTTAATGACTGACACTAAGGGTGTACTCACACTAGGCACGGTTGACATGAACCGAGTACGATTGTCCCCCCTCCCCACTCCCCCTCTGGCCTGCACTCACATAGGGTTTCAGCAGCATTCGTGCCGGAGCACGCTTACATCATTATGGTGCGACGGTTTCGGGACAAACAAGAAGAGCGGCGCTCTCTGAACACAATGGAGTCCATCGCTCTGTTTTCTTAATTTTGTGTAATTTTGAATTTTGGATAATTTTGTGTCGTTTGGTCCACGGTGGTCCACAGCCCTCTCACAGCCTGTTGTTAAACAGATGTGTCGCCTTAGTGGTGCGAAAATTTTCACGTAATCGTGCTGCTCGTATGAGGAGGTTTGCAAGGTACCAGCTGAAGTGCAGCAAGGACTTTGCAGCTTTGATTACGGACTACAGTTCTTTTATAAAAACAGGACAAAAAAAACATGACTATACGTTCACAAAAAACATCTGAATATTTAATGAAATAACAAATAAAGGGAAGTAAATGAAACATTTCAGAATATCTAAATTTTTACAAATTGCAGACAACAACATTTGTCGCTATTGGCTTTGCTTAGTTGGGGACATTTCATTTAATATTCAACAATGTTATTGATCTGCCTGCATTGACACCATTATATGAGATCTGGGGGGATGCATGTGAAAATGTGAAACGAGTGGTCGCAAAACCACCGAGCTCTCTTTCCAGTGTTATTGTCAGCAGCTGGTTGTCCTTCCATGTTGAAAGGTAAGTCCAGCTGCATTATATTTATTCACAAAATTAAATAGATACACTTGACACTACAACGTGTCCTACCAAAGGCATGGTTTGAGTGAAATTGTCCTTCCGCAACCAAACAAGCTGCAAGAAAAGGGGGCGTTTGAGGTTTGAAATTCACCACTCACAACCATAAACACAACAGATGTGGTGACGAAGCGGAGGTGCGCGCGAAGAATACTTTAAAATTATAGCATTCTTTCCCGAAGCAAAGAGAACGGGAAATTCCAAATTCTCCTAATTCCAAATTTGCATAGGTTACCGGACATGCGCGCTAAGTGTTTTTTGTTTGTTTGTTTGTTTTGTTTTTTGCACGCTAAGTGTATTGAGGATACACCAACGGTTTTCGTTTATGCCGCTAAGACTGAATCAAGCATGCGTGTTCTCGCGGCGTTGAGTGTTTGTAGTTAATTTGCATTGTACTGATGTTTTACGGATTCCAAATTCTGATTCAAAAGCCTTATTCTCAGTATGAGTCGACAGAAGAAAAACGCTTCAGAAAACAGCGAGGACATAAAAAAATCCATCGATCTTTTTTTCGAAGAAGTAACTGCTATCCGGAGGCAGCAGGAAAACCTATTGGCCCTTGTGGAGGAGGTGAAAATACTATGGCTCCAAATAGAAGTCAAAGACAAATGGATTGTGGATTTGGAGTGGAGGGTGAACGAGCTCGAGCAGTACTCCCGGATGAACGACCTGGTCATCACTGGTCTACCGATCAAACCACGCTCGTATGCACACGCTGTGGTCGGGGACAATGGAGATGAGTCAGAGCTGGAGTCGCGCTCGGTGGAGCATCAGGTGGAAAGTTTTCTCCAGAGTAAAGGAGTGGAGCTAAACCTGGATCATATCGAAGCATGCCACCCTCTACCCAGGAAGAGCAACAGCAAGCCCGTTGTCATCGTTCGATTTGTCAATCGGAAGAATAAGATAGCATTATTGAAGCAAGGACGCAAACTCAAAGGTACCATTAATCGATACCATTAATCATAATACTTAAGAAATTAGAACGATATGGAATATGTGGGGTTGCTGGGAAATGGGTGAAAAGTTATTTGAGCGACAGAGTGCAGTTTGTCCAAATGGGTGAGTTCTCTTCTGAATGCCTTGACTTTGCTTGTGGTGTCCCACAGGGGTCAGTATTGGGCCCCAAATTATTTAATTTATATATTGATGATATTTTCAATGTTTCTCAATTGGTTAAATGTGTATTGTTCGCTGACGATACAAATATTTTTAATAGTAACGATAGTTTGGAGCGACTGATTAGTGTTATAAACAAAGAACTAAGTAAATAAAAAAAATGGATGGAAAGTAACAAACTATCCTTAAACCTCGATAAATCCAAAGTGATGTTTTTTGGGAAGTATCAAGCTGAGTCGCAGAAACTGGTTGAGATAGATGGAGTACACATTGAAAATGTTCAGGAAATAAAGTTTTTAGGTGTTACGATTGACAACAAGCTAAGTTGGAATGCCCACATCAGACATATAACAACCAAAGTCTCCAAAAGCCTTGCCATAATAAGTAGAGTTAAGCACATCCTTGATTATAATGCATTCCATACCCTGTATTGTGCTTTAATACAGCCATATCTAACCTACTGTGTAGAGGTATGGGGCAATAATTTCAAAAATGTAATACAGTCACTTTTTTTGCTACAGAAAAGAGCTATACGAATTATACACAAGGCCGCCTATGGGCTCTATGCACGGCGTTATTTCCGGTGAAGGATTAAGGATGCTCGATAACTTCCGCCGATCATAGAGTCCAATGCAATACCGAGAATTTATATTGAATTTTATACTCCATGGTTATACTAATGAAACGTTAGTCACAAAAACAGATAAAACAGACACCCCTCGTTGTGTTTATGCTTCTTTTTAAAATTATATTAAATAAACATAACTATATATAAAATTACATCTAAACGTATGTACGTTTCGTTTCAAAGACGGGAGGACAGTAAATATTGAAGACTCTGCCATAATCCCGTTTTCTCCGGTTTTCCTCCGCTTTAATCTACACAACCGGAAATGGACGAGCATCCTTACGTCAAATGCGGAACTTATGCGTGCATATAGCCCATTATGAACACACAAATCCTCTCTTTCTCAAATCAAAGCTATTAAAAATGCAGGATCTTGTAAAATTTTATAATGCACAGTTTATGTTCAAAGTGTATCATTATTTATTACCTGCGAACATTCAGAATATGTTTTCTCATAAGGAGCAGTCGTACAGTTTGAGAGGATTTGGAAACTTTGTGGTACCAAAGGCGTGTTCCACCAGGAGGAGTTTTTCTATGTCTGTTTGTGGGGTTACTTTGTAGAATAATCTGGGGCTTGAATTAAAGCAGTGTCAAGGCATTCACAATTTCAAACGTCTTTACAAACAAAAGGTCTGGTTCCATTACAATGACAATGAGGTTTGATTGTATTTATGTTGTGTGGTTTGTTGGATTAGTTGTCATTTATTTATCCTTGTGGTATTCCCTCTACCATTGTTGGTAGTTGTTCGTCATTATGTTCTCTTGTGGTATTCCATTTACCATTGTTGGTATTTGATAATCATTGTTATGTACCCTTGTGGTATTTCAAATACCAGTAATGACGGTTCAGACCTGTTTGGCAAAACACAGTTGTAACTTACTATAAGGACAACGTCTTCTCTGTCTTTGTTTTATGGCCATGACAAGAACGTCGGTTTCCTCGGCTGTGAGCGCTTCTGGCGCTCTCTTATTATCATAATAATAACAATATCCGGCATATTTCGTTTTGACATCCTGCCGCATTAGTCCCAGATAGGTGCCCAGACAGCAAACTGACATTGAATCAACGTGGAAACGACGTCTCTCATGACATTGAAACAACGTTGATTTTGCTCATCGAATTAACGTTGAACCAACGTCAGACGCGGCATTCTTCAAAGCTAAATGAAAATCGAAAATTGGTTTGCTTTCATAACGTTGAAACAACGCATTGATTTCAAATTGATTTTCCGTTCGTTTTGAAAGAATGACGCGTCTGACGTTGGTTCAACGTTAATTCGATGAGCAAAACAATGTCAGATCAACGTTGTTTCGATGTCATGTTTCCACGTTGATTCAATGTCAGTTTGCTATCTGGGTGATTATAAACGATCTGTTCATTGCGTATGTCACGTGACAAAAGGCTAAGACTCGGAAGGTAAAGAAATCATTTATGTTCCCTGTAAATCGTTTTTTACTACTTTATGATTTCTTAATTCAGAATATGATTAACATTGCGTAGGTGGATGTGATCGGGGAATTTGGCTGTTAAAATGATAACATTTAAAGCCACTTAAATAAACGAAATGACTCGAATGTCTCAGAGAGTCGGTAAAATGAACTTCCGACACGTGAGTGCATGGGCTCGCCCTCGCTGGCGCTGGGGGGCGGTGGAAGCTAAATCAGTCATGACTTGTGAGAGGGGGTCGGCCGCAGGTCAATAAATCATATAAATAATCTAGTTTGAGAATTGTTAATTCTTGGTTGGCACACATTTTTGCCGCTCTTACAAAAGTGCTGCTCTAGGCCCCGTCTATAACACAGATGTACATAAAGAAATTGGATATTGGGTATTGGATTTGACTCCAAACATAATGATTCAGAAGTTCTTCCAATAATACACATTGACTTTCAATAGTAGATGGAAAATGTTGGAAAGATAAATAGATTCAGTTGAACAAATTTCATGAATAAACTGACTCAGTTAATCAAAGTTTCTGAATCAAAGGGTTCAGTTTAGCTTTTCCTTTGGCTAACTAGTTCACCTCAGTCTGTGAGTGTGGCCTAGGCCTACTCAACTTTATTCATATCAAATCAAATAATTTCTGAAATTTTCTCTCTCTTGATGACACACCAGCCTGACGCATCCAAAGTTTGTAAGTACACTCAATCATAGTTCATGTTCAATAATGATTTAGTGAAAGGAGTTTTTGGAGAAATGCTCCTTGTGTTTGGCCTTGTCTGAACTGTTCTCATCTGATTCCCTCATCTGTTCATTCTGACTGACTGAGGCGTCGGTGCAAACTGTGGGCAGGTCTAATGAATATGCCTATGTTGGCTCTCAGGGCTGTCAGTCACTGCAGCACAATCAGTGATAGGATGAAGAACGTTTCTTTGTAGAACACTATTTATTTCTTTTTCTTAACTTTTACCAACTCTCAAGTAATTTACTGGTGGCCTGGGATACCCGGGTTACAACTGTATTTCTAAAACAATGGTTCTAGCTTAGATTATTGCCCAGTGGTTTGGTTGAGTGCATAAAGACAAAAAATGTAAGAATAAGAATGTAGCCTACTGGTGAAAGATTGTCTCTGCTTTGTTTTACAAGATATATTTCTGTGTCTAGAATAGCTAATTTCCTTTATTCTCAATTTTTGTATAGTAGCCTAGTGGTACTCATGTTTTAACACCAAGCATGCATAAAAAATATGTTTTTTTTATTTCCTGTTTCGAAAAACACTACAAAACATCGGACTGTAATGTATAGAATAATGAAACTATGGAAGGATTTATCATTGATATTACACAATTTTTAACAAGGAAAATAAGTTTAAACATATTTTAAGGAACATTTAATAGCAGTATACATGGTACATTTTTGATTTTGATATTTGGAATGAATGTTAGGTTTATTGACTTAACTTTTTATTGTTTTTGATTAAATGTAGTAATTGTATTTGATTGTTGGGACCCTAGGAAGAGAAGGCTAATGGGGATCCAAATAAACAAATAAAATTAGAACATAGGAAAGAACATTTACAGCCAATACAGTTAATTTACTTAGGAAAATATATATATATATATATATAAGAATTCGATTGACAATTGACATAACAATTTTTTTTCGTATATGTCTTATTATAGTTATCATAAAAAACACCCAGACAGCAAACTGACATTGAATCAACGTGGAAACGACGTCTCTCATGACATTGAAACAACGTTGATTTTGCTCATCGAATTAACGTTGAACCAACGTCAGACGCGGCATTCTTCAAAGCTAAATGACAATCGAAAATTGGTTTGCTTTCATAACGTTGAAACAACGCGTTGATTTCAAGTTGATTTTCCGTGAGCAAAACAATGTCAGATCAACGTTGTTTCGATGTCATATTTCCACGTTGATTCAATGTCAGTTTGCTATCTGGGCAGGTTTGCTTTAGTGTAGAATACTGGTGAAAATCAAGTCTGTCAAAATGAAAGTGGTCTTCTACTGCTCTCTGCTGGCCACTGTATTTATAAATAAAGTGTTTTTACAGGTGCTTTTGAACTCTTATTTAGACATATGCTTACACACACAAAGAAAAATGTTGTTGTTGTTTTCAATGCTATTGGGATGTGTCATTATGAAAATATACTTTAATGGCCTATGAGGATTTCACATATTGTTTTTTTAAACTATAATGCAATTTATGCATTTATTCAGAAATCTACAAGTACACACACACACAATGGCTGCGTCCAAAACCGCATACTCAATGAGTAGGTACTTAATTTCAGTAAGTACTTACTTAACGAGCGCTAAAAGAGTAGATACTTTATAGCCAAATCTCGTTGAGTATGAATGAGAACCGGACATCTGCCATGTTGACATTATCATGTGATCTAAGAGGTTATCACAAGCGCAAGCTTGAAAATCATGAGCAACAGGTGTACCAACACCTGATTCATCAGTACCTCGACAACCATACCCATTAGGCCTACTGTTTTCTTCAACACCAGCAAAATGTTTCCTATGTTTGTACAAAGGAGACGTCGGGCAGCTGCTCGAAGATCTCGCCTTAGGAGAAGACTATTGATTTCATACTCTAAATATGTAAGTACATTAGTAAATTTGTAAAAAAAAATAAAAAAATAAAAAAATAAATAAAATAACATTAACCCAGAATGACTTCCCATGCTAGCTCACCCCAACACTTATAATGATAAATGCAGACCAATACTCAATTATATGACATATTTTCCTACTGAGAATGATAGTTGTAGTAAAACATGCTTAATTGTTATTGTTATAACATACTATGTATGAAAAGTGGACAAATGCAGCCAATGAATGTGAATACATCCATTTTCAGTCAAGAAATTAATGAAGTAATATTTCATTGGCTCCACTAGGAAACATGAACAATGAGTAAACAAATGGATAAAACTAAAACCATCACAATAAACAAATACAAGTCAACAACACATGAAACAGAGATTTATTCGAATTTCTTGTTTTAACAAACTATCACATTTTTACAGGTGGTGAACGTGAACCTCACATCCTACTGCCACCTCAACAGAGCTGTTCCTATTCTGCGGCTTTATTTTGATGAAGCAGCTGACCTCCGTGCCCACCTACGCCTGTCTCTGCCGTCCATCAGGTCCCTGATTGCTGCAGTCAGTCTGGAATCGGACCATGGATGGGAAAGGGACATCGAGGTGCTTGTGTTCCTCTACTGGCTGGCCCATGCAGCATCCTACAGGGTAGTGTCAAGGACCTTTGATATCCCCAAGTCCTCTGTGCATGTTCCACCATCATGGGAATTTTGAGGAGGGTGATCTGCTTTCCGACCGGAGATGACCTAGAGGCAGTGGGAGCAGGATTTGCACAGCTGTCTGGGTCACCAGCTTTCAGCAGAGCAGTTGGTGCAATAGACGGCTGTCATATCCGTATGAAACCTCCATCAAATAACTCCCACTGTTATTTCAACAGGAAGCTGTTTCACTCCATCCAACTCCAGGCCATCACTGATCACCGGGGGAAATTCCTTGATGTCTTTGTGGGATATCCTGGGTCTGTGCACGATGCCAGGGTGCTGAGGAACAGCCCTGTGTATGCTGGCGGCATTTATCCACCTGCAGGTAAGTGCATCCTTGGGGATGGAGGCTATCCTTGCCTGAGTGCACCCATCTGCCTCATCACCCCTTATTGAGAGCCTGTAAAGAACCCTGTGCAGGCTCGTTTCAACAGCAAGCACTCCTGTGCCCGCAACATCGTGGAGAGAGCGTTTGGGATGCTGAAGACACGCTGGCGCTGTATTTTCTTCAAGGCCTTGGAGGTGAACCCTGCCTTCGTGCCTGAGGTTGTTGCGTGCTGCGCTGTGCTTCACAATCTCGCTCTAGCCAATGGGGACATCTTTGAGCCAGAGAATGAGGAAGACCATGATGACGGTCCCCCGGATCCCCACAACCTTGCAGCAAAAGTGGGAGAACATGTGCGGGACAATCTGGCTGCTGCGGTGTCTGCTCCAAACATCCCTGTGCCTGCTCTCCATGAGCACAACTACCTTTAAAACATTAAAAAAGCTTAAAATGTTTTACAATTCATGTTGTCAGCATTCCTTTTCTTTCCAAATGTCATTTTATAGGTTTACAATTACATGCATTTTGTTTTTATAACTTTTATTGTGTAATGGCCTAAACCACTGAACTGGTTAACAGAAGATTGCTGGTCGATCTCCACAGCCGATGCCACGAGTGTGTCCTTGAGCAAGGTCCTTTTACTCCAGGTTGATCTAGGCTCATTGTCCCTGTAATAAATGCACAGAGTCACTTGGATAAAAAAACATCTACCAAATTTAAAATGCTTTATGATTTTTACTACTATAATATATATATATATATATATTTACTACCATTTCTACCTGGTGGGTTGAAGGGTTAATTCACCTAAAACATTTGAATTTAGCCATTATTTACTTTCTTTATATTCTTTCCATTATTTACAATTTTACTTGCTTTCATGCTATCAGATCCCTCAATTACTATTTTTTTAAACCACAAAATATGAAGAAAAAAACATATATATATATATAGATATATATATCGATCAATGGAGCCCAACTTTCAGAAGCTTCCAGGCATGATTTATTGCTTTTCAAGCGTCTGAAAGTCCATTGACTTATTGTATTAAACCATCAGACCAAACTTGACCAAAATCACCTTTTCTGTTTAGAGGAGAGAGAAAAATAACAAACACAGAGGAATCAAACAACATGAAATTAAATACTGATATATTTATGTCTTTGGGTGCACTAACCCTTCAGTCACTATTTCACTGGGTTTAGGTAATGCAAAACTTAAGATAATTTGTGTGAAGAGTCCAACTTAGGTCATGGAGGGTCATTGTCCTGGACAGTTTTTCCTACCCTAATTATACACACCTGAATCTATTTAAACCAATTAATATCTGACTACTAGATAATTACAGACAGGTGTGTTGGAATTGAACCCTGCATGACCTGCCTTGAATATCCCTGCGTGAGCTCTGTATGCATTTATAGACGCTTTCAGCAGTGACAACATAAACAAACAGTACTGCGCATGTGCATTATTCTGGCCCAAACTTAACTTCTGGCAGACTTGCGGAGACAATCCATAACAAGTAAATAACCTAGTAGCTGGTATTTCTTGCCAGTCAAAGAAAATAAATTTTACCTGGCCGAACTAAAAATGTGACACTACCAGACCCGTTGAACAAAAATTAGAGACAAAATGTTTTTCTACCGACGTGTCTGATTTACCGCAGTGTTAAAAAACTGTACCGACCGCAACGGCGGGGTTTGATAAGGTTAACATAGCTCTCCTTATTAGCTAGGCTTCTTACATGCTTGCTAACCTTTTTTTAAGGTGGGTCTCCACATTTACAGCATGTTGGATGGATCTGTGCAGCGCTGTTTATGATACTAACCATTCAATACACAGACTTATGTGCTGCACGCAACAACTCTGCAGTCAATTACAACTTTTCCCATCTTAAATTGTTAAAAACACGGAAATCAATATGTGGCGGTCAGCGCTGATAATGTGGTGGGCTGCCACTAATAAATGTATGGGAAACACAAACACTGTACCGCTTATCACTCAGATAAACATAGATAGGCTATTTTAATACTGCCGTCTCCCTCATAGGAAACCTTGACATTTTTATTTTTAAAAATTGTGCTTGCTCCCTAGGTCAGGTTGCACCCCACAGCTCAACAACCTGCTCATCACCTTAACTTTCACGGCATTTGTAGTCAATGCCATATTATCCAGTAAACACTAATGAACGAACAGAACAGAAGTTAACTTTGGGACAGCTCATCACCATGGCAACGCGTCTGATGAAAGCGTCTATAAGTCCCATAATACACTACAATAAAACGATTGTTTTTGTTTTATAATGTGTGGTTGATGCCTAGAAATGGTTTGTTTTTATAAACAAAGTATTGTGCAAAAGTCTCAGGCCACCATTTGACATTGTTGTAGCAATGGTATCATTTTTATTCTTACTGACACTTTATTCTCACTGATGTTTGCCTAAAGAAGCCAGATTTGTTTTAAGTTCATATCTCCTTTTTTCTGTTTTTATCTTAATAATGATAGAAAAATATGGATGGTCATATAGCTGTTGGTGGCCTACTATTTTTGCACAGAACTGTGTGTGTGTGTGTGTGTGTGTGTGTATATATATATATATATATATATATACACACACAAATCTAAATTTAGTATGTATATTCAATTTAAATGCGTTTTAGAATGTTTATTCTTTACATAAAACCAGATGTGTAAATGATCAGAAAACACTTTTACTTTATTTTTTAGCAAGAAGCTCAAGTACAGAAAGAAATCTCTCATCTCTTTCCTTTGTCTTCCGCTCTCTCTTTTCTTCTTTTTCACTTGCCTCCCGGCGCCATCGCTCTTCACTTTCCCTTGCTTCTCTTGCTTGCCTCTCCTCCCTCGCTTGTCTCTCTCGTTCTCTTCTGTCCTCCTTCTCCGCCATTTCTCTCCACAGCCTCTCCTCCCTCTCAGCAGCTTTCCGCTCTCTCTCCTCTTCTCTTTCCTCCATCTCCCGGATCAGGTCCTCTATATCCAAAGGCCTTTTCCGGGCTCTCGCCTCTGGCCTCACTGAGGATGAAGAGGCCACAGCAGCATCTGGCCCACATGAGGCAACGAGGGCAGGAGGAGTGAGTGAGGGTCTGCCCCCAATTGCCTCATCCATGGCGGAATACCATTTCCAGGATGCTGCTGTGGGCTCTCCATCCTCAGTGCTCATCCCTGTCTGTGGACATTTCAGGTCCTGCAAAAAGCACAAACACACAAGCATGATACAAAAGCAATCGTTTTAATATCACAATGTAATTTGATTTTATCAAAATTATCTTAATTTATATTTTTGTTTTAGGTTTTCCCATTTTTTTATTTTTTATTTTTTACAAATGCTGCCGTTACCCTGCCTTGCAGGTCCTGCTCCACCACAAAAGCTCTGCAGTAAATTCACAGAAATTAAGAATCAAAAAGTGTTTAGAAATTACAAGAATTAAATAAACTACATTAACATTAAAATAATTTTTATTTATTGCCGTTGTATACTCACTCAAAGCCTTTGATGGCAGCATTTCGCTTTCCAGTGAAGAGGGCTTCATGAGCCACTCTCCACTGGATGAGCTGATGAGTATGCTCATCTGTCCCTGTAACATCCAGACAAGATTCACATTACCTCTGTTGTTTCTGCTCAATACTACCTTACATGTTGATGGATTTTCAGAAGTGTTAAGTATTGATACTTAAATTTATTAACACATATTATTAAGCTTTTTAACCAACAATAAAATATAGTATTTATATTTAGTTACTTTATGTACATTTATTTACATTACTTACATTCATGAATTGCAAACTACAAAATAGCGCACATACACATACTCAGATATAACGTTACTTCTATTTGATGTCCTCATCTTATCGAAGATTTTCCAGGCATATTTTAAATAGACATAATTTAGTAATCGTATTTAACAGATAGATATATGGTTTAAAATGAGTGTAACGTTAAATCTATGTTGGAGACGATCGTGTGCTCACTAAATCTCCCCAGTTAGATATCCATAATAAAACTAGTATATGCCTACTATTTCGCATTACACCTTCAAAAATTAAACAGTTCAGTATTTGAGCAAATGTGAATTAAAACAAGGAACCTTGTTTTTGGTTTGTAATACTCAAATTTGAAAACACCCGCGTCACGGTTCTCCGTCATGTTTGATAATGACGTTTCATAGACGTACTTCTTCTTCGTTCTTTTATTACGTATTTTCTCCCATGGCCTGCTGGGATAGAAAAGTGTTCATCTTCGTACTCTTCAAAATCTGGACAGAAGCAGTAAGCCATCCAGGAACTTCTCGTCTACTCTTTTATGAGTACTGAGGTTTCGGACTTAATACTCCTTTCAAATACTGTTTTCCCCAACTCCGTGAAGTTGGCACCCCATAAAACGAAATAATCTCCAAAACTATGCCAATGGTTTGTGCTGTATTTGTGCTGATTTGTGCCGTAAAAACGAACATTTGTGCTGGTTTGGAGTTTGAGATATTGAAGATTATTTTTTTGGTTGTGTTACGTCACTCTCCACCCCATATCGTTCAAATCGCTCCAAACCGGTGTCATTCGTTTGTGCTCTGTTTGTGCTGGTTTGTGCCGTTAAAACAAACATTGTATCCATTTTCCTTTCGCAGATATAGCCAATTTAATTCGGGAGCTGTGACGTCATTCTCCACCCCATTTCTTCTGAATCGCACACAAAATGTGTCCTTCGTTGGTGTCTTTTGTTTGTGCTCAATTTGTGCCGTTACGATGAACATTATGTATTTTTCCCCTCCTTAGAAATAAAACATTGGATTCGGGACAGTGACTTCACTCTCCACCCCACCTCGTCTAAATCGCCCAAAACGGTGCCTTTTGTTTGTGCTCGATTTGTGCTGTTTTGTGCCGTAGAAAGAACCATAATAAATTATACAATTCTTCAGACATCCCAAAATCTTTGGAGGAGTAGTGATGTGTGACGTCACGCAAGCAGGCCGCGCTCTCCATCTCGTCTACAAACCTGTCTGGTGCGTTTGTGCTCGCACAGGGCCGCGGCTGCTGTCATTGTTCCTTTCTTCCTCTTTAGATACGGAAATGTTTAAGTGCCAGTGACTTCGTCAAGCTCAAGATAAAAAAAAAAAAAAACGGTATGTGATTGACTGACCCGAATCACTTAAAAATGCACGTTGTTTGTCAGCTTTTTTAAAACTTTGTAATAAAATCCTGTCACCGTAAACTGCCCTGTCAATCATCTTGTCACAGTTAAAATCCTCCATTCTATCTAATTTTATTTCCTACCGTTTCGGAGAGCACGTTCATCTGCCAGTTGTGGGTCTTTCATGCTCTCCTCGTGTGTTTTCAATTTGAATATAATGATGCATTTAAAACGTAATGGATAAACGTGTCTTTATAAAAGTTCACAATGCTGCTGCAAATGCAATATAATGTGGACAACATTGAATAAATTCATTTTCGTCAGGTTAGATACTCATAATTAATCACTCAAAGCTCTTTATCTAAACCTCTCTACACAACCGTGGGGACTCGCGCGTCCTCCGTATCGACTACGTGTCTGTAGTTTTTTTAAACACATTTTTTACTTGTGTTTGTAGTTCTAACCGAATCCTCGTCCAACGCGTAAGGCCGTGTAGGCTGTTCGTCGGAATTTTCCCATTCATTTAAGTCAAGTCAAGTCAAAGTTTATTTATATAGCACTTTTTCAAAAACAACAAGTGTTTACCAAAGTGCTGTACACATCTACATACTTGTACGACAAGGACCAAACCAACATGACCAAGATACAAGAAATAAAAGACAGTAATACAATAAAATAATAAGAAAATAAAACAAACTCTCACACAGCGTCAAATGCCAAACTGTAATAATAAGTTTTAAGATTAGATTTAAAAATAGTAATGGTTTGGGACTGCCTGATGTACAAGGGCAACCTATTCCACAACTTCGGTCCTGCCACTGAAAATGCTCTTTCACCCCTAGATTTTAGTTTCACACGTGGGACTACTAAAAGCAAATGGTCAGCGGACCTAAGCGCTCTAGACGGAGCATAATGCCTAATCAGTTCCGTCATGTACCTAGGAGCAAGGCCATGAAGTGATTTAAAAACAAACATCAAAATTTTGAAGTTAATTCTAAAAGAAACTGGTAACCAGTGAAGAGAGGAAAGAACAGGTGTAATATGTTCTCGCTTTTTTGTACCCGTCAGCAAGCGAGCTGCAGCATTCTGGACCCTCTGCAGTCTAGAGAGAGAGGCCTGACTAATGCCTATATAGAGGCCATTACAATAATCTAGACGCGATGAGATAAAAATATGGAGTTTTTGAAAGTCTCTGGAAGACAGAAATGATTTCACCTTTGCGAGTTGTCTCAATTGGAAAAAGCTCGATTTAACTACCAAGTTAATCTGTTTGTCCAGTTTAAAATCATAATCCATAGTAAAGCCTAGGTTTTTGACATAGGGCTTCACTAATGGATTCAACTCACGAAGATCAAAATTCTGCGATTCATAAGTACCTCCGGGGGTAAAAAACATAACCTCTGTTTTGTTTTCATTAAAACATAAGAAATTTTGTGCCATCCAGGCCTTAATTTCCTCAAGACACTGTAGTAAAGGCGCTAATGTACATGTGTCTTTTCTATTAAGAGGCAGGTAAATCTGGGTGTCATCAGCATAAATATGAAACGATATTCCAAATTTCCTAAAAATATGACCCAGTGGCAATAAATACAAGGCGAACAGCATAGGCCCCAAAATGGAGCCCTGAGGGACCCCAGACATGAAAGAAGCCGTTGAGGAGACAAATTCTCCAATGCGAACTGAAAAAGTTCTTTCAGACAAATACGACTTGAACCATGCCAATGCAGTACCCTCGATGCCAACACATTCTTCCAGACGTGAGATTAAAATCCCATGGTCTAAGGTATCAAATGCAGCTGAAAGATCCAATAATACTAAAATCGCACAATTTCCTGAGTCGGTAGCAAGTAACAGATCGTTTGACACCCTCAGCAATGCAGTTTCTGTACTATGAAGAGACTTAAAACCAGACTGAAACACTTCATGGATACCATTCAAACTTAAAAATGCATTTAACTGTTCAAATACAACCTTTTCGAGTAATTTAGACAAGAATGAGAGTTTAGAGATCGGTCTAAAATTAGCAAGGAGTGATGGATCCAGACTAGATTTCTTAATAACTGGTTTCCACCACTGCTTGCTTGAAAGATTTGGGTACAATTTCTGTGGCCAGACTACTGTTAATAATAGCAAGGACAGATGAGCTAATAGCTTCAAATGAATCCTTTAATAGTCGTGGAGGAACAATGTCTATGCAACATGTAGATAATTTCATTTTGACAAAAATCTCCCTCAATGAGGTAAGAGACACCGGCACAAACTGATTCAGGGCAGCTGAGCGCTCAATTCCAATAGGTTGGAAAGTCAAAGGAGATACTATATTCGATCTAAGTTCATCAATTTTATCAATGAAAAAGTTCAAAACTTGTTCGCACAGTTCAACAGATGGTTCTAAGCAAGCGGCTTGCGGAGTATTCAAAACACTATTGATGGTGCTAAACAGTACAGATAGTTTATGGGAGTTACTACTGATTATATTTGATAGGTATTTTGATTTCTCCAATCTCACACATTTTTGATATTTAGACAAATTGTAGCGTAGAATGTCAAGTGAGATTTGTAACTTATCCTTCTTCCTATTTAAAGGGACTCTGTGTAGATTTTTAGGTATTTTATTATCTGAAATCAATATTTTTATTCATAAATATGTCCTCAATGGTGTACAAATACCTCTGCAAAATATCTGACTTATCCTCGTAAATGAAGAATTTATTATCTTTATGTACATGGGACGGGTAGGTTCACGAAGGCTTCCATGTCCGTTCCGCTATCTTGAAAAACTATAATAGCAGAGAGGGTCAAAAAGTACCAGCAGCCAAACGCGTTTCCACAACGCGTTTTCGTTCGAGCCATCGTCACGTCACATTGAGAGGCGCATTCCCTGCAAGTTTAAACAGCTGCATTGCACTCCTATGATTGCTGATTGCTCTTTTGCTCTATTATTTGTAATGGCGGACCATATGCCGAGTCACAGGAGAATGCATCCTCCTCGCAAAAAAAGGCCAGACTTGAACGAAAAAGGAAACGTGACCGGAGATTGCAAAAAACAAGGCCATTCATTTTTCCGTCATAAAATTAATCGGATCGGGTTCGATTTTCTGCGTTTTTCGCATCTAGAGCCAGCATTTTAAGAGGTCTTTTGACAATTCAGGGCCGGGGGAGCTCGTCCTCAAATCATTGAACATATGCGCCGTGCTTTCAGTTTCGGTTTTCAATTCGATCAAGTAATGTTCTCTTCTCTATATTGGATTATGAAATTAATAAACCTCCCCTTTCAATCAGATTGAAATTTAGGATCGAATAAAGTGTGATTGAGCAGCCTATTATTTGGGCACAATACACAATAACAGCCTAGCTGTTCTGTCTGCCCAGCGCTTCCACCGGGCCGCGCGCGGGTGTGTGTGTGTCCATACCTGGGGTGTATTCCAGAAAGCAGGTTATGTGACTTACCCGGGTAAGTTTAGGAGTAAGTAAGCGGATAACCTCTGCTTTCGGTTCCAAAAGCGAGAGTAACTTTCGGGTTATGTAAGTAACCATAGCAACTGACTCTCTGAAGATAACCTGCTCCGGAGTAGGTTATGTTGCAGGGTTAGTTTGTTTCAGAGAGGTTTCAGAGCATGGCGTGCCCTTTTGACGAGGATCCTGTGGACGTAGAGGCACAGATTATACGGGGTTTTTTTCGCCGTGAGAGGGTGATAAGACCACGTATCGATGTCTTTTCATATCCTGACGAATATTTGCATGAGCGCTATCGTTTTTCTAGGGAGTCGTTAATTTATTTAACAAACTTACTAAAACCACACATCGCAAACGTGACAAACCGCGGGTCAGCGATTAGCGCCGAACATATTCTTTGTATTGCTCTGCGCTTTTTTGGTACGGGGAGTTTTCTCTACAATGTGGGCGATGCAGAGCATGTGGGAAAGGCAACAGTGTGTAGGGCCGTTCGTACAGTATGCATGGCACTGAAACGGTTTCTACACACTTTTGTACAGTTCCCTGGCCATAAACCTGTGCGCGTTATTAAAGAAGAATTCCACAGGGTGGCAGGTACACTCTCAGAAAGTCTGTCATCTACTTCAATAAAATGACATTTCTTAATAGGTTTATTTTTTTCCTGGACATGCACGTAAAAGGTTACACAGACTTCTTAAACTCGTAATTAATCTTTATTTCAGGGTTCCCAAACGTGATTGGGTGCATTGATGGCACCCACATTCCTATTAAAGCTCCATCTATCAATGAGGGAGACTATGTTAATAGTAAGTCTGTGCATAGCATCAATGTGCAGGTAATAGCTATATTTTTTGTTACTTAATATTGGGGTTACCAATAATAAACTTATTGTTCTCCACAGGTAATATGTGATGCAACCCACCTCATCACTAATGTTGAGGCAAAATGGCCTGGTTCTGTACATGATGCCAGAATATTTAGAGAGTCATCTCTGTGCAACAAATTTGAGCAGGGTACGTTTTGTTAGACAAATGCTTGTAGTCTTTATTACATTTACAAAACACCTCAAACATTACAGGACACTTCTATGGTTACTTGCTGGGGGACAGAGGATACCCTTGCCTCCCCTATATGATGACACCCTACCCTGATCCTGAGCCCGGACCACAGACACGCTTCAACCGGTCTCACAGCCGAACACGGGCCAAGGTGGAGATGACAATAGGCATTCTGAAGGCGAGGTTTCAGTGTCTGCGTGGGCTCAGGGTCACTCCAAATAGGGCATGTGACATCACAGTCGCTTGTGTGGTACTTCACAACATTGCCACAATAAGAGGAGAGAGGCATCCCCCCTGTCCTGATGAAGAGGACCTAGAACAACACCCAATGAATCTAGCAGACCACAGAGATGGCAGAATGCTTAGAGACATGATTTGTCAAAATCACTTTATTTAATTTCTTTTATTTCTCCAGATCCTGAAATAAAGAGACATGACAGATTTGTATTAATTGCTTTATACACACACATGAAAAAAAAAAAAAAAAAGATTCATGTTCACATATGATTCTCACCTTAAGGCGATGCTCCAGCAATTTGATTTCAAGTTTGGCCTTTTTAATGGCCAGCCTTTTCTCCTCTTGCTGAAGCTGTATAAGGTCCATGTCCATGTCACTTTTTTTAATTTGCCTTAATAGATGGACCTTATACAGCTCCTTTGCAGACAACTAGGAAGGCAAAGTAAATAAGATGGTTAAAAAAGAAAATCAGCCATAGTAACATTATGTGATAAGGACAACCAGGGACAAGTTCTTACACTGCTAAGATTAGATGTAGAGGTAGTTGGACCCTCATCTGCATTTACATCCCCAGCTACATTCTGTCACGGGACAAATTACACATTTTTCAGTCCATCTAAAAAGCTATGCATTGTCCAATATATGCATCATACCTCTGTGGGTCTCCCAGCACTTTCTAATTCAGTCACAGCAGATGTGGTCTCTTCATCATCATCCTAGAGTGGAAATATGCAAGGTTACTTTGTCTGGCAGACATAGTGAAAGATCTAAAAGCAACTGGTTCTTAAAATGCATCACTAACAATTGTGACAGACTGTGTGGTTTCAGGAGGATCCAATAATACAATGCGTCCATCAGCAACTGCAAGAAAAAAAAGACACTCAATGTGTAAATGACTAAAGTATGACAGACACTGAATAAAGGCATTAGGAACATGCAAGAATAAAAACAGATTACTGTATACATACAGCATATGCTGAAAAAGAGAATATGAAGAGTTCAGATGCAAAAGCCTCTAAATGCCATTTAAAATTTTCTTCTTTAATGATGATTTTTATCAAACTTGTATATTTAAGTTCAGTAATTTCACTTAAATAACAATTAATAGGTAATTATCATTGCAATTTAAGTGAAATCACTGAACTTAAATATACAAGCTTGATAAAAATGATCATTCTAGAAGAAAATTTCAAATGGCACTTAAAGGCTTTTCCATCTGAACTCTTCATATGTATCCATAATGCACAAGTGAAACAATGACTGCATTTGGGAAGCATTTAGCCTTCTTTCTAATGACAAGAGTTAAGGATTGTTTTGTCCAAACATATGATTAAATAATCACAAGTACTATGGTATACCTACATTGTACCAAGTCACTTGAGTTGTTGTGGGAGGAAGCAAATTCTGACGAAGTGCCCTCTGGAATACCATCGACCACAGGGCGACCTTTATTAAGAGAAAGAGCCAACTCCTCCGATGGAGTGAGAGGAGGTGGAGGTGGACCCCCGCCAGTTAGACGGGCCTCAGCCTTCTTTCTATTAGCTATATAGAAAGAATACTGTAAAAGTAACTTTAGACATTGATCTTAAAACAATTAAAATAAAATATTACCTTTTTGAAGAATATTTTTGTGTTTCATTTTGACTTGGCAAAGAGTTCTTTTGGCTCCAGAAGGATTACACCTTATAAAACAAGAGGCCTATATTTCATGACAATATACATTGTACTGTATTCTTAAGAAACTGATGTAAAGAAAAGTACATGCTTGTCAAGTAATGCCACATGCTAAAAAAGACAATTGTTCAACTTTGCAAATGAACAAAAGAAAGGCAAGCATATTAAAAAAGTAAAAAAATAAAAATAAAAACGTACGCATTTACTCTGTCAGTTATTTTTTGCCAAGCCAATTGTCTTTCCTTTGCGTATGCAGCTGTGTTGCTTTTTTTCATGATAATGGGCTTGTACTCCTCATAAGCCAACATTAAAACTTCTAATTCACCTTCAGAGAAGTACGCGGCACGTGACTTTTCACCCTTAGTTTCCATGGTGACTCCTGAATTCGGTGATCCATTGAAAATGCCTTTATATGTTCACCGGGCGCGCGCATTAACTCGAGGTTATTAGCAGTAGGTTGATTAAACTAACTCGACACAGGTGTTTTGGAACCGACATACCCAGAGTAAGCAGGTTTTGGGTTAATCAACCCAGAGTTTAGGGTTAATCTGATGGTTAATTAACCCAGCTTTCTGGAATACACCCCTGGTCCATACCAGACACACTGCCAGTCTCCGTTCAGAATCGATTGGTTCACGTTAATTGGTGGTCTTGATTTTAATATGTGGCTCCAGAATCGCTAGCAAAGCATCAAACTGTCCCACTGACATTCTGAGGTAAATTTTGAATCGCTCAGGATAAATTCGCAACTCCTTGATAAGGAACTCCTTCCTCTCGGCGCAATTTCAGGATTGGATGGACGTAATATTTTCTCTTTCTTCTCTTTTCAATATGAGAGGGGGCAAAAATCATCCTCACTGCTTGACGAATCCATTTGGTATTTTTGCGTTTTTTCCCGCAAAGGTTTAATAAATACGCAACGGACTCGGTGTGCAAGGTTTTTAGGCTGACGTACACGAAAATATGCATACGAAAATTTCGTACTCAGTGTGCAATGGCCTTAAATATCGGGATAGCGTTTTCAACCGTGGAAAGAGCTAATGCAGCAGAAAGATTTCAGAAGAGACGCTGAAGTTGCCTGCTTTCTCCTCGACAGGTTAGTCAATGTTACAGTCTTACTTAATTTTTTTGTCATTGCTTGGTTGTGTACTTTATTATATAGACAGTATAACATTTATAGGTAAAAAAGTTAAACAAGGTCTTTGATGAATAGCAGCTATTGACTACTTTACTCGCAGCTATTGTGAAGGAAGGTTTTAAAAGGAAGGTTTGTAAGTTAATTCTTTATAACCTATAAATTCAGTAAAAATATAGAGATAATGATTGTAAGAAAATATTGAAGAAAATATTGCTCTCTGTAAGATTTTCTATAGCTTTCTTTTTTTATATAAATGATCAATTAGCTAAAATTGTGATTTTGCTATGTGGATAAGATTGTACAGGGAATTAAAATTAATTTATACAGCTAGACACATACATTGTACACATAAGTTAACACATAAGTTGCTGTTTTTTTTAAGTTACAAACCTGTTCACCCGGAGAAAAACTCGATGAAGTGTTACTACAAGACATCCTGTCATAGCATTTTTGGTACATAACGGCAACCGTAGATGCAATACGCACTTGAAAAAGCGAGGCGCTGGAGAGCAAAATTTGTTTGAATGCAAAATACTATTTAACCACTAGATGGGGGTAATTCCTACACAGAGTCCCTTTAAGTTGCCATTGTCTGCGTAAGCAGTTTGAGGTTTGCGAGCGCCAAATGGACGACAGAAGCTGCTTATTTGGATGGTGAGTGGGACCCTATCCGAAATCGCATATTAAGTGGCCGGTATTAGCATAAATTACCATAGGCTCTGTGTGGACGCCTCTAGGGGTGCCGGTGCGCTACGGGGGGTCCACCAAGTGCATATGGGGTCCCCTGACCGCCTATGCTTCACCATAGTCTTCCTCTGTCCCACGGAGTGCCTATTTTGACCCCTGACCGCCTATTTTCTTCTTCACTGCCACAAAGTGCCTATGGGGTTCCCTGACCGCCTAAACTTCACCATAGTCTTCCTCGTTGTCCACGAAGTGCCTATTTTGACTCCTAACCGCCTATCCTCTTCTTCATTGCCACGAAGTGCCTATGGGGTCCCCTGACCACCTAAACTTCACCAAAGTCTTCCTCAAGTGCCACGAAGTGCCTATTTTGACCCCTAACCGCCTATCCTCTTCTTCGGTGCCACGAAGTGCCTATGGGGTCCCCTGACCGCCTAAACTTCACCATAGTCTTCCTCAAGTGCCACGAAGTGCCTATTTTGACCCCTAACCGCCCATCCTCTTCTTCAGTGCCACGAAGTGCCTATGGGGTCCCCTGAACACCTACACTTCACCATAGTCTTCCTCAAGTGCCACAAAGTGCCTATTTTGACCCCTAACCACCTATCCTCTTCCTCATCTCTACAAAATGCCCAAACTTCACCACGGTCTTCCTCATGGCCGCAGAGTGCATATTCTGACCCCCTAACCACCTGTTTTTTGGGTCTTTCGGGTGGACGATGTGACAGAAGGGTCCGGTTGGCCCCAAGCTGACGTGTGCGGCCCGTCACGGGCCCCTGGGACGGGTTCTAGAGTTCCGCGGCCCTCTGACCTTTTTTCGCGCTGATTGGCCACCAACTGCCTCATGCAATAAGTTGCACGTGGGACGTCAAAGAAACAGGGACCAAAAGGGGTCCAAAGGTCGCAGCAGCCCCAAATTCGGCACAGAGGTAGTCCGGGGGCCCCCGGTTCTAGATAGCGAGTTTGGTGGTTCTAGATCGGTTCTAAGCGTGTTTCAGCAACACGGTTTGAAGGTAACGCCCGATTGGCCTCAAACTAACACGCGCGCCTCGTCACGGGCCCCGGGGACGGGTTCTAGAGTTCTGCGGCCCTCTGACCTTTTTTCGCGCTAATTGGCCACCAACTGCCCCATGCAATAAGTTGCACGTGGGACATCAAACAAACAGGGGCCGAGAGAGGTCCGAAGGTCGCAGCGGCCCCAAATTCGGCACGGAGGTAGCCCGGGGGCCCCGGTTCTAGATCGCGAGTTTGGTGGTTCTAGATCGGTTCTAAGCGTGTGTTTCAGCGACACGGTTTGAAGGAAACGCCCGATCGGGCCCAAACTGACGCGCACGTCTCGTCGCGGGCTCCAGGGACGGGTTCTAGAGTTCCGTGTCCGAAACGTCTCGTTTTCCCGAAAAGAACACCCCCTTGACCTGGAAGCGCATACGAAGTTTGAACCGAATAAGTTGCACGTGGGAGGGCCGAAACGCAGGGGTCGAAAGGCCGCACCGCCTCCAAACCCGCCACCCTGGTAGTCGAGGGCCCCGGGTTCTAGATCCCGGACCGCAGGGTTCTAGATCGGTCCCGAGCGCGTGTTTTTTTGGTGCAAAGTTCTCCTCCCTTTGACTCACTCTGACTATATGCCTTTCTGTGTGTGAGGAGGGCGGCCATTGATCGGACCATGTGCTCGTTGAGGGGGGGAAAGAAAGGTCCGATCAGCCCCGAAATTGAAGTATGCGTACCGTCACGGGCCCCTGGGACGGGTTCTGGAGTTCCGCGACCCTACAACTTTTTTTCGCGCTAATTGGCCACCAACAGCCCCATGCAATAAGTTGCACATGGGACGTCAAACAAACAGTCGCCCAAAGGGGTCAAAAGGTCGCAGAACCTCGAAATTCGGCACAGACGACCGCCACGGGTCCCCGGATAGGGCCCCAGAGTTCCGTGGCTCTGGATGCTTCCTGAGCCCAGTAGGCCCTCTAATACTGACTGCTGAATTGACCCTGGCAGAAACATGCTCCCATAGAAGTCAATGGGACACAGAGAGGTGCATAAAAAATAGCCAAAAATAAACTCGGCGTGTCTCGACCTAGCCCGCTCGGCATGTCCTTTTAAAACCTTTTAAAGCACTGTCCACAGACAGTATACAGGGACCCTGTCTAATAAGTTACAGGTGGGATGCTGTTTCTGACTTTGACACTTTCAGCCGGTGAATCCTGGTCAGGATTTGGGCATTTCACCACATGTGTTGAAATCCCCAATTACTGACCAGGATTCACCGGCCGAAAATCTCAAAGTCGAAAACAGCATCCCACCTGTAACTTATTTGACGTGGCCCCTGTGGGCTGTCTGTGGACAGTGCTTTAAAAGGTCATATTTCCATCCATGAAATGATCATTTGTGGACAAAGCTACTGCACAGGACTCGGTGGACACAGCGCAACACACTGGTGTAAATTACGACCATTAATTGTGCATAATTTGCATAAAATCATGCTGTCCACAGACAGCCTACAGGGACCCTGTCTAATAAGTGACAGGTGGGATGCTGTTTCTAACTTTGACATTTTCAGCCGGTGAATCCTGGTCAGGAATTGGGCATTTCACCGTATGTGTTGAAATGCCCAATTCCTGACCAGGATTCACCGGCCGAAAATCTCAAAGTCGAAAACTGCATCCCACCTGTAACTTATTTGACAGGGTCCCTGTAAGCTGTCCGTGGACATGTCATTTTAAGGCTAGTTATGCATTATCATGAAATGCTAAGTACCCCAACATGTTGCATTGTCTGCCCTGTCCACTGTGCTGCAAGTTTTTAGTAATAAACCACTAACAATCATGAATTATGACCTAATAATGCATTGACCACAAACAGCCTAAAGCGGTCCCATCAAATAAGTTGCAGGTGGGATGCTGTCCCACCTGCAACTTATCTGATGTCCCTGAGGTCCCGTCAAATAAGTTGCGGGTGGGACTCTTTTGTGCCCACCTGTAACTTATTTGACAGCGTCCCTATAGGCTGTTTGGGGACACTGTCAGTAGACATAGGTGTTATAACAAACTAATTACACAGGGTTTGATTACACGAACAGATCAATTAACACTTTGACCAGTTTAAAACCATTTTAATTAAGCGCCTAAATAAATTTGAATTATCTAAACAATACTTGGAAAAAAAGGACAGACAAGAAGTTAAAATTCCAAACAACAAAAACTACTTTATTTTGAACAAATATACAGGAAAAAAGTGAAATTTAAATGAAAATGGTGATGGGTAAAAAAAACAAAGGAACAACTCAAAGTCTTTAAAAAATCGAACACTTGAACTTTTTTTTTTTTTTTTTTTTTTTAACAAAAGTCTCTTGCGGAACAAACACTTTCTAAAAAAACACACTTTAACTCACTTGAACACTTGAACAGTTTAAAATTAGAAGAATAAAAATCTCTCGCGGAACAAACACTCACGAACACTCGGAAAAAACGCGACCATGAACACGAACTCGACGTCTAAAAAACGTCAACTCAGTTTCAACGTCTATTTGCGCTGCCTGCGCTTCTTAATGGCCTCCTTGACCTTCTTGGAGACCTCCTTTTGGCGTGTCAGGCCGACGAGGGTCGTGGAGGTGGGGGAAAAGATGGCCTTCTTGACTTTCAGCGGGGACACGTGCCTCTGAGTCGACGCCAAACATTTCAGGGGAGTCAGGAGCACCGTAGCTTTCCCTCTCCGCCGCGGGTACTTTTTTGGGGTGGTCGTCTCCTCCTCCTCGTCTTGGGATCCCACCGCCTCTGCGCCTGACTCGGCCTTCTCCTCCTCCTCATCCTGCTGCTCCTCGTGCTGCGCAAAGTAGGAAAAACACGCACACACACACACACAAAGACATGATAAGTCATCGGTTGTGATGTCGCAAGAGGGATGTTGTAACTCTGCAGTCAAAGGAAAAAGTCAACTCACCCCACTGGACTCGGGGCTGGACGTCCCAGACTCCTGGTACTCCGGGCTCTTGGTCGCCTCTGGAGTCGTGCTGCCCGAAGTCATCTCCTTGTCCGAGGACTCTGGAGCGCTCCTCTTCTTCTTGAGGGGCTCCTTCCCCTTCGCGGGCCACTTGTGTTTGATTGAAGTCGGCTGCTTTGACGGGGAGCCCCTCTCTTCGCCCTCCAGGGCAGTGTCGAAGAGCCTCCGGTGCTCCATGGCCTGCTGGGGGGTCAAGTTGGCAACGTAAAATTTGTCCGCCGTCCTGGTGTCGTTGCACATGAACTTGGACAGCTTGACCCGGTCGTCGTTGGTGTGGGTGAATTTTATCTGGGAGGACAGAGACAGAGAGAGAAAAAAACCAATGCCGCCACCGGCGGAGGACCTCCGAAATGCATGCCAGAAGCGGCGACGGATGCTTACGTGGCTGGCGATGGACGTGCGGACGTCAGTGAAGGTGGGGCACCCGGGAAGGCCCATGGACTTCCAGGCCTCTTGGAAGTAGGAATTGAGATTTTTGCATGGGTTTGGGGTCGAAGTGAAAAACAGGAACTTGGCGGAGGGTCCGCCGGGCAGCTGATCTTTGACTCGGAAGAGTCGATTGACCCAACTGAACTCCTCCTCCGTCAAAACGATCTGGGCCGACCCGAAAGCCATGTTCGTCTTGTGGTTGGCGACCTGTGGACACACGAGGGGAAGAAATAAACATAAACAGATAAATCAATCAATAAACAAATCAATTAAAAAAAAAATCCACACAAAAACACATCGGGCAAAGAAGAGTCGGACGCTCACGTTTATCAGGTACGCCTTCTCCCGAGGTCGATTTGCGGGCCCCCAGAACCTCCTGCATAGTTATGTTTTGGAGAACCCCCCCTCTGTGGCCGTACACGCAGGCGAGCAGCGCCGCAAAGTACTCGTAAAACCTCCACAGGGTCTTCTGGGTGGGCTCGTTCTCCAGGAGGGCTAAAGACGAGAGAATGGCAAAAAGTTCAAAGGTCCGTCGGCCGGCGGGTGAGAGCGCGGGGAGGAGACGAAAGACCACTCACTCAAAAGGTCCGGGATGGCCTTGGCGGCGAGTTCCCTGCACTTGCGGAGGGTGGGCTTTCGGATGATGTTGACCTCCTTGACCTGCGTCTGGTGGACGGCCACACCCCTCTTCAGAGACTTGCGGAGCGCCCCCATCTCCCTGCGGAGGCTGACCAGGGCTTTTTTGGTCAAGCGGCAGGACTGCGGAGGGGTCTCCGACAGGAAAAAGTCGAAGTGAAAAACAGGAACTTAGCGGAGGGTCCGCCGGGCAGCTGATTTTGACTCGGAGGAGTCGATTGACCCAACTGAACTCCTCCGTCAAAACGATCTGGGCCGACCCGAAAGCCATGTTCGTCTTGTGGTTGGCGACCTGTGGACACACGAGGGGAAGAAATAAAAAATAAACAGATAAATCAATCAATAAACAAATCAATAAAAAAAAAAATCCACACAAAAACACATCGGGCAAAGAAGAGTCGGACGCTCACGTTTTATCAGGTACGCCTTCTCCGAGGTCGATTTGCGGGCCCCAGAACCTCCTGCATAGTTATGTTTTGGATAGGGATGTCCCGATACCACTTTTTCACTTAGATACCGATACCGATGCCGCACCTTTGGCTTTTGCCGATACCGATAT
>NW_024121359.1:92902-121270 GCF_016745375.1 Pimephales promelas | reverse complement strand
CGGGGTGGATAAATCTGAAAACGTCACCATTGCATTTTCTTGTGTACGTCCAATCCGTATATTTTGTGAAATGATGATGTCATCACTCCACGTGTCGACTAGTCAGACAGTCAGTCACGTGTTATTTACTGAGTAATGTCCATGTATAAACATACAGTCATTTTGCCTCTGCCCAGGGACTACAGACGAAAATGAACTTAAAGCTATCTCTATCTTGGTAAACACATTTGTTGTGTTATGTCCCTGTCAAATGAACAAATGAAGAAATGTCAGCCAAGAGCACATGTCAGCCAAGAGTCTATTTCATGATGGTTATAAAACCATTACCAGGTAACCGTCATAACCTGATCTCAAATTAGTTAAAACTCTATTAATTCTCAATAAAACGTTTGTAGACGTCTGACAGAAATAAAGTCAGTCTGGTTAGTAATAACTGAAGCTGGTAATGCTGTTTGTGGAGTTCTTTAATCCTCCTCTGCTGAGATCTTCACAGATTTAATGTCTTCTTTTCTCTTCAGCTGATTTCATCTAAGGCTGTGGCTGAAATGACTCCATATTTAATATACACAATTTTTTGGGCTGCGATAAAGTCCAGTTCTGGTTTATTTCTTTGCTCTTGGCTGGCATGTGGCATTGTTAGAGGTGTAAAGTCCAGGTTCAGAAAGTAAAAGTAAAAGTATTTTGTTCCAATCACCTGGATTTGCTAATTCCGACAGGAGACAGAACTTATTCGTGAAATCAGCTAACTGAGATCATGGGTGGAATAAACATATGGCAGGACTTTTACTCTCTGACCCCTGGATTACCCAGCCCTGAATCAGGAGGAGGTTGATCTTGTCTCTGTTTCCCTCTGCTGGACAGGTCATGGTGTGACAGGAGGCATCAACTTTCATTTGATCTTAATAGTATTTGAAACTGTTCTGCCTTAAATTATCAACTATATGTCATTTAAAGAGAATAACCTAGGTCAAATGCATATTGTTTGATTGTTGTGATTAATTTCAACTTTAACAAAAAAATGTAAGTCATATTAAAAAATCAGGTTTGACTCACCAATCAGAGGGAGTTTTTTAGCCGTAGAGGGCAGTGTGTTACTAAGAATCAGCAGCATCACAGAAATAGACAGCAGTAAAGTCACTTTAAAGCTCAACTTGTCATATCCATTTTTGACAATGAAGAAGGAGGCCACATCCAGAATGAGGAAGAAAAATACTGGTACTATAATGTTTATGACATACAGTAGAGGTCTCCTTTTAATGTGAATCTGTCAGAGAGAGAGAGAGAGAGAGAGAGAGAGAGAGAGAGAGAGAGAGAGAGAGAGAGAGAGAGAGATATTTACTTTAACAGAGAGAGAGACAGAGGCATTATTTACTCTAACAGAGAGAGAGAGAGAGATTATTTACTTTAACAGAGAGAGAGAGAGAGAGAGAGAGAGAGAGAGAGAGAGAGAGATTATGCAATTTAACACTGGGAACACTAATATAATTTATAAATATTCACCATAAATCAAGACGTGTTAAATAGAGACAGAAGCAAGAAAACTAATAAAATATTCTATTCAAGTAAAAGTACTATAAATTAAACTTTACTTAAGTACAAGCCAAATTAGGTAACACTTTATAATAACTGCACGCTATTAATAATTAGTTAAGCATGAGTAAACAGTTAGTTCATCATTTATTAAGCATTAATAGACATTAATAAGCAGTTTATAAATACAGATATAAATGCTTTCTTCTTGATTTATAAGCATATCTATAATGTGTTTAATAATTGTATTTTCATACTTTGTTAATGATCAATTCATAATTTCTAAATAAAGTATAGCATTATTTACAGACCAGTTAATTAAGAGTTGTCAGTCATTCATAAGATCACTTAGAAAGTCTAAGTAAATGTATAAAGCTGTTAAAAAATAAAAATGTTATAAAGCTTTTAGTAGTGGTCAGCTATGTGACAGTTATCTTCTAAAAGCTATGTGTAGTTATCTTCTAGTCATTGATTAGCATATTCTTACATGGTCATCTATCAAGGCAAGGCACTTTTATTTATAAAGCACGTTTAAAACAGCCACTGCTGACCAAAGTGCTGTACAGTCAGTTCAAAAAATTAGAAATACATAAATACTCCAACCAACACATCATAGAGCGCATCATAAAATTACATTTGACCAAACGCCAAAGAGAAAAAATAAGTCTTTAGTGATGATTTAAAACTATCAACAGTGGGAGACAGCCTTACATGATCCAGCAAATCATTCCACAAACGTGGAGCAGCGACCGAAAAAGCACGATCCCCTTTTAATTTCAGTCTAGATCGTGGCATAGTAAGCATCAACTTGTTCGATGACCTTAAAGGTCTAGAACACTTCCTGTGGAGAAGGTCCACAATGTATTGGGGCGCCTGACCATTTAACCCCTTAAACACATATAATAATACCTTGAACTTGACACGGTATTCGACTGGCAACCAGTGAAGCGAAGCAAGAACAGGCGAAATATGTTCCCTCTTTCGAGTACCAGTAGGAAGCCTGGCGGCAGCGTTTTGTACCATTTGTAGGCAGGATAAGGAAGACTTAGCCACCCCAAGGTACAGCGAGTTACAATAATCCAGCCTAGATGTAATGAAGGCATGGATCACTATCTCTAAATCTTTTACTGTTAAAAATGCTTTTAATTTCACAATAGATCTCAAATAATAAAAGCTACTCTTCACCACTGAGTTAATTTGTTTGTCAAATTTAAGACCGTTATCAATAATCACCCCCAAATTCTTAGTATGAGCACAAGAGTTCCCTCTTAAAGGACCCAGTTGTTTTTCAATCTGTAAAGTAGAAGCTGGTGAGCCAAAAATTACAATTTCGGTTTTAGAATCATTCAGTGTTAAAAAAGTAGCTGCCAGCCAGCCTCTTACCTCCTCAAGACAGTTCAACAAAGACCTAATGTCATAATTGTCCTTATTTCCTAAAGGGAGATAGACCTGAGTATCATCTGCATAAAAGTGATATGGAATATTGTGCTTTTGAATTATCGAGCCTAAGGGGAGCAAATACAAGGAAAACAACAGCGGGCCCAAAATAGACCCCTGAGGTACACCACAAGTTAATGGTGCAGAGGAGGAAGAAAAATTCCCAACCTCCACAGAAAATGTTCTATCAGAAAGATACGATTTAAGCCAATTAAATGCGGTACCTTGAATTCCAACACAGTTTTTCAACCGTTCCAGCAAGATAGCATGGTCAACGGTATCGAATGCAGCACTGAGGTCCAAAAGAAACAAAATTGCACAGTTACCTGAATCCACAGCAAGCAATAGATCATTCAACACCTTCAGCAAGGCTGACTCTGTACTGTGATATTGTCTAAAACCAGACTGAAATTTGTCTAATAAGTTATTCTCATTTAAAAATGCCGTCAATTGATGGAAAACAGCCTTTTCCATTACTTTTGATAAAAATGATAATTTTGAAATTGGACGATAGTTATCCAAAATATAAGGATCAGAACTTGCTTTTTTGCGGAGAGGGTTCACTACTGCATGTTTCATGATTGCTGGGACGGTACCTCGAGAAAGGCTGCTGTTTATAATAGTTAAAACAAAAGGTTCAACTACACATAGGACTTCCCTAAAAAGACGAGGAGGCATCACATCCAAGGAACAAGAGGAAAGCTTCATTTTATTGATAAGCTCAACAAGAAAAGTAGAAGAAATAGGCTCAAACTCAGTTAAACAGGCTGAAGATAGCTCGTTAACAGATGTATTTAAATCAAATTTGGGGATGGAGGAGCGAATAATACTAATTTTATCCACAAAATATTTTAGAAACGCATCGCAGATTGCAGGTGTCGCATCAGGATATGAAAGTGAATTTGGGTTTAGTACATTATGTATTGTACTAAACAGAATCTTTGGACTATGGGCATGCTCTGCTATCAGGTTGGAAAAATATTTTTCCCTAGCAGCCTTAACAGAGTGCTGGTAGCTCACCATGTGGTGTTTCATAATTTCATACGATACTTGGAGCTTATCTTTCTTCCACTTTCTTTCAGCTTTCCTCCATTCCTGTCTAGAAGCACGAGTATCCTTGTTAAGCCAAGGTTGCGACCTCAACTTCAGTTTCTTGATTTTAAATGGAGCAACCACATCCAAAACATTACCACACAAAGTGTTAAAAAAAAACTAAGCTGGTCATTAAGAGACATGTCTGAAAATGAGGACACCGTAAGGCAAGCATCCCTAACAAATGCATCTTCAAAGTGTTTAGATGTAGCAGAATTAACAGACCGGATCTGACGATCACAGGACTTGACATTGAGCTTCGGGGTATTGAGTACAGTGTTAAATAATAAAATCTCTATATTACTGACAGAAAGACCTTTTGAAATCAGCAAATCAAGTGTATGGCCTTGTTTATGAGTAGCTTCTGTGATGGACGTGAGATTAAAAGAGTCAATAATTTGAAGAAATTCCTTAACCAATGGATGAGAGGGACAACAGACATGTATATTAAAATCGCCTAAAATTAATAGTTTATCAAAATACAGTACCCTAGAGGATAAAAAATCTGAAAATTCCTGCAGAAACATCTTACTGTAATAAGGTGGTCGATAAAACAAGGCACAGAGAAGGGAATTCTCTGTACTTATCTTAAGTACTTGAACTTCAAAACTACTAAAAGTGTCCACTGATAATAGACAACACTTGAAAGAATTCCTAAAAATTGTAGCTACTCCCCCCACCACCACGACCCGATGTCCTAGGAGAACTAACAAAATTACAGTCATCTGGTGCCGCTTCGGCAAGAGGGCCAAGTTCATCACAGCTTAGCCAAGTTTCAGTTATAAACAAAAAAATCCACATCACGTGATAAAAAGAAATCGTTATCTGTTCATGTAAATAATAGGGTTGGTGTAGTTCCTAAGTCCTTAAAGAGCTAATTCTGTAAAATAAAATATTTCCTTTGCATTGAACTTTGAGCATTGTAACTTTGCAGATGTTGTTTATGCTCAAACGACAACATTACACACTAAAGTTGGAAGGTGAAATTATAATAAACCACCACTAAAAAAATATTAAGGATAAGTTTTGATTAGACACTCAAACCTTCATCTAAACCTCTTACGTCGGTCGCGCTTATCTTCCAGGTTTTGTAGTTTAAAGGGATACACCACCGGGTTTTCATATTAAACTATGTTATTCCCTTAACTAAGACGAGCTGATGCATACCTCTCTCGTCTCAGTGCGTGCACTCTATCGCTCTGTATTGCCGCAAAACTATGTTAGCACTTAGCTTAGCCCAGTGTATTAAATATGGGCCAGAAAGAGAAGCGACAAAACACTTCCTCGTTTTCCCTATTTAACCCTTTGATGCACAACATGGGTCTAAATAGACCCGACTGAGTTTTCATTTTGTATATCTTTGCAAGAAATTAATTTCATCACTCAGTATTCCAGGTATTCCTCAATTAACTTGTTTTTGATCATCACAAATCCTTATTTTTATTTTTCATTTCTTACTTTTTGAATAAAAATAGTTTTTGTATAGCAACCCTTCTAATGCGCAACATGGGTCTAAAAAGACCCGTATTCATTTCCTATGGTATTTCAGGGATGGCTGAGTGTTTTCTTTGCTGAATCTTTAAAATATATGTATTTTATCATTTCTTATTCCAGATATTCATTAAATAACTTGTTTTTAATTTCCACAAATCATTGGGTTTATGTTTCCTTTCTTACTTTATAAACAAACACAGTTTTTGTATTTCTACATCAATTTTACATACATGGGTCTAAAAAGACCCGTATTCATTTCCTATGGTATTTCAGTGATGGCTGAGTGTTTCTTTGCTGAATCTTTAAAATATATGTGTTTTTTTAACATTTCTTTTTCCAGGTATTCATTAAATATCTTGTTTTTGATTTCCACAACTCATTATGTTTATGTTTCTTTTCTTACTTTATAAACAAACACAGTTTTTGTATTTATACATCAATTTTACATGGCTCGAAAATGACCCATATTCATTTGCTATGTTATTTCAGTGATGGCTGAGTGTTTCTTTGCTGAATCTTTAATTTAAAATAAGTTTTTTTAATCATTTCTTATTCCAGGTATTCATTAAATATCTTGTTTTTAATATCCACAAATCATTATGTTAGGTATTTTTAATTTATTTCTACATCAATTTTACATACATGGGTCAAAATTTTTTATTAATCTTATTTTATTTTAACCACAGACATTTTTTATATATATATTGTAAAAGATAACAACATAATATCTCAATATTAGGCTATGGTTACCTTGACCTTGTAATCCTAGTGAGAAATCCTATAGTGAGAAGGAGAAACATGTCCAATACTATTAGCTAGCTGTTGACATATTCTAGCTAGCTAATGTTAACTACACAAAAAAAGATTGTTTTTTAAAGCTTATTTACATTTAGTAGGCCTAACAGTTCATAATCATTCATATGCTGAAATGATTCTTATACTGAAATCATTCTATGATTGAAATGATACCCAGCTGCCAAAGACAGAAAAGTCAGCAACTGGTGTTCCCAGAGCACCAGGCCTGTGTACAAGGAGCACAAACATGTAGTTGTCATTTGTGAGGCATGTAAGCACTAAGATGGCAATTTGAGATGCCGCTGTACCAGTGTGATTTTATTTTTTCTGTTTTTTTTTTTCTTTTATTTGATCACATTCACCACAATTCAATACTACACCACAGTTCAATTTCAGTGTTATCAGTTATCAGTTATCTGTGATATGTGAATGCTATGCGAGACAAAGTGGCAAATAAACATTTCAAGTGTTAAATATGTTGTTAAAATTACTTCTAAGATTATCAATTTAACAAAATGTTGTCTTTATTCTTTTGTTTTATTATGCTTGATAAGTACATTTGATATAGTAACACAAAACCTAGAAAAAAATGAAAAAAATTTTTTTTGGTAATTGAAAACAATATTTTTTTAATATTTATAAATCATGAAATTTATAGATAATGGAATATTAAATGCTTAAATAAATTGATCTCAAAAGATAAAAAGAAAAGAAAAGTCCAGCCATGCATTAAATAACATAGGACATGAATACGGGTCTTTTTAGACCCATGTATGTAAAATTTATGTAGAAAAAAATGTGTTTGTTTATAAAGTAAGAAAGGAAACATAAACATAATGAGTTGTGGAAATCAAAAACAAGATATTTAATGAAGACCTGGAATAACAAATGATAAAATACATATAGTTTAAAGATTCAGCAAAGAAAACACTCAGCCATCACTGAAATAACATAGGAAATGAATACGGGTCTTTTTAGACCCATGTTGCGCATTAGAAGGGGTATCCATAGCTTGCGCATCAAAGGGTTAAACACAGTTACTCGATTAGTGTAACTCGACCTAGGCTGGTGACACAAAATAAAACGTTGTGTTTTTCTAAGCGTTTAAAATTGATATTGTATGGCGAAATACCATAAAAAAGTGCTTTAGAGCACTTCAACTTGGCGCAATAATACCTTCACTCGTGAAAAGTCCTCTTACCGGCTCCCGCTTTGGCGCATGTCACGTTGGCTGCATTGACGGAAATAAGAGGGAGGGGGAGAGCGAGGAAGCAGGAGCCGGTAAGAGGACTTTTCACGAGTGAAGGTATTATTGCGCCAAGTTGAAGTGCTCTAAAGCACTTTTTTATGGTATTTCTCCATACAATATAGTCATCAATTTTAAACGCTTAGAAAAACACAACGTTTTATTTTGTCACCAGCCTAGGTCGAGTTACACTAATCGAGTAACTGTGTTTAAATAGGGAAAACGAGGAAGTGTTTGGTCGCTTCTCTTTTTGGCCCATATTTAATGCACTGGGCTAAGCTAAGTGCTAACATAGTTTTGCGGCAATACAGAGTGATATAGTGCACGCACTGAGACGAGAGAGGTATGCATCAGCTCGTCTTAATTAAGGGAATAACATAGTTTAATATGAAAACCCGGTGGAGTATCCCTTTAACACTTTTTTACTTGTGTTTGTCATTCCAGAGGGTCTCAGAAAAGTCAAACGCAGCATTTTGACTGCACTGCAGTCGTTTTCTGCCGCAAACGTGGTGGTGGCTCAAGAGAATCCTTGTGTCATTTAATATAAAAAAGTTTAAAAATAAGAAAACAGCTTGAATAGTAGATTTCTAAAATTCATAGAATTTAAATGTTGACTGAACATTAAATAGTAAAAAAAAAAAAAAAAAAAAAAAAAAAATAGATAAAATCCTGTGAACTACACAATACTAATTCCACACTTTGGTGTAAAATACAAACAGAAAAAAACACATAAAAAATTTAATTTTATTACTTGAGCCCTAAACTTTTGGAAAATGTCAATAAATGAATTGGTTAAAATGAAAATGAACAAATTGTATTTATCAACTAGCTGTTCTTTTGTATTATTAGTATTATTTTTTTAATTTATTTAAATATTTAATATTGGTTTGGACTAACACTGTAACATTGGTCCGTGTAACACTTCACAATTCAATTTTCGGACCATACAATGCAAATGCAATAATGGAAACCAGACATTCATTTTTCTTGTTTTTCCAGTTACATTATAAATGGATAGTTAACTTTTTCTCCCTTTTTCAATTTTTCTTGTGCTAAATTGTGACTTCAGAAACAAACATTTGAATAAATGAAATCTAACTGATTTTCTAATTTTCGTCTTGTAATTTGCGCCATGGGTGGTACCATTAGCACGGCTGTGGCCGTGGACTAACTTTAAGCTACTATAATTTCATTGAAGCAACTTCTTTATTTACACTGCATGCATGTTGAGAAGAAGTTAAGCAACACAGGACTACACTTTTCACCCGAAGTGACAGTTTTTTATTGATAATAACTGTCATAGAACGTCAAATTCGCGTTTATCGCGTCTAGTTGAACGCTTGAACATTTTGAACGCATTCGCGCGTAGTGAATTGGATGCGCGTAATAAGCAAAAGATGAAGCGTAATTGACGCGCGTCTGAGATGAAATACGCTTCATGTGGGAAAGTGCTTTGTTGATTGAGCATTCATCGAGAGAATTACCGCTCTGTATTTTCTCTGAACAGCGGCTGTTCTGGACTGCAGAACAGCGGCGTAGGGAGCATCGTCTATGGAGCGAAGTATGTGCCTAAACCTCACACACAAACAAAACGTGTTTTACTCACACCCAATGATTCACAAACAAACTCAGTGTGGTTTGTAAATACAAAACATCACTCACAAACTAATGCATATTGTTCTGCAAATAAAAAACGTACCTATCAAACAAATACAGTATGTTTTACATATACATAGAAACGTATTTCTTCAATGACCAAAATATCCTGCAAGTACAAACTAAAATCTTTGAAAGTACAAAACAAAATTCTACACGTACAAAGCAAAATTCTACAAGTACAAAGCAAAATTCTACAAGTACAAAGCAAAATTCTACAAGTACAAAGCAAAATTCTACAAGTACAAAACAGAATTCTACAAGTACGAAAAACTGTCACGTGACTTTTGGCACTATTTTTCCGCGTCCAGGCAGAATCAGATTTTCTCACAAATACAGTTGAGCAACTTCCTCTTCTAGAACAGTAGATGGCGCTAAGATAAGGGATCAATTTGCTCGCCTTTGCCCATGGGAAAATGAGCGGTGAACAGGTGTGTTTCTGTCTAACATTATCTATAATTAACCTTATTGAGGTTTTGGAAAATGTTTATTATATAGACAGAAATCCACATTAGCACTTAGTAGTAACGTAGCCTACTCCACTCTAGGATAAGGGAATCTATAAGCTAAAAGCTCTGCTATCATGTTGCTTTTACATTTTTGTAAAAATGTTTCATTTACTGGATGACTCTATTTCTTTCGTTCTCCATAAATTAATGAGAACATTTCATTTAATTGAAAGGGTCCCACTTATTCATTAATTTAGTTGGAATTCAGTCAGCATAACTGTTAATGTAATAAAATAATGAATGAACAAATCAAACAATATACAGTTGTTTCTTCCCTGTGGTGTATTGTCCAAATAATTATTTTGGACAGACAAATGAAACCCTCCTTTCAATTAAATTAAATGTTTTCATTATTGAGAACGAAACGAAAGTAATAGATTCGTTCAGTGTATACATAATCACTACTTTAGTCATTTCACACGCGTTTTATAGGCTAGATTATTAATCCTGGTGCGTTCACTGCGAAGATCGCGAGTCAGCATTGTCATCTTCATGTTTTCAGCCGACACACTGACAAAGATACACTTGTTTATTAATAAACAATTAAAATATCTTCTTGCTATATTTTACATAGCCTATCTTTTGCCGGTTCTTTGTGGCAGCTTTAAGGTGCTTTATTGGCAGTGCCACCCTACATGTTACACGCGTCACCACCGCATCACCGCATCACCGCACCCACCAGAATAGGCCAGTTTAGTAAACAGAATTAGATGGCCACAATTCTTACACTTATAAAAGGCAATTCAATGCGGATGTAATTCCTCAGATTGATTAGCTAATGTAATGGAATACGTTACAAATGACATTTTTGGGGCATTTATTCTGTAACGAAATACGTTTTCCCAACACTGCCTACTACAGCTGAGGAAAATGAGCGGTGAACGGTGTGTTTCTGTCTTACTTTACTTTGAGGTTTTCTTTTGCAAAATGTTAATTATTTCTTGACAAAAATCCATATTACCGCTATTAGCACTTCACTCTCTCTAGGATAGGGGAATAGACTGAAATATATCATTTGTTGCTTTAAAAAAATAATATTAATAGGAATCTATAAGACCCGTGTGAAATGAAATTAGTGATTATGTTCACTGAACGAATCTATTAGCTACTTTCGTTCTCCATACATTAATGAGACCATTTAATTTAATTGAAAAGAGGGTTTCATTTGTCTGTCCAAAATAATAATTTGGACAATACATCACAGGGAAGAAACAACTGTATATTGTTTGATTTGTTCATTCATTATTTTATTACATTAACAGTTATGCTGACTGAATTCCAACAAAATTAATGAATAAGTGGGACCCTTTCAATTAAATGAAATGTTCTCATTAATTTACGGAGAACGAAAGAAATAGAGTCATTTAGTAAATGAAACATTTTTACAAAAATGTAAAAGCAACACCATGGCAGAGCTTTTAGCTTATAGATTCCCTTATCCTAGAGTGGAGTAGGCTACGTTACTACTAAGTGCTAATGTGGATTTCTGTCTATATAATAAACATTTTCCAAAACCTCAATAAGGTTAATTATAGATAATGTTAGACAGAAACACACCTGTTCACCGCTCATTTTCCCATGGGCAAAGGCGAGCAAATTGATCCCTTATCTTAGCGCCATCTACTGTTCTAGAAGAGGAAGTTGCTCAACTGTATTTGTAAGAAAATCTGATTCTGCCTGGACGCGGAAAAATAGTGCCAAAAGTCACGTGACAGTTTTTCGTACTTGTAGAATTCTGTTTTGTACTTGTAGAATTCTGTTTTGTACTTGTAGAATTTTGCTTTGTACTTGTAGAATTTTGTTTCGTACTTGTAGAATTTTGTTTTGTACTTGTAGAATTTTGTTTTGTACTTTTAAAGATTTTAGTTTGTACTTGCAGGATATTTTGGTCATTGAAGAAATACGTTTCTATGTATATGTAAAACATACTGTATTTGTTTGATAGGTACGTTTTTTATTTGCAGAACAATATGCATTAGTTTGTGAGTGATGTTTTGTATTTACAAACCACACTGAGTTTGTTTGTGAATCATTGGGTGTGAGTAAAACACGTTTTGTTTGTGTGTGAGGTTTAGGCACATACTTCGCTCCATAATCGTCGCCGTACTTCCGTCCACCGACCTGGAGGTGTTCCCAGGTTGGTGAGTTTCACCATTTGCTCGCTCTGGGATCTGCGTGACGGCCGCTTTCAGCTTCCGCCTGTCCCACTCCCAGTTTGATGGCCTGTTGTCCCGCATCGGAGCGAGGATCACCCTCGCCCTCATCCACCTTATCTGTCATTTATTTTTGTTTTGATGATAAATGGAGCCAGTCTCCAAAAGTGATTAACCTGGGATTTTTTTTTTTTCACACACAACAAGAACTATGTTCTTATGCACTTTAGTATGTTGGTTGTCTTTACATTAGAACAATAATATTTCATAAATCTAGATATGGAATAAAACACATTACAAAATGATATGTCTCATACTGCGGGTTATCTAGCCTTTATCCTACATGTGATCATCACAAATATATTTTTTTTAATTACACTAGGCTATTTTGCTTTAAGATAATGATTTTACTTTCAGTCTTTTTTGGCATAGTTTACTGTAGGAAGTATTATTTCTCATAACTTTAATTTTACTTTAATTTTATTTTCATTTCCGGATAATTATCAGTATTTCTATTCATTAAAAATAAACAAGTTCTGATTTGCAAATGGGCTTAGTGGGCTTAATATATATATATATATATATATTATATATGTTCCGTCTTTTAAACTTTTGCTCAACGTGCATGCAGTGTAAGTAATAGTAATAGTCCAAATAGTATAGTCCATGGCCACGCCCCCGTGCTAATGGTACCGGCCACGGAGCAAATTACAAGACAAAAATTAGAAAATCAGTTAGATTTCATTTATTCAAATGTTTGTTTCTGAAGTCACAATTTAGCACAAGTAAAATTAAAAAAAGGGAGAAAAAGTTAACTATCCATTGATAATGTATACCTGGAAAAACAAGAAAAATGAATGTCTGGTTTCCATTTTTAATTTTTGCATTTGCATTGTATGGTCCGAAAATGAATTGTGAAGCGTTACACGGACAGACTCTGTGTTCTGTACCTGATATATCAGCTGATCCAAATCAATCCACTTAGTGATGGTAGAATTAGTGTAATTTATACTGAGGAGCTCCCACTCTCCCTGGGCCTGAAAGAGCTCATGTGATGAACCGGTGATCAAAGTTTGATTAGTTATTGGTTGAATTGTAATCTCCCGCTCTGTGGGAACAAACATTAAAATTGTGTTTCATATTACAGTCAAATAGTTTAGAAGAATAAACTATGTTATCTTGTGTTTGTTTGTTAAAACTGATCAATGTGTTTCAGACGTACTTGAATATGATGTAGACTGAAATGTTATATTGCAGCTTTGGGAGTCGAAGGGAAACCTGTAGAGATCCATCTTACAGGCCGTGGTCAGAGATACAAAGTCAACTGAGACTGTAAAGCCGAAACTGAACAACATCACATTTGGAGAATCCTTTGTTCCAAAATCTGTCTTGATGCTAAATGGATAAAACATAAATGAACACTGATTAATAAAGACATGATGATTAAAGACAGCAGGTATTAAAATCAAAAGTAACTGGCGCACTACTGATTAATCAGCCAAACCACTAATCAAACCAAGAGCTCTATCTCATTTTGAAGGCTGCACTGGAGGCCGCATTTGTCGGCCACATACCTCACAGAAGCTTCAAGTACATCATTTATTTTTAAAAAATGGTAACAGCTGCACTTTCAATAGTAAGTCATGTTTATTTTTAAGCCCTGTTTCCTCAGTAGAGTGTAGTAAGCAAGATTTTTAACAGTTCAAAAACGCAGGACTGTATTTATTTATTTTTTTCATTATTGGATTGAAGATTATAGGTTACTCACAAAACGTCTCAGTTACGTATGTAACCCTCATTCCTTGAGTAGGGAACGGAGACGTTACGTCGGATGACGGAGAATGGGGGTTTTGCCTAAAAAGCCAATCAAAACGAGCCAATGGCAAAGAAATGCCATGTGTCTGCGGAATTTGCATAGCGTATCTCCGCCTCACCCCATGAGTATAAAAGGAGGAAGTGAACGCAACCGCAGTATGTCTTCGCTGAGGAGCCGAGACTGAACTTCTACCCAGCGGTACAGCGGAAGTGGCAGGGAGACGTAACGTCTCCGTTCCCTACTCAGGGAACGAGGGTTACATACGTAACCGAGACGTTCCCTTTCGTAGTCACTCTGAGTTACGTCGAATGACGGAGAATGGGGGTCCCCCGTGTATTCACGCCACCTTCAAAGCTGTCTTCCAGTGCCCTGCGAAAGTCTGATCCCCTGTCGTGAACTTAGAACGGACGAGGAGTCCTATTTAGCACAGGAATACCAAGGTACACTGCGGAGCATATCTCAAAGGAAATATGCCACAGTATGCCTACCCGTAGGGAGGACTTAAGAATACACATACGGCCCAAGGGGGCTGCATATGGAGGAACACTGGAGTCACCAACCCGTAGGGTGACTAGAATTTTAACTCCAGGTGTGGCAAGGTGGCTTGCTGAGGGATGACACAAGCTCAGAAAGGCTTACAGTGGAAATACACATGTGGAGGTTACTAGCAGGAACCATGCACACGGAGGCACCTAGCCGACGTCCAGGCAAAGACACTGGCGCCAGCATCAACAGTGCTGGAGGAACCTAGGGCTTCAATAGAAGGCTCAGCTGAGGAATAATCGCACTTATCCAATCCGTGGAGTGGGATGGCGAGCAAGCGAAGACACCGAATGAGTTGGGTGTTGCCCATCCTGCAGCTCTGCAGATGTCTGCTAGCGAGGCGCCATGTCACACCAAGGGGGCACGGTCGACCTTGCTGCTGGTAAGCCAAAGCAAAGGTGTCCACTATTCAGTGAGACAACCTCTGCTTTGAGAGAGCCCTTTCCTTCTGCTCCCACCATAACAGACAAAGAGCTGGTCTGAGGTCCTGAAACCTGGTCTGAGGTCCTGAGGTTCTGTCTACGTAAGCATGGAGGGCGCTTACTGGACAGAGCAGTGCCAAGGCTGGGTCTGCCTCCTCCAGGGGCAGTGCTTGCAGGTTCACCACCTGGTCCCGGAAGGGAGTGATAGGAACCTTGGGCACATATCCAGGGCGGGGTCTCAGGATCACATGAGAGTAGGCCGGCCCGAATTCTAGGCACGCTTCGTCAACAGAGAATGCGTGCAGGTCCCCTACCCTCTTGATGGAGGCCAGTGCAACCAGGAGCGCTTTCTTAAGAGACAGGAACTTAATATCGACTGATTGCAGAGGCTCAAAAGGAGGCCTCTGCAGGGCGCTTAAAACCACTGAGAGGTCCCAAGAGGGTACGAGAGGAGGGCGAGGAGGATTCAATCTCCTCGCTCCTCTCAGGAACCTGATGATCAGGTCGTGCTTCCCCAGGGACTTACCTTCAACTGCTTCGTGATATGCATCAATGGCAGCCACATACACCTTCAGGGTGGAGAGAGACAGCCTTCGCTCCAAACTTTCTTGCAGGAAGGAAAGCACAACACTGATCGAGCATCTCCGGGGGTTTTCTCAGTGAGAAGAACACCGGTTGACAAAGAGGTTCCACTTCAACGCATAGACGTGCCTCATGGACGACGCTCTAGTGGAAGTGATAGTAGCCACCACAGCAGGTGGCAGGGTACTCAAACCTGCCTCAACCCATCCAGGAGACACACATGTAGCCTCCAGAGATCGGGGCGAGGGTGCCACAGGGTGCCCTGTCCCTGAGAAAGGAGGTCCTTCCTCAGAGGATTTGGCCAAGGAGGTGCTGTTGTGAGGAGTATCAGTTCAGAGAACCAGGACTTGGTGGGCCAGTATGGGGCGACCAAAATTACCTGCTCCTCGTCCTCCTTGATCTTGCACAGAGTACGTGCGAGAAGGCTCACTGGGGGAAACGCATATTTGCACTCTTTGTGCACTCAAATATCCATATTTGCATATTTGTGTCCCGAGCCTTAAGTGCTCGGGACACGGCAGAATATTCCACACAAACCCGATACTCGTGGCAGCCCGGGAAAGCATAGCTGTGAACCCTGAATGAACCCACATCCTGTGAACCCACATCCGAGGACAGCAGCACAGACGAGCCATCTCCAGAGGACTCCAGCTCACCTTGTAATGCGACGATAAACATGATTTCATCAGCTGGGGGACCGAATGAGAACGTGGGCCCGCGGGCGGGCCCCGCCCACTCACTCTGGACCACGAGGGTTGCAACGTGAAAGACGGGGTGTGGACCGAGGAATTTTCATCGGTTTAGTTCCAGACCTGATGTCTTTTGGTCACCCTGGCCACCAGCCGAACTATTATCTCACGTGGAGAAAAATAGTTGTGGGTTGTGGATGAGGGGACTCTCACTCTATTGAGCTCATTGAGTCTCAACCGTTATACATTGCGATGATCACGTTCCCACTAAGAGAACATGACACACCCACGAGCGCTGTCTGAGGGTGATCAAAGCCCAAACACGTCAAACAGCGCTCGCGCCCATCAGCTGACTCTATCAGAATACCGCACTCAGGAATACACGGGCAGATCGTCTTTAAAAAGACGTGTCGCGTGCATACTCTTTCAGTGAGAGGAGAAAACTCAGCAGACGTTGAAGCGACCAGGGAGAGACACACAGACTGGCAGACCACTGCTCAGATCGCAGGCAATGTGAAACTCGCTGGGTACCGCCGTCACACCAACACCAGAGAGTTCGCTCGTCTCGAAGAGGTGAGTAAACTCAGATTGTGTGGCTTGTGGAGTGAAGAAGTTATTTTGGCTCCGAAGCGAAAAACATACTGCGGTTGCCTCCGCTTCCTACTTTTATACTCACGGGGTGAGGCGGAGATACGCTATGCAAATTACGCAGACCCATGGCATTTCTTTGCCATTGGCTCGTTTTTTAATACTTGAAGTGGATTGGCTTTCTTGGCGAAACCCCCATTCTCCGTCATCTGACGTAACTCGGAGTGACTACGAAAGGGAACTGTACTTTATGGAAGTTTTTTTCAATGTTACAAAGAAATAAACAAAAAGGACACTTGGAGACTTCGAAAAGGACACTGATTACCAAATAATACACAGCAAAATCCCCAGTGTTAAATCAGCACTGCCCAGAGTACATATGGTCCCACTCTACAGAGTGTTAAAGTAAAACTGAATGATTCATTGTTAAAGTTAATGAGATAATTATTAATGAGAAAGAGATTAATTGATAAAGATTGAGCATTAGGCCCTGTTTACATGAAAACGATTCCAGGTGAAAACGTAAAAATATTTTATCGGATGTGCCTTTGGTTTACATGACGACTGCGTTTTGGGGGCTTAAAAACGCAAAAAAGTGAAACCACCCTCCAGAGTGGAAAATTTAAGGGCGTTCCCGTCTAAAAGGTAAAAACGCAAATCTGCTCACGGTGGCTCTCGTCGCATACGTGTTTACGTCACAGACATGTGTCAACATTTTGGATTAGTTCCATACGTCGGACCTTCAAGTTGCCTTAGCAGCTCTGATAAATCTTTTCAACAGTTGTACAAAATATTCTCAGATATTGGTGTGGTTGTGTGGCAGTGCTTCACATTGCCACCTAGCCGTCTGGAGTGCATACCACATCAACTGCACACCTTTGCGTCACCATATGCACACAGATTTCCACGTATAAGGCTCATCTAAACGCAGAAATAAAAGTGATGACAACGCCACGTTTGCGCTTTCTCTTCAAATCGTTTCCGTGTAAAACATAGCCTCAGTGAAGAACACATGCTAATTCTAACCCTAACATCGTAATAAGCAGAAGCACTGAAGGGAATAGAAACACAAGAACTACAACTGACTTCAACCACAGCCTAAGGGACTGTTTACATAACACCGGTTTCAAGTAAAAACGTAAACTTTTTCATGTGTTTTGGCCTTTCGTAAAAAAACATTAATAATGCTTGGATGCCTAAAAAGTCAAACTTTTTAAAATGGGTTTCAAAGCACAAGATTTTAATTACACAATTGACCCTTCGCTAAGCCCCGCCATCCTTAGTTACTGTTGCTACGCCTGTCAAGCTTTCATGCCTGGCACATCTATTTCAGTGTGTATGCACCGGTGTCAGACATTCCCAAGGAGATAATTACTCATTTTTGGCGAACATGTGAAATATCTGAGAGAGCAAGACGGGACGGTAACACTTTATAATAACTACACGCTAATAATCATTAATTAAGTATGAGTAAACAGTTAATTCATCATTAATAAAGCATTAATAGACATTAATAAGCAGTTTATAAATACAGCTATAAATGCTTTCTTCTTTATTTAAAAGCATATCTATAATTTGTTTAATAATTCTATTTTCATCCTTTTTAATGATCAATTTATCATTTCTAATTGAAGAATTGCATTTTTTTATGAACCAGTTATTTGAGAGTTGTCAATGGTTCGTAAGATTACTTAGAGCGTGTAAGTAAATGATTAATAAACTATTTAAATTGTACATTCATACATCTTATCATTCAGACATATAGTGATGGTTACTGAGTGTGTTAATAAATGCTTTATCAACATGTATTTATGCTGTAATTCAGGGTTAATTCGGGTAGTTATAAAGCATTTAGTAGTGGTCAGTTAACTATGTTTGTGAGCTCATCTAAAGTGAGGACTATTCATGCCTTGTAAAGCATTTATAAAGGAGATTTAAAGGCTGTTAAATATCTCCCTGTTCGGTAACACTTTATAATAACTGCACGCTATTAATCATTAGTTAAGCATGAGTAAACAGTTAATACATCATTCATAAAACATTAATAGACATTAATATGCAGTTTATAAATATAGCTATACATGCTTTTTTCTTGATTTATAAGCATATATATAATGTGTTTAATGATTGTATTTTCATACTTTGTTAATGATCAATTAATAATTTCTAAATGAAGTATAACATTATTTGCAAACCAGTTGTTTAAGAGTTGTCCTTCATTCATAAGACCACTTAGAAAGTGTAAGTAAATGTAGTAAATACAGGTAGTTATAAATCATTTAGTAGTGGTTAGTTAACTATTTTTGTGAGCTAATCTAAAGTGAGGACTATTCATGCTTTGTAAAGCATTTATAAAGGTGATTTAAAGACTCGTATATCTTCTAAACAGTAAAATGTAACAAACACAACACAGTGATACAGAACATAGAAATATTTAACAGCCTTTAAAAATGCTTTACAAGGCATGACTAGTCCTCACTTTAGATTAGGTCACAAAAATAGTTAACTGCAACGCATTCTCACCCCAAGGCGTCCCCTTTGACCATGCTTCAAAATTTGACGTTTTAGGCGCCCTTTAGAGTCACTTACACGATCATACGGCGTCATCTAACTGACGCTAAAGGAAAGCGTCTGTTAGAGGACGCGGTTAGGTTTAGGTGTGGGGTGGGGGTAGGGTACACGCGATCCTAGGGCGTCATCTTACTGACGCTAAAGTGCGCCTAAAGCGTCAGATATTGAAGCATGTCCATTAGTCAGTTAAGTGACGCCTTGGGGGTGAGAATGGGCTGTTAACTGACCACTACTAAATGCTTTATAACTACCCAAATTAATCCTCAATTACAGCATTAATACATGTTAATAAAGCATTTATTAACACATTAAGTAACCATCACTATATGTCTGAATAATAAGATGTATGAATGTACATTTAAATAATTTATTAATCATTTACTTACTCGCTCTAAGTAATCGTATGAACCACGGACAACTCTTAAATAACTGGTTTATAAAAAATGCAATTCTTCATTTAGAAATGATAAATTGATCATTAATAAAGGATGAAAATACAATTATTAAACAAATTATAGATATGCTTTTAAATCAAGAGGAAAGCATTTATAGCTGTATTTATAAACTGCTTATTAATGTCTTTTAATGCTTTATGAATGATGAAGTAATGGTTTACTCATGCTTAACTAATGAATATTAGCGTGTAGTTATTATAAAGTGTTACCCTATGTTCTGTATCACTGCGTTGTGTTTGTTACATTTTACTGTTTAGAAGATTGATGCGCCTTTAAATCTCCTTTATAAATGCTTTACAAGGCATGAATAGTCCTCACTTTAGATGAGCTCACAAAATAGTTAACTGACCACTACTAAAATCTTTATAACTACCTGTATTGACTGACAACTCTTAATTAACTGGTTTGTAAATAATGCTATACTTAATTTAGAAATGATTACTTGATCATTAACAAAGTATGAAAATACAATTATTAAACGCATTATAGATATGCTTATAAATCAAGAAGAAAGCATTTATAGCTGTATTTATAAACTGCTTATTAATGTCTATTAATGCTTAATAAATGATTAATTAACTGTTTACTAATGCTTAACTAATTATTAATAGCATGCAGTTATTATAAAGTGTTACCAAAATATTAGCTAAAGCCTATTGTCCCATGAGCCAGTACAGGAAAATAACGACCAACATCTCAGATTATTTCCATACGTCGGACCTTCAAGTTGCCCTAGCAGCTCTGTTTAACATACAAGAGTCTTTTCTGCAGTTGTACCAAATATTCTCACATAGTATTACTGATCAGAGAAGGCGCATTGAAGGTTGTACGCAGGCGCACGGACTTAGTGTTGTTGTGTGGCAGCGCTTCACATCGGCACCTAGCCGCCTGGAGGGCATACTACATCGAAATTTACACACTTTTGCGTCACCATATAAACGCAGATTTCCCAACCATTACACTCGTCTACACGCAGAATAAAAAGTGAAAACGCAAAGCCACTTTTTTTCTCTTCAGATCGTTCCTGTGTAAACATAGCCTTAGTGCCATCTGTCAGGTTAGTGAAAATATTCATTTGAATGAAAGAGTCTGTGAATGTGTCTCATTTCGTTTCCAATCAATAAAGTATCTTCAGCTTTTGTATTGTGACGAGAGTTGATCATTGTCTGGATAAACAGATATAGATTTCAAAATGATAATGTTAACAATCAATCCTAAAGATCTGCTTTGACAAATAAAAAGCTGTTTAATGTGCAGTATGAAAAAAGTCTTTGGATCTGTTTTGTCATTTCAATTTTGTCATACCATTAACCTTATTCTGTCCATCATTTTGCAACCTCTCTTATTCATCGCTAAAAGGCAAAAACAACCAAAATAAAAGGTTCTGACAGATGTAATTTTTATACCTTTCCACTATACCAATATCCGGAGTCCAAAACATATTTTTAGGGGCAACAAATTTGTCAATTCCACAAAATTGAGTGTCATCCCACTCCAAATCCCCAATTGGCCAAGCCTGGATAAGATATAGTTACAGAGAAGGTCAGAGTGATTATAAGACAGATACTGTATGCTTGAAAATCAAATAAAACCTCTGATCATGTGACAAAATTCTGTAAATTCAAGGTGCTATATGTAACTTTTCTTCTTGAAATGAATCCCTTTTCTATTGCCTGTGTGTGAAGGGGTTGTAATCACAAATTACAATGATCCACTTGTCGGGTTTTGCTATTCCCTCTGAAGGCCAGTATTCATATTTCTATGAAATCCAATTCTAAATTATATGAATTTTCTGCGAAATCCATCAGATGTGACGTGCATGCGCGCTCCAGAGCCTCTCTCCTTTTATATACAGTCTATGCGACAGCACTGCAGCTAAGGACATGAGTCTGATAACACCAAAACAGTCCTGTCTCCAGCACAACACACTCCAACACAACACATGCTCCAACACAAACTCCACAGAAATATAAAAAACAAATAAAAACTTCATCTGCTGAAGCTCGTCAGGCCAAACGTGAATCGGATCGACGTAGGACGAAAACACGGATCAATGTCGACAGAGCGTTTGAATTATGGAGAGACCTCCGCTATTTTTATTGTGATAAATTACAAGTTTTTATGATATGCTGAAAGAAATAATAGAAAACTGTAATAAATAGCAAGGTAAACTACAACATATGAGACATGAAATGAACACAAAAGACTGTTCCAGAATATTCTTGATATATCTACTAGATCTACTGTCTAACGTCACTCATCCCACTACTCTCATATTGTTTATAATACACATTTCCAGACACGTTCAGTACAGTAATGTCAATTCCTACGATCGTACTGTTACACTGAAATTGTTCAGTCTAGTTCACTAACCGTTTTCGTTACCATATTATACATTCACTTGACATTGTTGACATTGCTGATTGTAAAAGATACACGCATAGTTTGTGAAATGCCTTATGCTAGATAACAGCACAAATGTAACGTTATCATGGTACGAGCATGGAGCATTAGTTCAACGTTGAGCTGATAACAGTAGCCTATTATTGTAATGCTGCAGTGGGAGTTTGCATGAGTTTCCAGCATGTTTGTTGTGTGATGCTTTCTCCGGAGTGTGTAAAGTCTCAGTGTGGCCGTGTACCATGAGTACACGGCCACACAAGCGCAATCACTGAGGGAGGCAGCTAAAAAATACATATAGCACCTTTAAGTAAAATTTAAGAAAAATAAGAAGAAAATTGTTTTTTAAGACGCTTACTGTTAGTATTTTGACCTGTGTCGTGAGACTCTGGGCTTTTTCATCCTGTAGATAAAAGATGTGTTGAGAGATGATATTGCAACTGCTAGACATCCCATTATGACTTGAATGAGGAGATTAATCATGCTGGACACATACCACATTTATGATGGAGGTCACATACAGGTCCACATAAATCTTAGCAGGGTGGGAACCGTAGTACCAGTCATATTTGCTGAATATCAAGGGCCACATTCTGCTTTTCTGATTTTGTTGGTCATTCTTGTCCATGCCGAGATGTTCAAATAGACGCTTTCTAGCTTCAGCATATTCAACAGCACTGCAGTTTTGAGCATCCGTCACTTGAGCATCAAACACCCACCCTGTGCATATGAGACACTGTGCAATACAGTAGAATATATTCTCCAAGCACGCAAAATGTTTAAACTCAAGTTTTTTTTTTAAATATATGCATATGTAAAAGTATATTTTGAAAAACATTTTCTTTACATTCACAATGTACTAATGGCTGAGTGCATTGTCCTATTTGCCAAGTTCAAGGGTCAATAAACACTGGTGCTATTTTTTTTTTTTTTAATTGGTCAAAATGTGGCTTTCATTAGGTCAGTACATTATCCTAATTCAAGGCCTTAGGTCTGCTTCAAAGGGATACTCCACCCAAAAATGAAAATTCTGTCATAATTTACTCACCCTCAAGTTTCTTTCTTCTGCTGAACACAAAGGAAGATATTTTGAAAAATGATTGGACTCAAACAGTTGTTTGGCACTAGAAAAAAAAATACTATGGAAGTCAATGGTGCCAAAGTTCCAATCGTTCTTCATAATATCTTCCTTTGTGTTCAGGAGAAAAAAGAAACTCACACAGGTTTGCAACAACTTGAGGGTGAGTAAATGATGACAGAATTTTCATTTTTGGGTGGAGTATACCTTTAACACATAGTCTATTGCGGCCAAGAAACCACACAGTGAAATGGGCTGATGGTGCAACAGTGTGCATTATCTATGCTAAGTTTAATGGTTTCTCATGCACACACGAAAGTCTGCATATTTTTTGTTATTTTTGCAAAGATCCTTTTAGTGGCTCTGTAAGAATGCTAAGTAAATATTGTTGTAAAAAGTAAAAATTGACAGGTGATATGTTCCCCTTCTAAATTCCTAGACTTTAAAAAAAATGAAGGGATGTAACGATTGGGAGAAAATGATCTAGATTAACAAATCTTGTAAAAATGTTCTTATTTGTTGTCATTTAACATGAACTAATGTTACCAAATTGTCCTTTTGTAAAGTGTTATCATTAATATTTACTTACCCAAAGAGATCAGCAAAAATATAAGCCAGTGTAGGTGCATCATGTTCAAAAGTGAAAAGGGTCTGAGATACCTCTGCTGTCGGATGAGTCTTCACTCTTGAACAGATGTCAGTCATTTGTCATATTTATACACTGTGAGTGAGCCACACTGGAGGAGAAAGGGAGGAGGGCTGCCGGAAGAATTTGTCTATGGGATGAAGAATTGTTGCATATTGTATGCTCGCAATGATGATGGACAGTGCATAAGTGTTTAGGCTCCTAAACTATTGAGCATTAGTGAAGAACACCTGCTGTTAGCAGAATCACAGAACGAAAGAGAAATACAACTAAATTAAATTAGATGAAGAAAAAAAAGACATTAAATCTCTGAAGATCTCAGCAAAGGAAGAATGAACAACTCCACAAACAGCATCAACAGCTTCACTCATTACTAATCAGACTGACTTTATTTCTGTCATGCGGCTGTAGAAGTTCTTATAGAGAATTAACAGAGGTTTAGATGTTGATGTTTTATTGACATGATTGGTCACCATTATGGTGATCCGTGTTTCATTTAGTTGGTCAGTTTGACACTTAGCTGTTGATGTGAATTAATGGTCTTTGCAACAGTGTAACACATATTTGGTTATGAAGATGAAGTGGTGGTTATGGTGATGTCATTTTTGTAAAATGTTTTGTAAAATTTTGTATTGTAATGTCTTGCAATAGATAAGATATTATGAAATTTGTCTTTTAAATATATAGTAGGAATTATTTCATTAAGAAACCCACAGGCATCAATGAGAATAGAAGTTTACTCTGTAAACTGGTGCTAGACCAGTAGCTGAAATCACTTCTGCCGCAGTGAGAGAAATGTATTTTAATTAGGGGAGAAAGCACTGCTGCGGCAGTGAGACATGAAAGTTTGAGAGTTGTAAAAGTAAAAATATTTCGAGACAGTTCCACGTGTTATACTTAGCCAGAGTGGTGCTGGTATAATGTCACTTTGTAGGACAACAGAGTTAGCATCACAATGGTTGACTCGAGAATATCTTAGATAAAACACAAGTAAAATAAAAGTATGTCTAGTTTGCTTTTAGAAGTTTAATAAACACCCTGTATTAAATTCAACAGATAGTAACCGTACGTAATTTGAGATGGCAAAAGAACAGGGGCAAACCCTGTACAATTTTTTTTCCCATTTCCTTGTAAAACAGATGAAATGATAGTAAAAAAAATTCAGACCAGCTGAGCAGCATTATAGTTATGCCAAAGACCTTTGACTGTACAAAATAACTCATGCGAAACAAAATCAGTATACACACTCAAAGCTGTTTCTCCCTTTTGTGAAAAATCACTTCTCAGAGATCTTTGATACCAGAAATATAAGATTTCCTTCTGCAGAAGACAACTCCAGATTTTGGGTCAGCTCACACATAAGTTGTGGTCAGAATGTGCATTAACAGCTTCACTCATTACTAACCATGATTGACTTTATTTCTGTCATGGCACCCCTGGTAAATATGAACAAAAATGGCTGTAAAAAATAAATCTGCATAGTTTTTCCTTTTGATCTTTCATTCGAAAATTGTGAAAAAATCTAACCTTAAACTGAAGTAAACACATTATGTAATAAATGTTAGATAATTACATAATTTTACATTATAAAATCTTCTACAAAAGTGTGTATACTGATTTTTATTTATTTATTTTTTTTGTCATGAGATGTTTTGTACAGTCAAAGGCCTTTGGCACTTAACTCTGCTCAACAGGTCTGATTATTATTATTCTTAATTTTTTATTTCATCTTTACTGCAGGGAAATAAAAAAAAAATCTTTGAAAACCCTGTTGTTGTCACAGACTAGAAGGAGACAGATGAATGAGTATAAACCAGGTTTATTGAGACAGGTGGTATGGACAAAGAGCAGGTGAGTATATGAGAGAAAGTTCAAAGATGGAGCGGGAAACAGTCTGATATGGAGTCTCTTATCTTGAGCAGGGATGGATGACGGACGAGCAGAGGCTGAGGACGGATGACCAGGAGAAGACCGGGGACCAGGAGCAGAAGAGGAACGGCAGAGGCCTGGAGAGACGGGTAAGTAATCCTTTTGCCAATAGAAGTGTAGCGGGAGTCTGTAGTGGTAGCCGAGTATACACTGGAATGGGGTGAGTCCGGTGGTGGTTTGTCGGAGGGAGTTTTGTGCATACTCGGCCCAGGGCAAGAAACGGCTCCAGCAGTCCTGGTGGTCGTGACAGTATAACCGTAGGTATCTCCCGATCTCCTGGATCTTCCGCTCAGTCTGGCCGTTTGACTGGGGATGGTATCCTGAAGTGAGGCTGACGGTCACACCCAGAAGGTTGAAGAACGCTTTCCACACTCGAGAGATGAATTGGGGTCCTCGATCGGAGACGACGTCCTCGGGGATCCCAAAGTTTCGGAATATGTGTTGGAACAGAGCCTCGGCAGTTTCAAGGGCTGTTGGCAAACCAGGAAGGGGAATTAGTTTGCATGCTTTGGAGAAGCGGTCCACTACTACCAGAATGCAGGTGTGATTGTTAGACACGGGCAGGTCGGTGACGAAGTCCACTACGAGATGAGACCAGGGTCGAGTGGGTATTGGGAGAGGGACCAGCTTGCCTTCTGGGAGATGACGGGGAACCTTGGCCATGGCACAGACTGAGCATCCTTTGCCGAACCGGGAGACATCCTGGGCCATACCCGGCCACCAATAGCGCTGTTGGACGAGCGAGAGAGTGGATTGGCTGCCTGGGTGTCCAGAGCCCGGAGAGGTGTGTACTGAGTCCATGAGGGACAGGCGTAAACGGGTTGGGACATAGACCCGTCCCTCTGGACCTCCCGGCGGAGCAGGTTCGAGCTGTGTGGCTTCGGCGATGTGGTCATCCATACTCCACTGGATGGGGCTGACAACCACGGCTGGAGGGAGAATGGTTTCGGGCTCAGAAGGAGGGGTCTCGGGTTAGAACTGACGGGAGACAGCGTCTGCTTTCACGTTCTTTTCTCCAGGGCGATAGGTGACTGAGAAATTGAAGCGTGTGAAGAACAGGGCCCAACGGGCTTGACGGGGATTGAGTCTCTTAGCATCTCGGAGGTACTCGAGGTTACGGTGGTCAGTGATCACTGTGAAAGGGTGTTGGGCTCCCTCCAGCCAGTGCCTCCATTCCTCCAACGCGAGTTTGATTGCCAGTAACTCCCGGTTGCCGATGTCATAATTCTGCTCTGCCGGGGACAGTTTCTTGGAGTAGAAGGCGCATGGATGGAGTTGAGGTGGGTTCCCCTGCCGCTGAGAGAGGACCGCTCCTACCCCCGAGATAGAGGCATCCACCTCGACGAGGAAGGGTATGGCGGGGTCTGGAAGGGCCAGGGTAGGAGCGGAACTAAAGGCTGATTTCAGGTCTTGGAAGGCTTGGGTAGCTCGGGTGTTCCAGGATAGAGACTTGGCCCCGCTCTTGAGAAGGTCGGTGAGTGGGGAACTGATGGGACTGAAGTTCTGGATGAAACGGCGGTAGAAATTGGCAAATCCCAGAAAACGTTGAAGTTCCTTACGGGTGGTGGGTTGTGGCCAGTTGAGTACCGCTTCCACCTTCCTCTGGTCCATGGTGATTCCGTGTGGAGTGATGATGTAACCGAGGAATTGGATGGTGCTTTGGTGGAATTCGCATTTCTCCAGTTTGAGATAGAGATGATAATCTCGGAGTCGTTGGAGCACTGTCTGAACGTGACGGATATGGGAGGTCAGATCGGGGGAGTAGATGAGGATATCGTCGATATAAATGACGACAAACTGATTGAGGAGATTGCGGAATATTTCATCATGAAACCTTGGAAGATGGCGGGTGAGTTGGACAATTCGAAGGGCATCACGAGATATTCGTAGTGCCCTGGGGGGGTGATAAAGGCGGTTTTCCACTCATCCCGGACTCGGATGAGGTTGTAGGCACTACGAAGATCTAACTTGGTGTAAATGGATGCCCCTCGGAGTTGTTCCAGGGCGGCTGGGACCAGAGGAAGAGGATAGCGGAATTTAACAGTAGCTTGGTTGAGGGTACGGTAGTCGATGCAAGGGCGCAAGCCTCCATCCTTTTTTCCCACGAAGAAGAAGCTCGAAGCGGCAGGGGACACTGATGGTCGGATGAATCCGTGGTCGAGAGCCTCCTGGATATACTCCTCCATGGCCTTCTGCTCCGGGATGGACAGAGGGTAGATCTTACCTCGCGGTAGGGCCGCCCAGGGCAGCAGGTCGATCGCGCAGTCCCATGGCCGATGTGGAGGGTAGGGTGGTAGCTTGATGTTTATCGAAGACATCCTGGAACGCCCGGTAGGGAGAGGGGATCTCGGGAAGAAGTTCCACTGGTGGGCTCTCCACGGAGGTGGTGGAGAGGCGGAACTGGCGGAGTGTGTGATATGAACAGGGTCTTCGTCACAGATGACAGACAACGCTGGAAACAGTCCTCACCCCACCGTAGGATTCGCCGGTGGACCATTGAATATGCGGGGAATGGGTCTCCAACCAGGGGCGTCCAGGAGTGATATCTCAGCCGTAGAGCCCTCCAGGACCAGAAAAGATATCTCCTCCTTATGGAGCCAGCCGCATCTCTAACCCCAGGTCGGGACTACGATGTCCAACCAGGCCGCGCCCTAGTGGTTGTCCTAAAATGGTTTGTACTTGCAGTTTGTGAGGGATGGATCGTTGTTTGGTTTGCAGCCGGTTTAATGTGGACAGA
>NW_024121359.1:0-77546 GCF_016745375.1 Pimephales promelas | reverse complement strand
TAATTAACTAAAAGAAATACCTTCAAATTGAACAAAAATACCTCTCACAAAAACGAACTAGTTTCCTTCCTCTTTATCCTGTTTTTCCTCCTCATCCTCCTTGTCTGCTCATCTCCTATATTTTGCTATAAAGCTGATCTTTCCAGCGGTTTTTTTTTTTTTTTTTTTTTTTTTTTGAAAACCAGGACATCTTTATAAAAAACGGCCAGGAAGGACGTGAAAACAGGACTGGGATAACAGGACTGTTGGTCACTGGTCACGCTATTGCTGCATAACTTCTGATTTTGAAATAAAAATAGCGAGTGTTTGTGGTACAGCTCACGCAATGCAAACGCAGCATATGTGAAAGCACTTTAGCACGTGCGGCTCCTGTACCCGATACGCACCGCAACACTCACCGCATACGCACTGCAAACGGAGTATGTGTGAAACGGGCGTAACCTAAGCTTCCTCTGGATTCCAATAGGACTGCATGGATAAACGTTATTTTTAATGACGTTCCAGCTGATGAGGGTAAAACATTGTCCGTCTATTCGCTTCATTTCACTGAGGATTGTTTTGTAAACAAGACTGGATTTGCAGACCGATTAAGAGTAAAGAACGATGTTGTGCCGTCTATAATGGATCTGACACGAATGGTCCATCACACGGACTCTGGGTCGAACATGTATGGGCGAATCATTCCGGTTGCCATTTGACAACATTGGACGTTTTCAAAACAATTTCTCCCAAGTGCATCGACGGGTGAGTTGAAACTTATTATAATATGCAAAACTGTTATCCACTCACAGCAGTGGGCGTTTACTTCCAAGTCTTCAGTGCGAGACGCCCATAAAAACTTAGCGTTTATGAGCTGGGCTTAAAACTAGGGTAGAAAATAGCCTATTACTTATTCATTTTGATGTGTTTGAATGCAAAAACCAAGCGAACGTCATAAGTTGACCTCAACAAACTAATAAAATTTAAAAAGCCAGTTAATGACCCCTTTAATAAAGTGAAGTTTCAGCTATATAAGGTATTTAAATGATGTGTAAAGTTTAATTGGCCCTCATTTATCATTCTTGCGTAGAAACGGGTGTGTATCTTGGCGTAAGTTTATGCTTACACTCCTCTCACCGCCTGATTTCTGAAGATGTGCGTAGCTTTGAAAACCAGGTGTAAGCAATGCCTGCCCTTGATGAATCCCGCGGCTGAAAACGATCGTCATTAGAATAGCACGCCCCTAAATATTCAAGTCTCCGCTCCCCCTATTTTACGCCATGTACACACGGAAGACGGCAAAGAAGAGAAACTTCTCCGACGTGGAGCCGAAATGACCTATCACAATGCATTATTTTACTGCACGTCTTTTGAAATGAGCATTCAATTTCGAATCACGTCACATGCAAAATAGTGATGATGATGATGTGATGTGGAGTAGTACCATTCATTCACATTAATAATTGCATGACAATTTGTAATAGTATTCTTCTTATTATTATGATTTGTATTATTAATGACGCTTATTGTTATTTAGAAGAAGAGAGTCGTTATGATTATTTCCATTATTATTATGTAAAAGAAGAGGAATGTATTTTTTATTATTTTGTCAGTCTGAATTATTTTTTGGTCATTGAAAGCCTTTCATTACCGAACCCAGTCCATGCGCACCTGTCGGGGGGTTAACCCTGAAACGCACAGGCTCGCAACTGAAGGGAAAACATATGCCTACAAATCAAATGCTTTGGTATGCAAATGCAAGTGCTTCAAGTCACACAAATTAAACATTGAAGTCCATTTTGCACAAAAATAAACACTAAAGTTTATGATTACTATGTTGTTGGTTTTTTGTTGGGTTTTTTTTCACTGTGGGTCATAATATATCATATCTTTTAGTTTGTCAGTGCGTTTTGTGGTTTTAGGATTTTTTTTTCTGCGCATTTCCGCACTAACTCAAAACGTGTGTACACCACCTCCTGAGCTGGCATCCCAGATAGCAAACTGACATTGAATCAACGTGGAAATATGACATCGAAACAACGTTGATCTGACATTGTTTTGCTCATCGAATTAACGTTGAACCAACGTCAGATGCGTCATTCTTTCAAAACTAACGGAAAATCAACTTGAAATCAACGCGTTGTTTCAACGTTATGAAAGCAAACCAATTTTCGATTTCATTTAGCTTTGAAGAATGCCGCGTCTGACGTTGGTTCAACGTTAATTCGATGAGCAAAATCAACGTTGTTTCAATGTCATGAGAGACGTCGTTTCCACGTTGATTCAATGTCAGTTTGCTGTCTGGGATAGGATTTGAGCGTGCCGTACGCCAACGTATTGATAAATCTCAAAGTCACCGTGGTTTTCGGTGTACGCCAGGTGTGCGCTGTGTGAGCGACCAATCTCTCAGTTTTCCTCCGGCCTGAAAACAGCTGGCCAATCAACGAACAGAGGGCGGGCTGAGTTTACGTAACATTGAATTTTGGTAAAGGGTTAGCAAACTGAAGCCCGAACAAGAAGAGTGTTTGTTAAACATTTTGAATGTTGGCTTACAGGTTTTATACTTCAGACAAGCACCCCCCAAATGAGAACAGCTTCATTGGACATTCGGCTATATTCAGAGGTCCGAGTAAAAAAGTTGCTTGACCTGATTTTGTATTTTTATTTTGTGTGTGTTGATTTATTCTGAAACAATATTCTCATCAGTGTTCAATGAGCTTTGATATTTAAATCACATTATTTTAATATCTGCACCTTTAAAGGGCATCGCCTCACCCAATATTATTAAATCTATGCTTCATCTTTCATTTTAAATTGTTAAATTTGATCAATAAATTCCATTATTTCGAATAATAAGACAAAGTTACCCTAGGGGCTGATCAAATTAAATCATTTACACTGAAAAATTACAATTGCATAAAATAATGTTATGAAATTAATTTAAATTTACATAAGAAACTTGGAAAGAATGATACTACTTATAAACATTTAACACTAAACCGCCAGTAGGTGGTGGCAGGCGACCGTCTTAATGAGTGAGTCATTGATTCATTCATTCAAACGATTCGTTCAAACGGCTTATCATTCAAGAATGAGAACGTTAGGCGTTTCTCAATACCAAGTACGCAGACTTCGGACTTGCGTCCTTGGTAGTTCAGACTTGCAAGTTCGACTCCGGAGAACGAACTCCCGAGGATGCGAGGACGCAAGTCCGGTTCTTCTGCAAATGGAACAGAGCGTACTTGATCGCGTCACTTAGCACGCTCTACTCTATATTTTAGGCAACAATAAAACGAAATTTGCTCCAACTCTGCATCTTTTCGTCAACAATAAAACGAAATATGTTATAAAAGACTCTGACTCTTCATTAACAAAAAACAACATAGCCTATAATAGCCTAATGGCCATGTGGTTCAGGCCACACGATTCTCTTCACTGCATATATTTATAACAAAATGAACATGATCTTTTTGTTTTCATTTTAAAAATATGAAACATTGGATTTTTATTGACATTTATCAAACAGAGGCAGGGTTATGTCATTTTATTTTATTGTTCATATAGTGAAGATAATATAAAAAAAGTTGTTGAAGTTAAATAGCCATGAAACCTTAAAAACATTTTTTTTTTTTTTTTTGCGCCATGGAACAAACTATAGTTTAATGAGACCAAAGATAGACTTATACACAAGACGAATTATACGTCAAGGTTTATCCACTAGACTAGAGAGATCAGAGCTGGCGGCAAACATCAGAAGCACTAGCCGATGATAAGCTGGTCCAGTCGGGGTTGATCTCGCTGAGTGTCCGCTGAAGGCTTGGATGTCAGAACTCCGAAAACGTCAGATGCATTTTACAGATAGGCGCTATCTTTATAAATAAACTACAGATTTGAGATTTAAACCACATTCTCGCCTGAAACACTCTTAAAATTACATTTCATGACTCAATAACGTAGTATTTTGATATTTCTCGGATTTTCTCCTCTCATATTGACGCTTGCTGGTTGGTGCGAGGTGCATTCTGGGCTACCTGGCTATCTCAAGTCCACACAAGTCACCTCTCGATGCATCCTCGGTAAACGGGGCGGATCAAGAACACATCTGGGGATTTGAAGTGGACTTGGCTAGATGCGAACTTTGAATTGGCGACTGATGACGTTTCACAAGTCCACAAGAACACAAGTACAGACAAGAACGCATATTGAGAAACGGCTTATGTTTATGAATGGGTCTTTGAATCTTTGACTCAATCGATTCATTCAAAATGCTGAATCATTCAGTAATGAAAACAGGTTGATTGTTCCTGTGACATGCGCCGTGGTTTTGCTGTGATTATTGTTTGGAACTATTTTCGCTGCTGAAACAGAACAAAAACAGCCAATATTGCATCTAAAATGTAAGTGATTTAATTTTTACTATTTATTGAACTGTTGTAGGAAATCATGTCACATTTTCAATCGTGATGGTGTTCAGGAAAAATAATTGAGGTTTTTTAACATATCCGAATTATAAAAACTCTATTTAGATTATCATAGGCAGTAGCCTATGTTTTTAACTGAGTGTGTGCTGTGCTCATTTGTGTAGATTTCTGCTCAAGAGGCTGCGCGAGGGTCAACAGTACAACTTTACCGTCAGTATAGTCAACAACACTGACAGTAATGCAGCGCAATATGAAAGAGTTCGTCTTAGGTTTAACAACCTATGAAACCAATAATGAACTAAATGAAACTAAAACGACACAAGCTTAATTTAAAATGTCTTAGGAACTACATGCAGGGTATTTAGAGGTGGATAAACGCAATTGAGAGGTGGATAAACGCACTTTGGAGGTGGGTAAACGCTATTTCCGAATATTGGGAGGGCGTTTACGTGCGTTTAGCCTCCCCTACAACCCTGGGTATAAATATTAAATATTATAATACAGTATGTGAGCATGAATTTAATGAGAAAACACATTAGGCAGGCAAAACGCAAGTCATCACAAATATGCTAATTGACATATGAAGAGTTCAGATGCAAAAGCCTCTTTGAAATTTTATTCTTTAATGAGGATTTTTATCAAACTTGTATAATTAAGTTCAGTAATTTCACTTAAATAACAATTAATAGGTAATTATCATTGCCATTTAAGTGAAATTACTGAACTTAAATATACAAGCTTGATAAAAATGATCATTTTAGAATTTAATTTCAAATGGAACTTAGAGGCTTTTGCATCTGAACTCTTCATATGATGTCATCTAAAGACATTAAGGGAAGGCGTTATCTACTTTCCTTAAAAAAATAGTTGGCCAAACTGCAACTATCATCAGCATTAAAGACTTTTAAACTCTTTTTAGCTCAACTCACTTTCATTCTTGAATACCTTTGTGATCCGATGTGGATTCTGATCAACGCAAAAAAATATATATATATATATATTTATGAGCCATGAAAAAGACTATGTGCAACTATCACCCTAGTAAACATGGTAAATATGATCACATGAAGGAATCAGACAAATAATAATGGCTATCACAATTGTGCTTTTATTTTATCTGTCAGAACATCTTGTCTCTTTATACCGGACTGTCTGATATCCACATTTAGCTCCTCTTACAGTATATCATAAAATAAACCAACTCCGGGCTTTTCAAGGGCTTCCTCTGTTTCTCTGATGGAAAATATAACTTTATTGGGGAGAGAGTGCTAAAGCTCCTCAGGTCATATTTTTGGTGGTATATTTGTAGAAATGATCATTCTTTCTTAATGTAATATAAACATAGTGTCCTGTGACTGAATAAACAGACTGGACTGAATAAGTGTCATCTTTATTACGTGAAATAATCATTTCAGTGTGACTAATGTCCAGTCTTGACACAAACTAATTCATTATGATTAATGTATCACTTTTTATAGAACACCTGTGGTAAAAAATGTAAGCTTCGGTTTTTAAGTAAACAACAAAAAATACCAGCAAACGGTCGCTTTTATCATGATTATTTGCGATCTCGCTGTTTCCAGTGATAAAAACTCCATTTGTTGGTGAAATGAAGGGTTAGTGTGACGGTTGGTTTTAGTGAAGCGCTAAGGAGCTTCGGGCCCGACGGTGGAAACGCAGCAGGTTTTGGGCTCGGTGCTCCAGGTCCAAGGCTATTAGCCCCGCCCGGCCCGTTCACAGCCCCAGGTCGCACTGGCCCGACAGTGGAAACATGGCTAATGAACAACATACCAGGATTTGTGTCCTTACGTGGTCTCAGAGTCCGTGAAGAGGAACTCCTTCAGCATCTTTTCTTTGTTAAAGCTCAGATCGGAGCAGCCGGGAATTAGTAAATGGACTGGTAAATGGACTGCATTTATATAGCGCTTTCCAGTGCTTGAAGTGGGGGAAAAAGGTGCCGGCACTCTCTTGCATTGGCAAATCATGACATTTGAAATTTTTTTACAGGGAAAAACAAAACTCGGAAATATTGCTTGTACAACAACAATTTATTGTTATTTATTAACAACATATATGTCTTAACAAGTCGTGTGTGCGCACATTTCTTTAAAAAGAAACATTCTCTTTTTAGAAGTTGGTCATTAATCAACTTGATTCTTGAAGTTTGTTTAGATGGGAAGTATACAACAATTTCTCTGATATTGTCTTTTCAGTCATACTGCGATATGTTTATGTGGGGCTCATAATAACATTCCCTGTAATGTTAGTGTTCAGAGAAGGAATACCCCCCAAATGTTTTTAATTTATGTTATTTTATTGTTATTTTTCATCTAGTTTGTTTGCATTATAAATTTATGATGGGGAAATGTGTTTAAATTAACGTTGATGCAAATGCATTAGTTTATAGTGAGTAAAGCTCAAGCAGGCATGTAGTTATAGTGATCCTACAGGAGAGGGCGCCCACAGAAGAGAGGTGCGGGCGTGGAGTAGGAAGAGAAGAAGAAGTGTTTAGAGTAGTGTTGTGAGCGCGCGCAGCGCTAGTGTACTGCGACTGAATGCCGTGTAATGTAAGCAGTGAAGAGATTAAAAACGAACCCATCAAACTATATGCACATCTGGGAATTCATTCATTTCGACATGCAACAAACTTGGAGGCACCGCTGGGATTTGTGAGAAGTGCACGCCGGAGTGCGAGACGAAGTGGGAGCCGAAGGGATCACGAGCAGAGAGTTTCGGCCGCGGAAGAGCGCGTGCATACTAGCGTGAGATGGATCTGGAAGCTCTAGCCGAACGTGTAACGGAGAGACTGTGGCTGTTGACGCTCGAACAAGTGAAGGAGGTATGTGATTGTAACAAAATCCCTACCGCAAATGTCTCTACTAAGCGCGCACTTATCAGAAAGATTACAGAGTCGATTGACGCCGCGATTTTGATAGCGAGAAAGAAGAAATGGCGAAGCAATATTTGTGTTCAATGTTGTCGTTCATGGAGGCGCGAGAGAACGAGGATGAGGAAGATGACGGCAGTAATAAAATCGAGACAGTCAGCTCCCGGATTGAACAGGATGTAGTGAATGAGGCAGATTCACAGCAAAATCCCTCTGAACAACAGATTGGAAATACTACGATGAGAGATAAAATGGGAAGATTAAAACTGAAAGAGGGTGAGAGAGGAAAAAATCAGCCTGTAGAACAGCAAGAATTTATTGGCATGGCCCCTGAAGTCACTGTGAGGAGAGATTTCAAAGTCTGCGGTCAGATTGGAGAGAGTGGGCAAAAGGATAAACTGTCATTCACTAATTTGATGCACCAGGTGGACAGAGGACTGAGGAGAGGCCACTGTGAAGCAGAAATTATTGAAGCAGTAATAAAAGCTATAAGCCCAGGATTGAGTCTACGCAATATGTTGGAAATTAAAAGAGATCTCACACTGTCACAGCTGAAAACAATATTGAAGGGACATTTCAAAGAGGACAGTTCTACAGACCTGTACTACAAACTGTTGAACATCACTCAAAGTGCCAATGAATCACCACAAGCCTTCCTTTTCAGAACCATTGAGCTAAAAGAAAAACTGTTGCGCTCTTGCGAAGAAGGTGGCGAGTATTTTAGTACGGAGCACATTCAGAAAAAGTTTCTACGCTCGGTTGGCACAGGTTTGACCAGTGATCATATTAAATTTCAGATGAGGCCGTACCTGGACGATTCAAAAATCTCAGATGAAATGTTGATAAACAAAATGAACGAAGCAGCCGGTGATGAAACAAAAGAAGAGCACTGGAAGTAAAGTAGCAAAAGTACACAAATTGTGTCCAGAAGTGCAGGCTCATCCATGCATGCAGGATGAAATGACTGCCAAAGTGCTGGTTCAGGAACAAACAAGTGAGATTGTCAGACGGAAAGGCAAAGAGACATCAGCAACGGAGGGGCGGAGAGAATCAGAGTTATATGAGATGGTAAAACTCCTGAGAGACGAAGTTGCGGAACTCCGAAAAGGACAAAACAACCCTCCTGAGCGTATAGTCAAGGGAAGGTCCAGCTTCAGAAAGGGATGCAGAGCTTGTCAGGAGAAAGGAGAAGAGGATCGATGCGAGCACTGTTTCAGATGTGGAGCTGTGGGTCATGCCGCCCGGGGCTGTAGAGCACCAAAGAATTCAGCAGAGGGCAGAAGTGATGTAAAAATATCTGTTCATTCAATGAGACCAGACAGTTCAACCTCCATTCTGAGTTACTGTGACCCACAAGAGAAAACTCAAGAGCTCCTGCGACAAAGAATTAAACAGCTGGAGGCGGAGTTAGAACAAAGAGGAAAAACCGAGCATGTTAGAGCTACCACCTACACCAACCACATACCTTTACGACGACATCCAAAATTGGAGAACCTCATTGGTCCAAGATGTATGGTCGACTGTTTCTCTGAAAGCGTGCCGGTGCAGGCGCTCTGGGACACAGGGTCGCAGGTGACCATCATTAATGAGGAATGGAAGAATATTTGTTTTCCCCACATTGCGACACGCAGCTTAAGTGAGCTGCTGGACGAAGGTGAAACCCTCATTGGCCGAGCAGCCAACCAAACCGATATACCCTTCTCGGGATGGGTGGAGTTAAAGTTTCAACTTGGGCAGAAAAGAGGGGCCCAGGCAGAACTTCTGGTGCCTGTGCTTCTCTCCAGTGAGCAGGGCGTGGGGCAGCCTCCGATCATTGGCTATAATGTTATTCAGCAGCTGGTGACAAAGGGAATGGAGCAGCACCCTGATATAATTCCAAAAGTGGTAAAGGAAGCCTTTTCATGTGACTGCAATAAAGCGGTTGTATTGATTAAAATGATGCAGAATGACGGCCAAGTTGTAAGAGAAGGAATTGTGAAAGTTGGACGGATTACTAAAGTAGTTGCTGCCGGACAGACTAAAGCGGTGAAATGCAGAGTGAGAGCTGGTCCTCTAGTTTCCAAACAGGAAGTCCTGTTCGAACCAGAAGTTATTCCACAGTGGCCTGAGGGACTTGATGTAACTAAGATGGTGATCAGCCTTCAGAAGGGAAACTTGACTAAAGTTCACATTCCAGTTACCAACATCAGCAATGTGGACATTATGCTTGCTCCCCGCACTGTACTAGGACGAGTTCAGCAAGTCAGGTCCATTTATCCAGCAGACACCAAACCTGCTACTGTGAAGTCAGAATGGAATGATATTGGAGAGGATGTGGTGACAGCGGGAGTAGTGGTCACTGAAGGGAAGGACGTGATAAGCCGTGAGGTGAAAGATCTGAAAGAGATTGACAACACTGGATAGGATACTAATGGTGTACTATGGGACCCACCAGTGTCAATTGAACATCTCAACCCAGAGCAACAGAGAAAAGTTAAACAGCTGCTGAGGGAGAAGTGTGCAGCATTTTCAAAGGATGAGAACGATGTGGGTTGCATCCCGTCACTCCAAATGAGAATCAGACTGAGTGACTCTACACCAGTAAAGCGCACATATGTCTCCGTTCCAAAACCACTACACAAGGAGGTGAAAGAATATGTGGAAGACCTTTTGAATAAAGGATGGATTCAGAAATCTCGCTCCTCCTATGCATCTCCGATCGTTTGTGTCGGAAAGAAAGATGGTAGTTTACGTTTTTGTATAGATTACCGGGAGCTCAACCGCAAATCCATCCCAGATCCTCATCCTATCCCACGGGTACAGGACATGCTAAACAGTTTATGTGGAAGTACATGGTTCTTGGTCCTGGATCAGGGGAAGGCGTATCATCAGGGGTTTGTGGAGGAGGGTAGTCGACCATACACAGCCTTCATAACACCATGGGGCCTTTATGAATGGGTTAGGATCCCCTTTGGGCTCTCCTCTGCCCCTGCCAAATTCCAGCGCAGTATGGAGGAGTGTTTAGTAGGACTCCGGGATGACACCTGCCTTCCATACTTAGATGATAACCTCGTGCATAGCAAGACATTTGAGGAGCATCTCCGTGATGTTAAGGAAGTGTTACGCCGCTACCAAGATCATGGAGTGAAGCTTACGGCTAAGAAGTGTGAATTGTTCAGGTCTGAGGTAAAGTTTCTGGGGAAAATAGTTTCTAAAGGGGGCTACACTATGGACCCCAAGGAAATTGCACCCGTACAAGCACTAAGAGACCGTAAGCCTAAGACGGTCGGAGACCTGAGACAACTGCTGGGGTTCCTGTCATATTATCGCACGTACATTCCCAGTTTTTCCCAAATGGCCAGACCCCTCTATGAACTGTTGTCAACAGGGAAGCCTCCAGGAAAGGGGACAAGTAGTAAAGAGGACAACGGTAAGAAGGGTCGGGGCAAAGTGAGAAAGACAGCTCAACTTCATTCCAGTTGGCCTATAGCTTGGACAGAACAACATCAGAATGTCCTCAACCAACTCCTTGAGTTCTTGCTGCATCCTCCCATTATAGGCTACCCTGATTTTGAACAGCCCTTCATCTTACATTGTGATGCATCGCAAGACGGACTGGGTGCCGTTCTGTATCAGAGGCAGAAAGGGAAACTGGTGGTCATTGGCTTTGGGTCTCGGACCCTAACAGCTCCAGTGAAGAATTATCATTTGTACTCGGGGAAACTAGAGTTCCTGGCAATGAAATGGGCCATTTGTGAACGATTCTGTGAATACTTATATCACGCAACCTCCTTTGTGGTCTATACGGACAACAACCCCCTGACATGTTTTGTCCACGGCCAAGCTCAATGCCACCACCCACAGATAGATAGCAGAGTTGGCTGACTACAACTTTACCATCAAATATAGACCAGGCTGTGTACACCGAGATGCTGATGGGCTGTCAAGAATGCCTTTGGATATGGAGAGTTACATGCAGACCTGTTCGCAAGAGGCTAGCCCAAGAGTCATAGCTGCTGTCACGGACGCACTTCTTCGGAAGCCGGAGGAAGATGAGCCCTGGATGTGTCCAATCACCCTAACAACAATTTGCTCGGAGGTAGAGCTGGAGCAAGGAACAACACAAGAGACCAAAGTGACCCCAGAGGAACTGAGAGCAGCCCAAGAAAAAGATCCAGTGCTTGGAAAGGTGCGGGAGTACGTGCTAGCGGAACGTTGGCCGAAGTTGGTGGGACGAGATGGTCGTGATGAGTTGACTGTTCTGTATAGGCAGAGAAACAGGCTGTTTGTGGATGAGAAAGGAGTACTGTGTCGACGATCAGCAGGACGCACCCAGACAGTGCTGCCCGGAAAATACCGCCAGTTAGTGTTCAAGGAGCTTCATGAGGAGATGGGCCACCAGGGAGTTGAGCGCACACTCAGCCTCATCCGGGACAGGTTTTATTGGCCTCACATGCAGGCTAATGTGGAACATTATGTCACCAAGGTGTGTAGCTGTCTGAAACACAAGCGTCCCAATAAAGTGACGAGAGTTCCATTGGTCAATATAGTGACAACTTACCCTTTCGAACTGGTATCAGTGGATTTTCTGCATCTGGAGGGCTGCAAGGGTGGCTATGAATACATCCTGGTATTAATGGACCACTTCACACGCTTTGCCCAAGCGTACGCTTGCAAAAATAAGTCTGCAAAAACAGCAGCAGAAAAGATCTTTGGCGACTTTGTTCTCAGATATGGGTTCCCTACGAAACTCCACCACGATCAGGGAAGGGAATTTGAAAACAAGTTGTTTGAACACATGGAGGTAATCTGTGATATTCAACATTCCCGCATGACTCCATACCACCCTGCTGGAAATGGGCAGGTGGAATGATTTAACAGAACATTGTTGTCGATGCTGAGATCGCTCCCAAGTCAAGTCAAGACTGATTGGAAAAGCTCTCTAAACAAGGTCGTCCACGCGTATAACTGTACACGCAGCGAAGTGACAGGTTATGCCCCTTGTTACCTTCTGTATGGCAGACACCCGAGGCTGCCCATCGATGTAATGTTCCGCTTGAAGCCAAGGGAGAGTGGAGCGCCGCACAGTGAGTATTCTGCCAAGTGGAGAAAGCGCATGAAAGAGGCATATGAATTGGCATCAAGGACCGTTCAGAAGGAGCAGAGGAGAGCAAAACAAGGCCACGACAAGAAGATATATGGAGCAGATCTACAACCAGGAAACAGAGTTTTGGTGAGGAATCAGGGAGAAAGAGGCGGTCCGGGGAAACTCCGGTCATACTGGGAGGATAGAGTGCATGTTGTGACGGACAGGAAGTATGCAGACGGCCCAGTGTATGTGGTTAAGCCAGAACGTGGCCCAGGGGAAGCAAGGGTCCTACACCGAAACTTTTTGCTGCCTTGCGACTTCCTACCTTTTGATGATGTCCAGCAGAACGAGAGTAAAACACAATCAAGGGGGAAAGTGACAGTGGCGAAGGGGAAAAAGGACACACGTCAAGTGAAGGCTGAGATGAAAGAGGATTCTGAGGACGAGGATGACTGGAGAGGCTGGACTACATTGCCGAAACAGCAACGTGCAGAGAGAAAAAGCCAACCAAGAGTGGAAGAGGATGAGTTCAGTTCAAGGGCAATGGAAGCAGATTTGGAGCAAGAGCCAGAATGCGAGCATGTACTGCCCATGGAAATGTGTGATGAAGAGGACAGAAAGTCAGAGAAGTCGGCAGATGATTTGGAGGATGAGAATGAGGTGGCAGACGGGGGACAGGAGACATCATCTGGGGGGGCAAACGACATCAGCCCAGCATCAACTCACCTGCCACAAAGAAAGTATCCTTTCAGACTAAGGCACCCACCAACAACATTGACATATGATACATTAGGTACACCCTCTATTACACATAGTCATTTGATTTCATAGTTGCTATGGGAAGTAGTTAAAACACAGTTCAAAGGTTCATAATGAAGACAAAGTTAATGGGATTATGTTTACTTTAATACACATAAAGTACCAGTAAACAGACATTGACACATAGATTGCTAAAATATGATGATTCAGTCAGAACAGCACTTATGTGGGTCTGTGTATAGAGCATAGAGTATGTTTACGGTTGCAAACTTTCAGCACTTAATGCATATGGCCCGTCCCATGACGGAGCAATGTTTCAGACATCATGTGGCCAGTGGTGTCTATTTCAGCAGATAAATGTCATGCAATGACAGATTCAAGACTAATGAGCATCAAGTAAAGAGACTGACTCCCTTATGTACTTCTTTGCAAGACTCTATGAGACTCTGGGAACTATAGAATGCTGAGACAGCATTCATTTTTGGAGGGGAGAGTGTGGGGCTCATAATAACATTCCCTGTAATGTTAGTGTTCAGAGAAGGAATACCCCCCAAATGTTTTTAATTTATGTTATTTTATTGTTATTGTTCATCTAGTTCGTTTGCATTATAAATTTATGATGGGGAAATGTGTTTAAATTAACGTTGATGCAAATGCATTAGTTTATAGTGAGTAAAGCTCAAGCAGGCATGTAGTGATCCTACTGGAGAGGGCGCCCACAGAAGAGAGATGCGGGCGTGGAGTAGGAAGAGAAGAATAAGTGTTTAGAGTAGTGTTGTGAGCGCAGCGCTAGTGTACTGCGACTGAATGCCGTGTAATGTAAGCAGTGAAGAGATTAAAAACGAACCCATCAAACTATATGCACGTCTGGGAATTCATTCATTTCGACATGCAACATTTACAAGACAGCAAACATAAAAAAGTAGGCCTACACTAGGTTTGATTTGGGCATGTAGGCTACCTGTCTGTGTAGGCTATTACATAAACTAAAAGAAAAGCTTATATTCTGACTAGTTTGCTTGTTTTATTTATTTATAAAACATAGTTTTACCCAAACTGAATAATTAAGACAAGTTTAAATGGCTAAATCTTGTATAAATATGTTTGAGTCTTTTTCTTTTCTGACGTAGCCTACTCCAGTTCTTGTTTATTTTCTCCATCAAAAGTGTGCTTTCACCTTAAATGAGCGTGAGCACAACAAAAATAGACTCCCCCGCTTCACTGCTGCTCACGCGACGCTCCTCCTCGCGGTGTGAATGCACTCATAATCATTGATTAACATGCCAGCCAAAAAAAAAAAAAATGCGCTACTCACGCTTGCGGTGGCCGCGATCAGCTCCGGTTGCCGTTTCGCAGCTGTGACGCGCCACAGATGTGTTCAGTGTAAATAAGGGGTTAAATGGCCGTCACGCTTTTTCTGTCAGTGGTATGGAGTACCGGCTACATGCGAGAAGTAGCGGTACGCAACAAAAAGTGCAGGTACGCTTAAGGCCCTGTCCCAAATGGCACACTCCGAACTTGTGGACTTCCTCAGAGTCCACACTTCAGTGACGTCAAGTAGTGCAGACCTATAGGGCCCTTAGCGAGTCCGTGCTAAGGGCCCTAATGATATAAACAAATATCATTAAAACAATTCCAGTCTTTAGCATCGAAAACAGGGTTTATTTTATTTTCCCAAATCTTATCCATGTGAACTAAACAGCCTGCTTTTACAGTTCTTATGCCACCTGGGCATAAGAATAGATGTCATGGTTATGTAAATGATGAATACAGTTGTAAATAATAATAGCCTACATAATATTAAATTTTAACACAAAATGAAGACGAGTTTAAGAAAAATGTATAGGTTTTTTAAAATTCATACCACGTTTTATATGACTCAGTTAAGCCATGACATCCGGTTCTATTTATGTAATGAATCATAATGCAATCGTATATTCAACAGCTATTATTACATTTGAGATACAACCACGGGTCGATAATATGTTTGTATAAACTGTAAGTAACAACTGGTAAAATGTACACCTATGTCATAAAAAACATAATTAAACTCAAATATTCTCTTCTCTGCCATGTTTACAGTACCCGAGCGAAATCTCCTCCCATTCTTTTTTCTGATTGGCATTTCGCAAGGATTCCTGGGTAGTTAAAGTGCGTGGAGCCTGCATCTATGCACGCGCAATCTAAGTCCACAAGACCGAAAGTCTGCATGAAGTGCGCCATTTGAGACAGGACCTAAGAGTAAAATGTAGAAGTGCTGGTACTGCACCGGTGAGTACCGCCCCACTTCGAGCACTGGCACTTTCATAGACCCAATGGTCACCAAAGCGCTTTACATTTGCCTCACATTCACTCATCCATACACCGACAGCGGTGTCAGCCATGCAAGGCGCCATCCAGCTCATCAGGAGCAGCTGGGGTTAGATGTCTTGCTCATGGACACCTCAACACTTGGTCAGGTGGAACCAGGGATTGAACCACCAACCTTTCGGTTAGTAGACAATCTACATGAACCACTGCTGCCCCAATTAGTTTACCCAGGAATTTCTCCAGTGTTTCTCTTCAGGCTTCGCCCTGCAGGACTTTAGCTGTAGTCTTCAGCAAACACCAGAGCGAAAGCCTCCGAGTCGAAGCCCAGCTGGAACATCAACAGCTCGCCGCTCATCCTTAACTCATTCTGAGCCGGAAAAGGACAAAACAGAAGAAGGAGATGCAGAGAGGTCGAGCTTGGAGAAGAAGGATGAAGGCGTACAGAACTTTTTATAAGGAAATTGTGAAAGGATTAAAGGAGTCAACCATTGTTCAAGATCTGGGATTGGATGAATTGTGCATATGAGATTGAATATGTAATGAAGAGGTGTGACATGTAAAATGCATTGTAAAAATTACAGTACTCCATGTATGTGCAGATGCGGGGAGATGAGCCAGCCTCTCCATTGTTTGATGATCCAAGCTTGACACCTGCTGGTGGAACTTCTGAACTGATTTTATTGTACTTTAACTTTTTACTTTGTATGAAAACTTTGAATAACTTATGTAATAAAATAAAATTAAGTAAAAAATGATGTTACAAAATGAAGACAGGCTTATCTCTGGGTTCACTTCACTGTTCACTCACACACCGTTCCATTGCTATCCATTCCAATCCTATGGTATTCCCCTGTTGGCAAGGTAGGCATTGGCCAGAGCTGCAGGTCCCCACTTGGCATTTTTTTTATTTAAAAAAAAAAAGGATATTCAAAGATATTTTAATGAAAAAAGACCTTAAAATAAAATGTATGTCATTTTTGTTTCTTCAGAATGAGCAGAAATACTAGTTCACTCTTGGCCAGTTTAGTGTGTGTGTGTTGTAACAGTTCTAACTCTGTTACTTTAGAGGTTATAGTGTTCCACACCATTGGGTGGCGCTAGTCATCTTTACAGATGAGTATTTAGCCAGGTATTATAACTGAAGAAGTAGGCAAGCATGTGGATAGAGGAAGCAATGGCTTCCTTGGGCTATTCTGTTTGATCCTTTTAAGGTCCTTTGATTGAGGAATGCGTTTCCTTTTTGGTCAGTCAGTCAGTAAGTAAGTAGTGTGTTTTTTTTAATATTACCAAAACCAGTATGCACATGTATTTAACATATAAACATGGAAATTGAATGTATTGAGTATTGAGCTATTCATGCTAAATGTTACGTTGTCTATTTAGATGGACCTTTTGATTCCAGTACCGTATGGCATTGGCGAAGGTACTTGCTTCCACTTACTTTCTCCTTTGTGGTGGGGTGTTTGGAAAATGACGCTTGGATGTTTACCGTGAGCACGAGAGTGTTTGGATTGTATTTATTGCAGTTAAGAGGACACTTTTCCAAACTGTATCTGGATTGTCTAATTCCAAGCACTGACTTTTTCAAGGACATTTCCTCCATTATCGAGCAAGGTTGTTCTCAACATCAGCTAAGTTGAATCATGCACTTTTCCAGACCGGGCTCTCTGGATGTTTAGCATTTTATGTTTTGATGATTGATATAACTGATGTTTTACTGTTGACTACTTTGGTTATTTGTGTTTTGTTTTTTTTTGTATGATGTAAATACTGTGATGATGGGTTGGTGAATACATTATAAGCATCCAGTTTGTGTTTGATTCTTCAGAAATATAACTGTGTAAGCCAAAGCAAACTAGTTTTGTTATCTATTACCTAATCAAATATCAAGTCTTACCATCCCTTCTCTCATATATAACACAAGTCCAAAAAAGGGTAACGGTTAGTGTGTGTGTCTGATGAAGTCAGGTAATAAGGCACGAGTACAATGGTAAATAATATAGTTTTTATTGTGCCCAACCAATCAAAAATATCACTAATAAAGAATACAAACTTAATCCAAAAGTAATGATTTAGCTAGACTTAAAATAAACTTTAACCTTCACCTCAGTATAAGGAAAATCAAAGGAAAACTGAAGAGAACAAAAGTTGACCTCCTGAAACAGCTGACAGATATTTAAAATGAATCCATGAGCTCACTTATACAATGTAATCATGTTGTCTCAATGTCAATAATTTTAGTAGTATAAACTTAGCTAGCTTTAAGTTTGTTTGCTAACATTCTTATTTATTAACATGTTCACAATAATATGTTATTGGGTAGCACTTGCTGTTTGTGTGCAGCAATACACATTTTTTTTATTTGCTTTCAAATCAAGCTGTGTGCACCACTTGTCACCATCCTAAAACCAAAATTTACAGAAATTCATTTCAATGTGCATTACAAAACATTAATCACTAAATCTCCCACTTAACATTAATCTTTCACCAAAAGACAAAACAAAAACATTTTATTACACTTAAAACTATAAATGTTTGCATTTAAATGTGCCCTTTTAAGGAAATAGACATCCCAGCAGTTTCAGTTAAACTTAAGTGAGTCTAAATTAAAAAGGGATAATTTCACAAAACTCAAAACAATGAAACAGTTCAGCTTACTTAAAATATATTAGTTATGTGAACTTGAAAGAAAAAAGGTGCTAAATACTCAAAAAATTCATTTGACTGAACTGAACTAATTAGTTTAAGTTTGTCTTACTCAAACCAATTAATAATTTTGAGCGTTAGGGTTTAAAGTAAGGGAAAAAATAAATAGCAAAATGCAAGTGTACTCCAAAGCAACGAATCAAGTACTGAAAATGACTAAGGCCATGTCCACACGGACACGGGTATTTTTATAACCGTGACTTTTTTTTTACGCGGTTCGGCCGTTCGTCCACACGGAAACGCAGTATCAGGACACTGAAATCGGACATTTTTGAAAACCCCTGCCAGGGTGAGTACTTTCTGAAACGCCGGTTGCAGTGTTGTCGTGTAGACAGCGAAACCGGAGTTTTTGCACCGCTGACGGCTCATGATTGGCTAACGTGGCTTTACGGTTAGGTTTCTATCCCCGCCTGTTGGTGTTGCGTGCTCTTGACAGCGCTTGATGTCTTGTTTTTAGTGTTTTCATGTGGACAGAGGTTTTTTTTTAAACGCAGGAGGGAAAAACTCTGGTTATAAAAATACATGTGTCTGTGTGGACAAGGCCTAAATAAAGCATTGCAATAGTGTCAACCAAAATCTTTGTAATTTTTTTTATCACATGCATCATAAACCTAAAAAATATATTGCATTATAAACTAAATTAAAGAGTAGAAGAAGAAAATTAATTAGTCAGGCCATCAATTCTAAATCAGTTCTCATCATGTGCCCAACAACTCATTCTTAATAATTCTAAATGCAGTCACATCGACATCGTCGTCATCACATACACCACAGCGCTCAGCAAAGCAGGCGAGCAGCATCCACATTGTAAAATGAAACCACCTTTAAAACATTTCCATACAGCCAGCCTAGCTTATGCAATCGCCCTCCATTAAGTTTAACAACAGCAACAGGCAACATACAAGGTCGGAAATGCCACCAAAATGAATAAAAATGCCCCCAAAACCCAGGATATAAATTTCCAAATTCTTGTATTTTCTGTCAATATCACATGAGCATGTGTTATTTTCTCGAATATCAGCACAATTACAAAATGTGAAAATATCACACCATTGTCAAATTTGACTCTTTTTGCTCAATTTTCTTGGTGAAAATAGTTCAAAACAAAGTAGAAAAGTAAATCTTGAATAATACATTGATTTTGAACGAATTGGGTGACTCAATAATTCAATGACCCATTCATGAAGTCAGTGGACACTTGGGCTGAATCCAAAATCGCCCCCAACATCCTTTTGTAGTGATGTCCAAAACCATAGTGGACATTATTGAGTGCATTCATTCAATCCCACATTGCACCACAATAACGGGTGTACAACCGATGTACGCTCAACGGCTGTCCGAATTCATTAACGCGTTTTCATTCACTCTTTCAAGTGAACAGTATTAGTTGACTAACATAGAAAATAGGGAATGAGGGTTTGGAACGAACTCTTGAGCGAATTGGTTGAATGAATGATTCTATGATTCACTTTTAACCTTATTACATTATTTAGGCATTTGTAATTTCAGTGTAAATGGATTTTAATATATGGTAAGATGGATTTGGTTGATAACAGCCCCACCAGCCCGTTCTCATCCCAAGGCGTCATATACTGACGCTTTTGACATTTCGTCTACATCCAACACACATGGCACCCTTTAGCATCAATATAACCCCTTTTCCACCAAAAAAAGAACTGGTTAGGAACTGGTGCTGGTTCAAAGTTGGTTCGGAGTTGGTTCAACTTGCGAACCCGTTCAGAACCGGTTTGCTTTTCCACTGACTAGAGCGCCCAGGGAACGACGTCGTTACGTCACTGTGTACGTCGCTTGCAAGTACATTGCTTTGGGAATATCTCTAACTCGTGTACCAAGAAAACTTTAAAAACAATTGAAATATGCAAGTCTTTTAATATTTCGTTTGATATGTAATCTTTTGTGATAAGTTATGTACCCCTGTCTTGTGTCTTCTTTCTTTCCATTTATTTGTTCTATATTGTGACTGTTTTCTTCTTTGCTTATGTTTAAAAAATAAATAAATAAATAAAAACGGTTGCGTTTTATCTGCAGTTTCTCCTAGCGTTGCGATGGTCAGAAAATATGTTTAGAACGCATCTAAACCCGCCCCAGCCCCTGACGTAAACATGACGTGCTAAAAGAACGGTTCTAGTCCAGCAAAAAGTTGGTGCCGCTTTGGAACCAGTTTTCCCGGCCGAGAACCGGTTCTTTGGCTGTCGAAACACAAAGAACTGGTTCACGCACAGGCACCGGCTCCGAACTGGCTCTCAAAATTCTTTGGTGGAAAAGGGGCTTATGAGACGCAGATATATATGGGCCAGAAGACGCCTCCTAATGGTCTAACCCTAAAACTACCCCAGACCTAAACCTACCATAACTGAACAAAGCTCTGTGCGTGTTATATTGACGCTAAAGGGTGCCATGTACAATGGACTTAGACGAAATTTCAAAAGTGTCACTATATGACGCCCTTGGATGAGTTGGCCCTATAGTATTCAATTCATACTTTGCGCGTGACGTCACAAGTACTGGCTGGCGGGAAAGACTGCTGGTTCCCCACCAACGAAACCCAGTAAACTAGTCAAGGGTCTTGCCAGGACGTTGCCAGTTTTTATGCAAAAGTTGGTGTTTCGAGGTGTAAATGACACGCCAGATAGTTGTTGTGCAATTGGTTGCACTAACCAGATGAGATAAGCAACCTTCACAGTATACGTCTGTGCAGTGATTATTCCATCGCTCAAGATAATTTCAACATTTGTTTGAATACAATAGGTGTATGAATCGATCGTGTAATTAATCGTGTCTTTAAGTTAACCTGTAGTTTCGTCAATCAACGCCACCAGCTGGTTCGGTGAGTAAGCTGTTTGTGTTATGAGACGAACTGTACGTTCACACTGGCACCGCATGAGCGGCTAAATTAATTGAAAAATGAATGACTTCTGGGCACTTTCACGCTCTTGCCAGTGGCGGTGTAAACGCAGCTGTTGTATTTTGCTAACAACAAAAGTGTGTGATAGGGCGTTTTGAGGTTTGTGATATCTATGGTTTTCAATGAAAACAGTAGAGCTAGATTATTTACGGAGGACTTGTTACTGTTTGATTAACTTAAAAAAAAATAATTTAACTACCTTCACCTTGGAGTTAATAGTTATGTAGCTAGCTCGCTAAAAGACTTGATAGCTACTAGAAAAACCTGGAACTACAGGACTCTACGTTGAAAATACCCGTTTGTTGCCAACCAGCCACCCATGGTAGTCACGTGGCTGCAAAGTATGAATAAAGTAATTAATTAAATCACCAAGAAATCAACTTAACTTTTTATAAATAATTATAAGAGGGATATTCTTTTTTCACTTGAGATCCTAAATCTTTGTGTTTTTCCCATAAATCCTTGCGTATTTAACTCAATATAAACTTTATATTACCTCTTTATATTAAAATGTATTGTGTGCTCTCAAGTATAAGACATCACTATGGAAACCAAAGCTTCCCAAGCACAGACAGAAACACAACAACAGTGATTATGTAAAGGACCCGGAAGGTCAGATCTATGATTCTTGCCACTCTGGTCCAGGACAGACATGTCTTCTGTTGTTGTTTTTGACGAGTTGCGGCATAACACTCAGTGAGGATCTGCTTCAGACTGTTGAGGGTATAAGACTGTTCTTCTTTCTGATCTGTAACTGAGGCTGAAGGGTCCTCCCGTTTTTTTACACCACCTGCGAGAGGAAAAGAGAACAGCACAGCTCTGGATAAACACTGTTCCCTTTCGCTGTCACTCCGAGTTACGTTGGATGACGACGAATGGGGTTTCACTTAGAATGCCTATCAACTTCGAGTATTACAAAACGAGCCAATGGCCAAGAAATGCCATGGGTCTGCGGAATTTTCATGGCGCAACTCCACCCCACCTCGTGGGTATAAAAGTAGGAAAGCGGCATTCGACTCGTGCTTCGTCCGCCATTTCACCTCAACTTCAAGTGCGATGGAAAAAAAACATAGCTTCTGTATGGAAAATGAGCAATTTTAATTGGTCGTCAATTCACTGAGTCTGCCTGCGTATCGTAGCAACGAGCACAAGACTGTGCTGTTGTGAATCCAGTGGGAAAATAGACGCATATAAACACATATAAAAAATATATAAACAATACAATACACGAGATCTATGTGATAGAAATATTATTTGATGCAAATAATTTTAGCCGGCTTAGCCAAACTTTATCAGCTGCCGGCTTAATTTGGTTTACGAGATTATTTGGCTGGCAGCGGCTGATATTCTAAATGGCACAAATGGCAGCGCCTGGCGGTGGCTTCGGGGTCTAGTCTGGTCCCACTTAGCAAAATAATGTCCAAAAGACGTCTTTTCAACATCTTTATCACAAAATTCTGACATTGAAAAGACGTCCACTGGGGCCAGAATGAAAGATTTTTATGACATCTTTTTGTGACGTGTTCTGCACGTCCAGTATAGACTTTCATCGAACTTTCGTAAAAGTTTAAAAACTAGATCAAATGTGGCCATTGTGGACATGTTTTCAAACTTATGGTCTCATTTAGACATTTTATTATGTTTCTGGACCAAATAAACACTCTCAGGATGCATTAAATTAAATTTAGATGAGGTTTAGATGTTGACATTTGTTTCATTTTAAATCACCATTGTGGTGATCAGTGTTTGCTTTTGTTGGGGTCTTGGTCCCAGACCGTCTCACTACAGCTTTGGATGTTGTAATTGTGTGTTTGTATACCATCGTTTGTGCAGAGAATGCCAAGAAAATAAAAGATCAGCTGTCATCAGCTCTTTGCTTTTAACACTATTTTAACTTTCGTCTTTATATCTGACATTTATAACCACCAATATTGTGAAACTTCTTTGTTATGGCGATATGTTTGCTTTAGTTGGAATCTTGACCCTTATACTTTTAATAAAAATTTTGATTGTCTGTCGGTGCCGTCAAGGATTTTGCCCAACTGTTCTCGACTGCTCAGAAACAGACTTAGACTATTAAACATGTTCTGCCGTGTCGGCCTGCTGCTACCTCCACCCAGCTGTCCGGGCAGACTGCTCAGTCTGTTCGCCACCAAGGGTGCCCTCCTGCAGCTCCCGCCTCTCCCGCCCCAGCCTAAGCAGCAGCCTTCACCCGGGCCTGGTTGGGGAGAAAGCCGCATGAAGGCGCCCCAGCCCTCTCCAGTCATGTCCCCGCTACACTCCGTGCCAAGTGGCGTTCTCCTCTGGCGTTTATGAGCTAGAGGCCGGATTTGTAACTGTAAGGTAAAAATGTATATGAATGTCTCTAAACAGACTTTAAACTCAAAACTGTGATAAACGCTGATGCTTTTCACATGCACATTAATAACTGATTCTATTGTTATGTGTGCTTTAATATATATGCGCAGGTTTGTATACCCCACAAACGGCCTGGATACGGCAGGCTGCGGGAAAACCTTTAGCGTATTATGCCATTCTTCTTATGATGAAATGAGTACATAAGGATTTAAGGGAAGTGTTCCCAGTTCCGGCTGACCTAATATACAGCCTAACATTGAATTATAGAAGTCTATAATATATTACATGTATGCTAAGGCAAAGATGTGTCTTTAATCGAGGTTTGAACTGACAGAGTGTGTCTGCTTCCCGGACAATGGTAGGAAAACTATTCCACAGTTTTGGTGCTAAATAGGAAAAGGATCTACCATCAGCATTCGATTTATATATTCTAGGTATTATTAACTGGCCGGAATTCGGAGATCGCAATAGACGTGAAGGACTATAATGCGTTAAGAGCTCGCTCAAGAACTGGGGAGCTAGCCAATGCAGTGTTGACAGAACCAGGCAAATATGGTCATACTTCTTGAACTCGAGCTGCTGTGTTTTGTACTAGCTATAATTTGTTTATTAAGCGTGCAGAGCAACCACCCAGTAGAGCATTACAATAATCTAGCCTTGATGTCATGAATGCATGAACAAATTGTTCCGCATTTGTCAATGAGAGCATATGACGTAATTTAGAAATATTTTTAAGATGTAAAAATGCGGTTCTACAGATACTAGACACATGACTTTCGAATGAGAGATTGGTATCAAAGAGCACACCAAGGTTCCTAACCGACGACGAAAACTTAACAGAGCAGCCATCAAGTGTTGGACAGTATTCTAGGTTATTACGTGTGGACATTTTTTGTCCAATAATCAGAATCTCTGTTTTTCCAGAATTTAGTAGTAGGAAATTACAAGCCATCCATTTTTTTTATATCAGCTATGCATTCCTTTACTTTTGTGAATTGGTAAGTTTCGTTAGATTTTGAAGAAATATAGAGCTGAGTATCATTGGCATAACAGTGAAAGCTAGTTCCATGTTAATGATGTCTCTTAATGGCAGAATGTACAGAGTGAACAGCAGCGGTCCTAGTACTGAGCCTTGCGGTACGCCATACTGAACTTGTGATCGATAAGACATCTCTTCATTTATAGCTACAAACTGATAACGGGTACATAAGTATGATTTAAACCATACCAGTGCAATTCCACTAAAGCCAACATAGTTTTCTAGTCTATTTAAACGAATGTAAGAATGTTGTGGTCAGTTGTGTCAAATGCAGCACTAAGATCAAGTAACACTAATAGGGAGATACAACCACGATCGGATGATACGAGCAAATCATTTGTGACTCTAACGAGAGCTGTCTCGCTACTCTGGTATGGTCTAAATCATGTCTTTCAAGAAAGGAACACAGTTGTGAGGATACTGTTTTTTCTAATATCTTTGACAGAAAAGTTAGATTCGAGATTGGCCTGTAATTGACTATTTTTGTATGAACAAATCGTGTTTTTTTTAAACAAGCGGTTTTATCATAGCTTAATGGTTTTTGGTACGTATCCTAGCGACAAAGACAAATTAATGATATTAAGAAGAGAAGGAAGCATCTCCTTCAGTAGCTTAGTCGGATAGGATCCAACATACAAGTTGCAGAATTAGATGAAGAGTTTGCAAAATTCTTCCTCTCCTATAGTAACAAATGAATACACAGGGAGCCTACAATGCATTCCCTGATCTGGCACTGTAGTAGATGGTTGCATAGTTAAAATTGTGTCCCTGATATTATCAGTCTTATAAGTGGAGAAGTTCATAAAGTCATTACTGCTGTGTTGCTTGAACACTTCTGGGCTTGAAGCTTTCTTTTTCTTTAGTTTAGCCACTGTTTCAATTAAATACATAGGATTATGTTTATTTTCTTCTAATAGGGTTGATAAGCAGATCTAGCATCTTTTACGGCTTCTCTGTAAGCAATCGAGCGCACTTTCAATGAAACCCAAATTACCTCTAGTTTAGTTTTCTTCCATTTGCACTCCATGTTTCTGGCTGGTCTCTTAAGCGCCTGAGTGTGCTTGTTGTACCACGGCGTTGGACTATTTTCTCCACAGGAGATGTTCGTAGGACCACTCCTTTCCCTGGTGGAGGGTTGCGGGAGAATCTTTTGTTATCCACTCCCGCTGCTTACCCTCAGGTGGGCAGCATGCTAATGTGGTTAAAGAAAGAAGTGACATCCTCACCCCTGAGCACACAGAGTTCTCGGACGACACGGTGCGCCACCCCTGAGCCATGTACCCCTTGTCCTCCTCTGTCTCAGAGTGACAGTGCGTGCGGATGACAGTGGGGGCCATCCCCGGACCGTACTGCTCTCATCCCTCTTTGTCGCCAGACTCCTGGCAGAGCAGGCCCCCACGGAACACTGGTCCTTCCCTGGCCTCCTCTGTGCCCCTACACCGGGCTCTATGCTGTCCACATCCGGGCCGGTCAATCTGCTTCGCTGCCCCAACGAGGGGACATCTGTGGTTCGCATGACCCTGCTGGTGCAGTTCTTGGGAGCCTGACTAGAGCTTCCCCATCTGTCCACAGGGTCGCACAAACGATCAGGTTCAGCTACGCGATTCAGTTCTTCGGGGGAGTCCGCTCCACTATCGTCGATGGCAATGCCCTTATCATGAGAGCGGAGGTTGCTACCCTACTGGCGAATGGTGTAATCGAGAATGTCCTTCCAGCCGAAATGAGGTCCGGCTAATACAGCCCCTACTTCATTTTCCCAGAGAAATCCTGTGGGTTACGGCTAATGCTGGATCTGTGCGCTCTGGACCGCTCTCTTCACAGCCTGCGGTTCAAGATGCTCACAGCCAAATGCATATTCGAATGTGTGTGGCCCCGGGATTGGTTTGCAGCGATCGATCTGAAGGACGCTAACTTCCATGTCTCCATTCTCCCTCGATACAGACCGTTCCTGCGGCTTGCTTTCGAGGGGCAGGTATACCAGTACACGGTTCTCCCTTTCGGGCTAGCCCTGTCTCCTTGCGTCTTTACGAAGGTCATTGAGGCAGCGCTTGTTCCCCTTCAGGAACACAGGTTTAGCATCCTGAACTCGATGACTGGATGACCCTAGCTCACTCTTGAAACCAGGTTTGCGAACACAGGGACCTAGTGCTCCGGCACCTAGTTCGTTTGGGCCTTTGGGTCAACTGGGAGAAGAGCAAACTTTGCCCCGTGCAGAGGATCTATTTTCTCGGCATGGAAATTGACTCAGGATGTCGCAACACGCCCACCACCTCTTATGGAGTCAGAAGCATTTGAGGTTGCTTGATGCACAGATAGATCTGTTTTCCTCTCACGACTCGACCTATTGCGCCCTGTCTTATTCCTTGACCAAGAGCACGCTCGGCACTGATGCACTGGCACACAGTTGGCCGCGGGACTGCAAAATTGTGTTTCCCCCTGTGAGCCTTCTTGCACAGACCCTGCGCAAGGTCAGGGAGGACGAGGAGCAGGTCGTTCTGCATGGGCGTCAGTTTGGTTTGAAATGTGCTGGGGACAGAGACGTATTCGGAAGGCCATTTTCAAAAGTGCTGGGTACAATGATGCATTCATTCTTTTTTCTCTTTCAAGTAGGTCATGTTTTGAAAGACGATGTCCTGTAGCTTCCTGATGTACATAAATAAAAATGAGCACAAAGATGTGATGTCCGACCAAAAATGTGTTGGTACTTTGGGTGTTATTAGTAGTACAATGAGAACTAATATGTTATACTAATATAGTTTAGTGAGTTTATAGAGTATATACGTCCTTTCTTGCATTTGTACAGTGATGGTCCAGTGGTAGAATTTTTGGCTAGCGTGTCGAGACTCGGGAGGTTCGGGGTTCTAATCCGCACTCGTATAGTTTTTTTCCGATCATCAAAACCAATAATGTTTATCAGTGGATGAATTGATATAATGTTTAAAAGTGGTTGTATATGTTTTGACGAGGAAAAAAAATATACGAGAGCGGATTAGAACCCAGAGAAACAGGGACACGTTTATGAGAATTTGTTTTTTTTTATTATTTCACCGGAACGAATCTCCGCAACGGATTGAAGCGCGTTTCTGAGAGAAGACAACACCTTTCAGTGCTAGATCGCCTGTTATTTAACAAACAAATGAAACGAATGCTGTTAACTAGAGATGTTTTATTTGTATTGGTAGGCTACATCTGTGCCGCGAGATGTTTCAAAAGTGGTGGTAATGGTAAATGGTAAATGGACTGCACTTATATAGCGCTTTCATAGACCTAATGGCCACCAAAGCGCTTTACATATTGCCTCACATTCACCCATTCACACACACATTCATACACCGACGGCGGAGTCAGCCATGCAAGGCGCCAGCCAGCTCGTCGGGAGCAGCTGGGGTTAGGTGTCTTGCTCATGGACACCTCGACACTTGGTCAGGTGGAACCGAGGATTGAACCACCAACCCTTCGGTTTGTAGACAACCCACATGAACCACTGAGCCACTGCCGCCTTGGTGGGGACAAAATCGACCCTGGCAAAAAGTGGTAGGGACATGTCCCCCCCCGTCCCCCCCGTATATGACGCCTATGTCGTTCTGGTCGCGCCACACTGGCCCACCCGGACCTGGTGATGTGTGTTTCCACTGAAAGCCTTTCTGAGCTTGTTTCTTTTCCTTGGCAAGCCACCTTGCCCCCTGGGGTTGAAATATTCCACCTGCGGCTGGACACCCCAGTGTTCTCCAAATGCATTCCTCTGGATCATATGTGTATTCTCTAAGTCTTTTCCCTGAGCTTAGTCTTGGCTCCTCAGCGAAGAAACATATCTGCATGTTGTTGGCGTCCTCCTTTTATACCCACGAGGTGGGCTGGAGTTGCGGCATGCAAATTCCGCAGACCCATGGCATTTCTTTGCCATTGGCTCGTTTTGCAATACTCAAAGTTGATAGGCTTTCTAAGCGAAACCCCATTCATTGTCATCCGACATAACGTCTCAGTTCCCTACTCGGGGAACGAGGGTTACATACATAACCGAGACGTTTTGTGCGGTCTGAACAATATGAATTATATATACACGATATTTCAATAGGGAAATTTATTTCATGGGTGGCTTCAGAGTGGTTTGTTTCATAGTCATTTACATTGTTTTACAAGTGCAATTTTCATCCATCCATTGTCCAAACTGCTTGTCCTATTTAAGGGCACATGGATGCTCCAACACATTTTTTTTCAGTCTAATTTACTCAATGATTAATTTTAATTGTTTTCTTTTCATATTTACCAAAGTGGCAAAGCAAACAAATCTTAACCTTAATTTGTGAAGTAAAAGTTTAAAATACAGGAAAATGTTACTTGTAATTAGATACAGTGTCCAGTCTTACCATCTGGTCCAGAAATAGTAGAGGCTGTTTCCACTGATCTCCTCTTAGCTCCTTTAGCCTGCACATAATTCACAAGGATGGTCTCCACAATGCTGATGCCAATGAGACAAAAAACCCCACAGCAGTAAACTCCTGTGTCAAACAACAAATTATGACCATTTAAAGAGATTTCTAACCTTGCTGTAGAAAAATGGCCAAATTCTAGCAGTATCACACTATTCTCCATTAAAACAGTAATATAGCATAGAAAACATTGCATTCTGGGTAATATTTTTTTATTAAATAGCCAAAGTTGACACTCAGAGGCTGTGTTCCTAATCACTCCCTAAACACTAATTTTCTATCCCATATTTGACAGAGTGATTAAAAAGTAGTTAGTGAAGTTCAAACACTTTAGAAGAAAACGTTCACTACATATTGTGTCGTGACAAAGATAGAGCTACTCACCAGAATCCAGATTGAAGCACCAAAATATATCAACAAAGAATTAACTTTTCTGACTGAGTTCCAAACGGAATCTTTCCATACAACTAACAATTCTGTGAGTTTCACTTCATTCAAAGAACCTTTAATGTCTTTTCTCTTCAGTTGATTTCATCTAAGGCTGTGGCTGAAATTACTCCATATTTAACCCTTGTATGGTGTTCGGGTCTGTTGGATCCGTTTTCATTTTTTATCAGAAAAAAAATGATATGATTAATTACTTTTTCAAACTCAGACTCATTGGCTTTGGCTCGCTCATTTTATGTGAAGAGTATAAATCAATAACACACATTTACACATTTACATTACACACAGGATGTTCGGGTCCACTGTACCCGAGACTAATGAGAGTGTAGAAACTGTAGGTCCTGTGTACCTTTACTCTGTCCTCCTCCTGTCAGTGTGTGTGTGTGTGTGTGTGTGAGAGAGTGTGAATTTTGTGTTTCTGCACCTGCCCTTCCCATACAAGGTCACAACATTGCTGCAAAATTCAAGCACGGCCACTGTCTGCTCTCACATTCCCGCACATTTTACCTTCAGCCATTAAGTCTTAAATGTGATCTAACAAAGGTAAAGGGGAAATATTAACCATATATGCTGTTTATATTGCTTGTAATTGGGACGAAGAAAACATCTGTTGAGTATTTTAACATAAAATTGTTTGATTGTGTTGAATTAAAAACCCCAAAATGAAGCGGGTCCACCAGACCCACGAACACTGGCTGGATAACTAAAATATGAACACCACACAAAGGGTTAATATGCACAGATAGGGCTGGGCTATATATCACATGACATTGTTATGCGCATCTCGTTAGTAAAGCTGGTCCCTTGATTAGTAGTAAATCACCTTCACCTGCTTTCAGATGGAGCGGCATTTACTACAAAGAGCCGTAGTTCACTGACAAGCTGAGCCATATCACATTAATATTGCGGACGTATTGCCAGCGATAATTAATGCGATATAGCTCAGCTTGTCAGTCTCTTCACAGTAAAAACTTCAGTGTTAAATTAACACTGCTGGGAGTGTATATGAGTCCACACTCAAGAGTGTTAAAGTTAATGAGATAATTAAGTGAATAATTGAGTGATAATTGAGCATTATTGAAGACACCTAAAGCAGAATCACTGAAGGAGAAAATCTAAAATTGTAAGCCACCGTTATGGCGATCAGTGTTTGCTTTAGTTGGACTCTTGACCCTTTTATAGTAGACTTCATATTTTGTTATGCTGTTGTTTCTGCGTTATACCTGCCAGATGAACAAAGAACAAAAGTGATCTAGTGGATTCGGTCATATTATGTCAATCATCATTTCAATTTTATGTTTGTGATTTGTGCTGGTGGTTACAGCATAACTGTGATTCTGTGTAAATATACAGATTGTGAGATATAATAATTAGTGATGGGAAGTCCGTTTTTTCCCGCGAACCGGTTCTTTCGGACAGTTCGTTTTAATGGACCGGTTCAAAATGAACCGGTTCAGACAGTTTGTTTTAATGAACCAGTTGAACCTGCTGAAGCCTAGGTGATGTGCTAACGCGGATGTTTTACATGTTTTAAATATATAAAATGCATAAATTGTCTTCATCATTTTATTTGTTATTAAATAAACTTCATTTAAGTCCTGGGTTCACCCGTACTGCGTGCTCATGTATCAGCACAGGATCAGGATCACGCATGCGCAGTATCTCCAGCTCATCGGTTCTCCGTATCGAGCGTGTCCGAAAGAAACAGTTCTTGGTTCTGTACTGGTGATTCAAGAACTGCAACAACCAGTTCTCGACTCAAGAACAACAGCATAGGCCTGTGTGTGCTGAGCTGAAACCTGAATATACAGTCGACAAAACTAAAAAAATCTATGCATTTCTGTCTCCAAAATAGCCTTCTGTAGCCTATACAGTGTACGTTTATAATGCGTTAACTTAGTAACTTGTGGTTTAACACATTATAAACATTTACTAAGCAGTGCACCATTAAAACCTTGGCAAGAGTTTACATCAAAGATTTATATTGTTACTTAGAAATTAAATGAGCTGTTCCTGAAAATATTATTTTAGTATAATAAAAAATGTTTAGTTTGACAGTTTTACAATCCAATCATTGTTTCCAAACTTTAAAATAATTCAGTGATAATACAGTAATTATGTAATAAACATGTTTCCAAAATGTTTTATTTTGTTACACTTACCGATGTTCAACTAAAGACTTATGCCGAGTTCAGACTGCATTATTTTAGCCACGATTTTGGCTCGCCGACAGGTTTTGTGAAATCGGCGACAAATGCCTGAAATCACAGGCAAATCGGCGCTCGTTCACGCGAGTGACAATCACGCAGTGTGAATGAGCAAAGACGCGAACTGAGAGAATCACCGACGAGTCGCCGACGCCCGTGTGATATTTGGCATGCTAAATATCTGGACCTGTTGGCGATTCAAAATCCTGCTGTGTGAAAAGTGTTTTGACTGAAAACTACATCGGCGATCACCGGCAGCCAGTGAGAGAGCAAGAGACAGAGCAGCAGGGAGTTCGGGGAGGAGTCATAGATCACATATCAACATGATATGGCATTGTTTTAGAAAAAAAGCTTCTTCTCGGTCTATTTGGACACAATAAATGGAAGAAAAATTTGTATAAATTTGGCAGGAGGAGCACTCGTGTCTGTTTGACGTTTCACCAGCTGTACCACAACCGGGTCGAGAAAAAAAAGTCTCACGTGAGAACTCCGGTCTTGCACGTGTGGTGTCGCGGCGTTTCCTTTTCACATCTCACGTGTGCTTTGTGAAACGTAGTTTGCGCGCAGCGTGCTAGAGTCTGTCTGTGATTTTTTTTAAAGTCATGCAGTGTGAAACCTTCTGTCACCGATCAATCGTCCAGTGTGAACACAGCAGTGACTGAATGCTGGCCAAGATAGTCATGCAGTGTGAAAAGAACAGCGACCCGACTACTTTGAAAATCACGCAGTCTGAACTCGGCATTAGGAAACATCCATTTCGTCTCTCAGAAAAAATTGCACGTATGCTCAGCTCATCAAATCATCAGTTCTCAGTATGTCGAACGTGTCCGAAAGAAACAGTTCTCGGTTCTGTACTGGTTATCTGAGAACCGCTGTAGCTGTACGTTCGGTAGTACACGCATGCGTAGTATCAGCTGCTCGTGCTCATCACTTCTCTCAGCAACAACATATTATGTCTCAGTTCAGTAAACTTTTTGAGTTACTGGAATAAAATGTACTTCTGGATATTGGTTTATTTCGATTCGGAGGGACTGTCAGGCATGTCTGAAAGTAAGTAACCTTAGTAACTTGTGGTTTAGCGCTGACGCAAGACGCAAACTGTTTGGAATGATTCAGTCCAATTTAGTGTACTGGTTCGACCGGTTCACTAAAAAGAACCGGTTCAAAAGAATGATTCGTTCACGAACCGGCCATCACTAATAATAAAAAGGATTTCTTAAAAGTAGTAAAAAAAAAATTATAATAATAAAAAAAATCTTTCTTTTAGGCACACACAGGTCACGCTTCACAATTCAATTTTCGGACCATAAAATGCAAATGAAAAAATGAAAAATGGAAACCAGACATTAATTTTTCTTGTTTTTCCAGTTAAATTATCAATAGATAGTTGCCTTTTTGCCTCACTTTTTTCAATTTTACTTGTGCTAAATTGTGACTTCAGAAACAAACATTTGAATAAATGAAATCTAACTGATTTTTTTAATTTTCATCTTGTAATTTGCACCGTGGGCGGTACCATTAGCACGGGGGCGTGGCCGTGGACCAACTTTACTATCATTTCATTGATGCAACTGCTTTATTTTTACACTGCAGTGTAAATAAAGCAGTTGCATCAATGAAATGATAGTAAAGTTGGTCCACGGCCACGCCCCCGTGCTAGGTCTAATGGGACCGCCTATGGTGCAAATTACAAGACAAAAATAAAAAAAATCACTTAGATTTCATTTATTCAAATTATTATTTTCATTTACTCATTTATTCTGAAGTAACAATTTAGCACAAGTAAAATTAAAAAAAGGGAGAAAAAGGCAACTATCCATTGATAATATAACTGGAAAAAAAAAGAAAACTGAATGTCTGGTTTCAATTTTTCATTTTTTCATTTGCATTTTATGGCCCGAAAATTGAATTGTGAAGCGTTACACGGACCACACACAGACCTCAAGATTCAGTCAATGCATCTCAACAATGGTGATGAGAATAATCCAAGTTTAATGCATATTGTTTGATGGTTGTGACTTAATTTCAACTTCAACTAAAACATTTAAGTCATATTAAATAATTAGGTTTGACTCACCAATCAGAGGGAGTTTTTCAGCCGTAGAGGGCAGTGTGTTACTAAGAATCAGCAGCATCACAGAAATAGACAGCAGTAAAGTCACTTTAAAGCTCAACTTGTCATATCCATTTGTGACAATGAAGAAGGAGGCCACATCCAGAATGAGGAATAAAAATACCGGTACTATAATGTTTATGACATACAGTAGAGGTCTCCTTTTTATCTCAACCTGTTAGAAAAAGAGAGAGAGAGAGAGAGAGAGAGAGAGAGAGAGAGAGAGAGAGAGAGAGAGAGAGAGAGAGAGAGAGAGAGAGATTATGTACTTTAACATTGGGAACACTAAGAGAATATATAAATATCCTCCATAAAACACGAAATGTTAAAGTAAAGTATATTCAAGTAAAAATATATATTAAACTTTACATAAAGGACAAGTAAGAATACCGGTAAAGACTGCAAAAAGTAGATAATTTCAACCCTTTTGGTCGGGATTCCAGTGTGTTTGCAAATGTTAAAAAAGGTCATGGTATCTTATTACTGTAGTTTCACAGTGATGGTAATGTAACACTTTTGACATAGGCCAGCCCTAATCAAATGATTTTTAGAACATCATTTTCACATTTTGGGCTTCTGCGATTTTTACTCACACACAGACATCATATCAGCATATGAATCTCAAGATTCTTATGCTGATATGATGTCTGTGTGTGAGTAAAAATCGCAGAAGCCCAAAATGTGAAAATGATGTTTTAAAAGTCATTTAATGTTCTGATAAAAATTTGCTGAATCTCTTGCTGTAGAATCACAACAATAAAACAAAATGAATAACATCTCACCCGTGTAAAAACGCACACACAATATAAGTGAGTTAAGCCACTACATGATTACATTCATCAATCAGTTTATAGCATCTAACTGCATTTTCTCTTGCTGTTCTCAACATAACAATCTGATACAACTGAGCAGAGAAAAACTATTTTCAAAAAAGTCAAGAGCCCAACTAAAGCACACACTGATCACCATAATGGTGACATCAAACCAAACTATTATTTTAAATAAATAATCAACATTTTAACCTCTGTTAATTTTCAATGAGAACTTATGTAGACGTCTGACAGAATTAAAGTCAACCTGGTTAGAAATAAGTGAAGCTGGTAATGGAGTTGTTTAATCAGATTTTGAGAGATTTCATCTACTTTATCTTCAGTTTATTTAATCTAAGGCTGTGACTGGAAGTAGTTCTTGTGTTTCTCTTTTCTTCAGTGATTCCGCTTGTTAACACCATGTGTTTCTTTAATAATGCTCAATCATTATTCAATCACTTAATTATCTCATTAACTCAAAAACTGATCAGTGTTACATTTAACAGCCTGTAGTGTGCAGACTGAGCAGTGTTCATTTCATCTGGGCAAATGAATGGACCTTATAATATGACAAAATGATTTGAATTTGAATTATTTAAATTTGAATTGTTGACAAGTGTAATCTAACAAAATGTAATATTATCTGGAATTTAAAATAGTTCTTAACTCTTTCCCCGCCAAACACAGAATTTTCCGGGTATCCGTGTTTTAGGTGGTATACGGTAAAGAAGGCATGTTCTGAAAGAGTACGCAACTCTTTGATCAAAGAAACAGATTGCAATCGTCTCAAATGTGAAGTGGAGTTGTGAGAATGTAGCTCAAAATATCAGACAGACAAATGCAGAGTTATACGGCTGATCAAGTACTGGAGGTGTTGATCGTCTCAGAGTGCGATCACTCTTTATTTGATAATTCTGAATGTGATTGGGACGAAGTAGTGAGTGAGAGAGATGCACATGTTGTGCATGCAGAGTTTGTGTATGTAAGGGGTTGCGGAAGAAGACCTCGTTCTACTGAAAAAGTTGTGGTGTCCCCTTACATCCTTGGAAATGTGTACCACTCAAAAGCAAATTACAGTGCCTAAATTTGATATATTTTACATTTATTTATTTATTTTTTATTTATTTTGGAAAGTTTTATATATGAAGAAAACAACATCTGAATGTATTCTGCTTGAAAATGCACTTGTTTGATAAAAATGCCTTTTTCTCAGTTTTTTGTCCAAAATGTTGTTTTTGACAACCTACATCTGTTCAAGTGGCAATAAAAAAATTTTTTGTCTAAAAGCAGAGGCTCAGATCTTTATTTTGATATATAGCTTCTTCATATATTCATGGAAGAAAATATTCAACGGGCCATTAAATTTTAGAAAAAAAACGTCAAAAACCCTGGCGGTGGCTGGCAACTTTTTTAAAAAATGCTGGGGGGGAAAGAGTTAATTTGATTTCATTAAACAAATATAGAAAATTTTAAATTTGAGTTGACAAATTTAAATAGTTTAATGGCTGAATTTTATGAATATGTGTTTCCAAATGTATTTTTTCTTTTCCTTTCTGAATCTTAGACTGCACATATCTTGATTTAAGTTTTAAAACTTGATTTAAGGTTTCAAGTTTTAAAGATAAGGAACAAAATTCAAAACTTCTCAATTTCAAAACACACAGGGCCGGCGCTACGCACACGCACATCACGCACTGCGCGTAGGGCACCAAGTGCTTGGGGGGGCACCAAAAAATCTGGGTGGTGAAAAATCATCACAATAGACTACTAGTATAAATAACAAATACAATATGTCTAAAGCATGTTAATATACAAAAGCAATACAAAAGTCATATAGGCCTAGACCAAATTAGTGGAGATAAAGGTGAATCTCCTGTGCCACTATCCCTCTGGTGCCCCCCCTTCCCCACCTCGCAGTGGTCTGTTCCTCAATCAGTGTCAAATTTGGCAGACACCTGATCGACATCAGACATGGCCTCGAAAGAGTCGGGGGCAGAAAAAAGGAAAAAGAAGAGACAGTGGGATGATACTTGTTTGCAGGTAAGACAATGTTTTAAATAAAAGTGTTAGTTTTGTAGGCACCCTTGCTTCGTGTATGCATGTCCAGAGGGGCGTCGCTAGTTGTGCAAATGATCCAGGGCTTTGCCCTGCATGTAGAATTTTTTTATTTTAATGGGGGTCCGGGGGTTTCTCCCTGGGATTTTTTTTTTACTTGGGCTGTTTAAGATGCAGTTAGTTTGTTTGAGAAGAAAAGGAAGATCGCTTAGATATGTTTTTTCGTTGTTGTTCTATCGGATAATGCGGTCAAAGGCCCAAGGGCGACATCTATTGGTGAAACTGCAATTAAAAAAAAAAAACACAATCTCACTGTTTGTATATTTTCATATGGAGTTGTCAAATTATTAGGGCTGGGAAAAGCGTAATCACATCCAAAATAAAAGTTTCTACATGAGTACTGTGTATAATTATTTTGTATATATAATATACACACATATATATATTTAAGAAATATTTGCATGTATATAGGCTACTGTATATATTTATAGATAATTTATATTATATATATATATATATAAATTAAAATATTTTATATATAAATAACAAATATTTCTTAAATACATATACAAAATAATTATACACAGTACACACACATTGGCCTATATCATTAATGTAGACACAAACTTTTATTTTGGATGCGATTAATCGCGATTCATCTTTTCCCAGCCCTACAAATTATGTACAGAATTATTATACTGTGCCTCATCAGACCTCTTTTAAAGGTAGAATAGAGTTTTGAATTTTAAATGTTCCAGTGACACATAGGCCTATATTATATAAAAGACTAATGTGTGCAATATTTTTGTATGATGGTTATTGATTCAGTAGAATCCCTGAATATTTTGTCTTGTATTTCTGAATGCAGGGTCAATGCTAAAATACATGCAAGGAGCAACTCAAGGCCAGGAGGAAGAACCATCAACCAGCAGTTGTAGCCAGTTCCAAAAATGTGTTTTTAGTAATTGTGGTGGTTTTTGGTATTTATAATTTTAACCTTTTTATTATTTATTTCTTTTCATATTTGGTGCCATTGTTAATGTAAATGTATTTATTTGCAGCAGTTATTTTGGAAGTAAAGAGAACCTAACTAAGAAATTCTGAATGGTTGTTATTCCTTGGGTGAGTGGGTGGTTGGGGTGGGGGGGTTGTTAAGGGGGCACCACCAAGCATTTGTGCTTAGGGCACCCAAATGGCTAGCGCCGGCCCTGAAAACACACAAACAATTCTGATTGTACAGAAAGAAAGTCAGAGGTCATACCCAGGGAAGAGGGTCTCAAAAAGTCGAACGGAGCATTTTGGCTGCACTGCAGTCGTTTTCTACTGCAAACGTGGTGGTGGCTCAAAAGAATCCGTGTATCATTTAATATTGAAAGTATAAAAATAAGAAAATATCCCGTAAACTATATAATACTATAGTATAATTCCACACAAAAAAAAAAAGAAAAAAAAGAAATTCTAATTGTATTACTTGAGCCCTAAACTTTTTGGAAAATGGCAATAAATAAATTGGTTAAAAGGAAAGTATTTATCAACTAGATGTTCTTTTGTGTTATTATTATTATTAATATTGGCTTGGACAGAGATGGGCAGTATTTTAATTACAAAATACTCTAAAGTAATTAAATACGTATTTCAAAATACATGTAATTTGTATTTTCCTTAAAAAAATAAATAAATCAAATGTTATGCGCATCTCTTCAGTAAAGCCAGTTCCTTGATTAGTAGTAAATCACCTTCCCCTGCTTTCAGATGGAAGACATGATGCAGATATGAGTGTTAAATTAACATTCAAGAGTGTTAAAGTTATTTGATATAATTAAAAGTTGTTTTAAAAAAAGAATATTTCTTATAGCCACACACAGACCTCAAGATTCAGTCAATGCATCTCAACAATGGTGACGAGCAGAATATTCAATTAGGAAAAGTAAATTACATAGACAATTCAGATCATAATTTATTCATACTGCAGTGCATGATGGGAGCCATTATTGAGTTGTGATTGGTGGCAGCCACTGCAAAATGCATTTTTATTGTCACCATTGTTTAGATTCACAAGCTGATTATTGATGTCTGTGTTTCAACAAATTAATTTGAAAGTGTTTTGATTAGAACAATATATGATTAGAATTGATTAGAATATAAGAAATATACTAATAATCATATGCTGTAGCTAGAAAGACAAAGTTGTTGCTAACAAGTTAAAGGAACACTCCGACTTTTTGGGACTTTAGCCTATTCACTTTATCCCCCAGAGTTAGATAAGTCCATACATACCTTTTTCATCTCAGTGCGTGCTATAAGTCTGTTTGACGCACCCACCGCTAGCCTAGCTTAGCACAAAGACTGGATGTGAAAGGTTGCAGCTTTCATACTAATCCAAATGAGTCGCAAAATAACGCAAACGTTTTCCTGTTTACATGTTGTGATTTGTATAATCTCAGAGTGTACAAGTAACAAAGTCAAATGAGACACAGACATCTTTTAACCGTATAAAACCTGAGAACTATTCTCTGAAGGCGAAGCACTGCTACTTTGACGGAGTGATAACCGCATCACCTGAGACACGCCGTGGTGAGGAGAGTTCGCTCAGTGTTTGGGTAACAGAGTCAGCAATTTATAAATAGTAAAAGCGTAGTTTACAGTCATGGATTTTCGCTCTATTGTAAATAGCTGCGACAGTAAACAGGGGAGGTAATACCATGTTTCACAGAATTCCAACTAAAAACGCTGACTGGATGAAGAAATGGCCTTACTTACTCTGGATATTGATCCAAACACACCTAAATAGATTATCAAGGGACATTATGTTTGCTCGGTACATTTCAATGAGGACGATTATTTTGAAAAAAATGGAATTTGCCACACGGACCATAATGTGCTGAAGGATACGGCCATCCCATCTATAGCACAGACAGGACAAGTGGATCACCTGCGGCTGAGGTAAGTGTTATGTTTTTAGATGACCTACTGTAACAGTGCCATTAGGCAGATCTAATGTAACGTTAGTGACACTATTATATGATTAGGGTATGAATATGTTTTTATCTTGATGCGGCGCGGACGCGCTTGGAAAAAAACGAGCGCGTTGAACTTGCACCCTGCGCGCGGCGCGCCTAGTAGCCTAAATTTGAAATAACCATGAAAATAACGAACTTGAGCGTGCAAAAGGGTACGATAGGCTGTGAGTTCATTGTGCAAAAACAATTTGTGCTATTACTTTCCCCTTATTTTATCCTATAGTAATGCAATTATACTGTATATTATATGCTGTTGAATACATTTGGTTCAGCTAATAAATTGCATTTAAAATATATTGATTCCTGTAATAATAATTATTTATTCATGTTCTGTGATATTTATAAATCTGGATGCGTTTTTGGTTGGAATTCAATGAAACATGGTACTGTATTACCTGGTCTCCCCTGTTTATTGTCACAGCTCATACAATAAAGCAAACACCCATGATAAACTATGCTTTTCTATCTAACGTTAGTAATTGCTGACTCTTTACTCCAACACTGAGCGAACTCTCTGCTCCTCGTCACGGTGCGTCCCAGGTGATGCGGTTATCACTTTGCCCAAGTAGCAGTGCTTCACCTTCAGAAAATATAGTATTTATTCGGTTAAAAGATGTCTGTGTCTCATTTGACTTTGTTATTTGTACACTCTGTGACTATACAAACCACAACATGTAAATAGGAAAACGTTTGCGTTATTTTGTCACTCATTTGGATTAGTATTAGTGATGTGTCGTTCATGAACGATTCGTTCGTTTTGAACGAATCTTTAATATGACTCGGGACTATCGAGTTGTCTCAGGGAGTGATTCGTTCATGTTGTGTTACCCGCGCATGCGCATTGCGCAACATATGGATTCTGAATCTGTACTGGAAACAGAAATGATTAGTTCATCTCTCGAGTCTCGAGTTCGGGTTCGGGGCGAGTCCGAGTCTTTCGTTCTTCCTGTCAGTCCCATAGAGCCTATGCTGTCAGTACCAGAAAGAGAAATGATTAGTTCATCTCTCGAGTTCGGGTTCGGCGGGTCCGAGTCTTTCGTTCTTCCTGTCAGTCCCATTGAGCCTGCTGTCAGACCACCGGAAAGAGGAATGATTAGTTCATTTGAGTCTTCGGGTTTGAGTCCTTCGTTCTTTAGTCACGTGAATTCTCACCGTATTGAATACCCAAATTCACAAACTTTTTACAAACTAATTCACAAACCTTTTACAAACAAGCACGCAGATGATGTATAATATAATAGTAGTTAATTAATGTACAATATATAATAAAACACACTACAGATGCATAATATAGAAAAGAGATGGACAGGGACAATAATAAGGAATAAGGAATAATGGAACCTTTGTTTATAATGTTTATTGAACATATTTTGTATTTTAATGCCTGTATAACACAATATACATTCAGATGCAGTCAATAATACGAATGTAATGTTGTATTTGATGCGAGACCCGTGGCCACGTGAGAAAAGAACGACGGACTCAAACCCGAAGACTCAAATGAACTAATCATGCCCCTTTCCGGTACTGAAGCATAGACTTAATGGGACTGACAGGAAGAACGAAAGACTCGGACCCGGCCGAACCCGAACTCGAGAGATGAACTAATCTTTAATCTTTCCGGTCCTGCTATATCGCATGGCACGGCCCAGCAGACAGCACAGATCAGAGTCAGACACTGACGAGTCAACAGCTAACGTCTCGAGACATGAGAGGAGGAGAACAAACCTGATAAATATGAAGTTGCAAAGCAAAGAACGTCTCGGATCAGGAGGTGAGGTGAACTATAACAGGGTCAGACTGCAATAGCCTGAACTTGAGACCCAGCAACTAATTAATAGCTAACGTTACAGTTATTTCAGTTGCTTTTGGCTTTGGCTGCATTACCCTATTATTCATGTTATTTTTACAAATGTAATTAAGATTTTCATAAGTACTAGATGTTTTGGGATATTTAACATGACATTTTAATTATATAATTATGAAATGAACGAAATGACTCGATAAAAGATTCGTTCATTTTACTGAACGAGACTCAAAGATCCGAATCAGTAAAATGATCCGAACTTCCCATCACTAATTAGTATGTGATCCAGTCTTTGTGCTAAGCTAGGCTAAAGCAAATACTGATCGCCATAACGGTCACTTACAATTTGTGATTTTCTCCTTTAGAGATTCTGCTTGTTAACATCAGGTGTCTTAAATAATGCTCAATCATCACTAAATGAATCACTTAATTATCTCATTAACTTTAACACTCTTGACTGTTAATTTAACACTCATATCTGCATCATATTCTCCAACTGAAAGCAGGTGAAGGTGATTTACTTCTAATCAAGGAACCAGCTTTACTGAAGATGTGCGCATAACAATGTCATTTGATATATCACCCAGCCCTATTTTAAATACAAATTCTAGTCCCTCAAAGTATTTAATTACAAATGAAAAATTACATGTATTTGAAATACGTATTTAATTACTTTTGAGTGTTTTGTAATACAAATCCTGCCCATCTCTGGGCTTGGACTCCATACCATGTGTTCTAGACTGTACCTGATATATCAGCTGATCCAAATCAATCCACCTAGTGACGGTAGATTTAGAGTAAGTTATATTGACGAGGTCCCACTCTCCCTGGGCCTGATTGAGCTCCTTTGACGAATAGGTGATGAATTTTGAATCAGACAGTGGATCAATTAGAATGTCATAAACTGTGGGAACAAACATTAAAATTGTGTTTAATATTACAGTCAAATAGTTTAGAAGGGTGAACTGTTATCTTGCGTTTGTTTGTCAAAACTGATTCATGTGTTTCAGACGTACTTGAATACGATGTAGACTGAAATGTTATATTGCAGCTTTGGGAGTCGAAGGGGAACCTGTAGAGATCCATTTTACAGGCCGTGGTCAGAGATACAAAGTCAGCTGAGACTAAATCGCCGCTATAGAACAACACCACATTTGGAAAATCCTTAGTTCCAAAATCTGTCTTGATGCTAAATGGATAAAAAATAAATGAACACTTATAGTAGACATGATGATTAAAGACAGCAGGTATTCAAATCAAAAGTAACTTGCACACTACCGATTAATCAGCAAACCAAGAGCTCTATCTCATTTTGAAGGCTGCACTGGAGGCCGCATTTGTCGGCCACATACGTCACAGAAGATTCACATACGTTATTTATTTAAAAAAAAATGGTGAGAGCTGCGCTTTCAATAGTGAAATGAATAGTTGTGTTTTGGCATAATCATGCTGTGATCTGAGAAATGAAACTCATTGAAATAGTTTGGTTTAAATTTTTAGCAACAACTTTGTCTTTCTACAACATATGATTATTAGTATATTTCTTATAATCCAAAATATTTAATTTTCCTTTTTCTGATCAAAACACTTTCAAATGAATTTATGTTGAAACACAGACATCAATAATCAGCATGTTAATCTCAACAATGGTGATAATAAAAATGCATGTTGCAGTGGCTGCCACCAATTACAACTCATTAATGGCTCCCATCATGCACTGCGGAATGAATAAATTATGATCTGAATTGTCTAGGTAATTTACTTTTCATAATTGAATATTCTGCTCGTCACCATTATTGAGATGCATTGACTGAATCTTGATGTTTGTGTGTGCCTATAAGAAACATTTTTTTTAAAACACTTTTAAGAAATCCTTATAGATCAGGGGTTCTCAACTACAGGCCTCGCGACCCACTGCTCTGCATATTGTGTATGTCTCCCTTATTTAACACACCTGATTCATATCGTCAACTCATTAGGATAGACTCTATAGTCGTTTCTCAATACCAAGTACGCAGACTTCGGACTTGCGTCCTTGGTAGTTCAGACTTGCCGAGTTCGACTCCGGAGAACGAACTCCCGAGTACGAGAGGACGCAAGTTCGGTTCTTCTGCAAATTGAACAGAGCACACTTGATCGCGTCACTCATTTATCAAACAGAGACAGGGTTATGTCATGTTATTTTATTGTTCATATAGGCCTAGTGAAGATAATATAAAAAATGTTGTTGAAGTTAAATAGCCATAAAGTTATGAAACCTCAAAAACATTTTTTTTTTTTTTTTGCCATGGAACAAACTATAGTTCAATGAGACCAAAGATAGACTTATACACAAGACGAATTATTATACGTCAAGGTTTATCCACTAGACTGCCGGCTGCAAACGTCAGAAGCACTAGCCGAGGATAAGCTGTTTCAGTCGGGGTTGATCTCGCTGAGTGTCCGCTAAAGGCATGGATGTCAGAACTCCGAAAACGTCAGATGCATTTTTCAAAAAGGCGCTATCTTTATAAATAAACTACAGATTTGAGATTTAAACAACCACATTCTCGCCTGAAACACTCTTAAAATTACATTTCATGACTCAATAACAGTAGTATTTTGATAATTCGTGGATTTTCTCCTCTCATATTGACGCTTGCTGGTTGGTGCGAGGTGCATTCTGGGCTACCTGGCTATCTCAAGTCCACACAAGTCACCTCTCGATGCATCCTCGGTAAACGGGGTGGATCAAGAACACATCCGGGGATTTGAAGTGGACTTGGCTAGATGTGAACTTTGAATTGGAACAGTACTTGGGCAGCGACTGATGACGTTTCACAAGTCCACAAGAACGCAAGTACAGACAAGTACGCATATTGAGAAACGGTGTTTGTCTATCCTAAAGAGCTGAGGATCTGAATCAGGTGTGTCTAAAGTCATTTGTAGCTGCAGTTGCAGCGGTGTAAAGTCCAGGTTAATAAAGTAAAAGTCCCGCAGTATTTTGTTCCAATCACCTGGATTTGCTAATTGGCAGTTTTTAAAGCCAGAAAATCAAAATCAAATCTCTCTGACCCCTGGACTTTGCACCTCTGGTCATTTGATCTGGGATATAATTAGCAATGTAGGAAGAATGGTCCCCTGATCTGTTTTTCTGAATATGCTGTATGTCACCATTGTTGAGATTCACATAAGCATAAGCAATGTTGTAAAATCAACTATTTTCCCAAATAATTGGAGATTGGTCACTGAATGAACATGGTTAATTCACTATTTCAACTTGATGAATACCTAGGACAAAAACAGAATGCTTAACGTTGTTATTTATGTTTTCTTGTGCCATAAATAAAGGGTTTTATGAACATAAATTTAAATCAATCAGAAAATAGTATCGAGAGCCTAACTAAAATATCATGGAGTAACACCATAATGGTGACTCTTTCCTTCAGTGATTCTGCTTGCTGTCATCAGGTGTCTTCATTAATAGTCAATCATCACTCTGTTAAGCACTTCATTATCTCATTAACTTTAACACTGCTTTTAGTGCCATGTGTCAGGTTAATGAAAATATTAATTTGAATGAAAGAGAATGTGTCTCATTTCATTTCCAATTAATAAAGTATCTTCAGCTTTTATATTGTGACAGACAAGAGTTAATCACTGTCTGAATAAACAGATATAGATGATAATGTGTACAATCAATCCTAAAGATCTGATTTAAAAAAAAAAACCTGTTTTATGTCAGTAAAACAATTTGAATCTGTAACTTTGTCGTTTCCATTTTGTCACACCATTACCCTTTTTCTGTCTATCATTTTGTAGCCTGTATTATCTATCACTAAAAGGTAAAAACAACCGAGGTAAAAGGTTCTGATAGAAGTCATTTTCATACCTTTCCACAATACCAATATCCGGAGTCCAAAACATATTTTTGGGGGCAACAAATGTTCTAATTCCACAAAATTCATTTACATCCCACACCAAATCCAAATTTGGCCAAGCCTGGATAAGATATAGTTACAGAGAAGGTCAGAGTGATTATAAGACAGATACTGTATGCTTGAAAATCAAATAAAACCTCTGATCATGTGACAAAATTCTGTAAATTAAGTAAAATGTAGGAAAAATAAGAATAAAATAGTTTTTTAAGACACTTACTGTTAGTAGTTTGACCTGTGTCGTGAGACTCTGGGCTTTTTCATCCTGTAGATAAAAAGATGTGTTGAGAGATGATATCGCAACTGCTTGACATCCCATATTGACTTGAATGAGAAGATTAATCATGCTGGACACATACCACTTTTATGATGGCGGTCACAAACAGTTCCACAAAAATCTCAGCAGGGAACGTAATCTTGTACAAGTCATCATTGCCGAATATCAAGGGCCACATTCTGCTTTTCTGATTTTGTTGGTCATTCTTGTCCAAGCCGAGATGTTCATATAGACGCTTTCTAGCTTCAACATATTCATCAACACTGCAGTTTTGAGCATCCGTCACTTGAGCATCCAACTCCCACCCTGTGCATATGAGACATTGTGTAATACAGCAGAATATGAAGAGTTCAGATGCAAAAGCCTCTAAATGCCATTTGAAATTTTCTTCTAAAATGACCATTTTTATCAAGCTTGTATTTTTAAGTTCAGTAATTTCACTTAAATGACAATTAATAGGTAATCTTCTTAAATGACAATTAATAGGTAATCTTCATTGCCATTTAAGTGAAATTACTGAACTTAAAAATACAAGCTTGATAAAAATGATCATTTTAGAAGAAAATTTCAAATGGCATTTAGAGGCTTTTGCATCTGAACTCTTCATATATTCTCCAAGCACGCAAATTATTAAGCTTTTAGTGGATTTTAAATTTATGTAGTCTACTTTATAAATGCCCACTGCAATATATTTTAAATAATTATGTGTTTGTAATTTTTACATTTTCAAAAGTACGATACTTGGAAAAACATTTTTTTTTTACATTCACAATGTACTAACTTGCAATGTTAAATAAACTTTTGTCAACGATTATTAACCATTGCAATAAGCAAACTTAAAATTACTATATTTTTCTTGTTTGTACTTGTACTTGGCTGTATGGGCGATATAACGCACAATATTGTTATGCGCATTTAATCAGTCAAGCCGGTTCCTTGATTTGTAGTAAATCACCGTCACCTGCTTTCAGATGGAAGATATGATGCAGGTATGAGTGTTAAATTAAAGGGGGGTTGACTGCCTTTTTTCTTTGCATGATTGTGTTTATGGGGTGCAATATAACATGTATTCGTGGTTTTTCTTTTTTTAAAAAGTCTTATTTTTCATAAGCTTCACCCTTATGGTAAGCCGCGCTCTCCTCTGTCCCCTGAACGAGCGGATGACTTCCTGATTCTATGAAAACATTCCCTCAGAAACAGGCAGTGGGCTCAGATTGGTTAGTTTGGCCCGGTGTGTTGTGATTGGCTAAACTGTCGCTCACGTTGTCTGGAAGGTTAACGCCCATTACCTTTACATGCGAAATGTGCCTGCGCTCCGGTCCAGATGTACAGGTCCTGTAGTGGGACTGTGAGAGAGCAGGGACGGACGGAGCCGAGCGGTGAATAAGTGGGTCAAGTTCAAATGACAAACACCTGTCTGTGATTTCAGTGATTGGCGTGAGGAGAGCGCATATAATCGGGCCGTGCGGACAACAGTTTGAGAGAGAGACTGGCAGCTCGTGCACGTATCCTATGGAGTTCTGTAACTGAACGCGTGACATTTCAAATCTGTCTTCTGAGCTGTAAGAGTTTTCACTGCAACCGTGTTCGGAAAAGCTGTTTTCAGTGGGAAGAGTATTATCACCTATTATTTATTTTTAGTTTACTATATTTGAGCGCGACCTCGCACTGTGAAGAGTTCTGTAAATAAAAGTGCACGAGTCCCAGTATTCGCCGACCCTGTGTCTCCTTTCATCACCCACACATAACGAACCTGTTCTTACATCACAAAGTGATGATAAAGTGTATATATACATGAACAATACATTTCTAAAATGAGTACATATACAAATTGAGGTCCAAAATGTTTGTCGTAGACACAAAATACCATAACTAAGTGGATATAAAGCCAGCGCTGGCATTTGGCAAAACTAAAACATCACATATGAAATTATACATGCAAATACATTTAAAATGATGAAGTCTTAGCCTACTTACAGGTTGTGGCCCAACAACTGCTGCCTCTGGTTTTAAAGTTGAAACTGCATCATGTTTTAGTAACAGTTTCTTGTTGAATCCGGTGTTGAATTTCGCGAAGATTCTGGAAGCTGTCTTCCGTAAAATGCGCAGCACAGAGAGCTAGAATAAGATCGTCAATTTCAGGAACATAATCAAACATATATTGTATCCATTGTTGACGAAGTACAGCGTCCGTGAGAAGCCCGAAACACAGAAGACCCGACAGCTGCGTGAACAACTCACTCGACGAGCTAGAGCTGCTGAAATATACGCATGCCCTTTTTTGCATTTTCCGGAGGGAAGGTTGTTGTAAATGTGTGGGTTAGTGACGTACCATAACCCAGCTGTAGTCCCAATCGAGTCGTTTTTGTAGGCAATATACTTCCTGGTTTTTAAAAAGACGATATCTCTGATTACACTGAACTTTCAGCGCTGCGACTTTGCAGATACTGTTCATTCACCAACAGCAACAATACACACTATTTCAAATAAAAAAAGTGAAATGGCAGCCCCCCCCCCCCCCCCCTTAGCATTCAAGAGTGTTAAATCAGCATGTAAACAGATGAAACATGGTTTATTATCGTCACAATTGTTGACAGTCACAGGCTGAATCTTGATGTCTGTGTGACTTCATTTTTTAAAAGTCTTTTGAACAGAAATATTAATCATTTTTAGGATTTTACAGAAAATGCTACAAATTGAATGCTGTAGAACTGCGATTTCACTTTTTTCATTTTAAATAGTGTATAATGTTGCTGTTGGTGCATGAACAGTATCTGCAAAATTGCAGCGCTGAAAGTTCAGTGTAAGCAGAGATATCGTCTTTTAAAAATCAGGAAGTGTAAACGCCTACAAAAACGACTCGATTGGGACTACAGCTGGGTTATGGTACGTCACTAACCCACACATTTGCATCAACCCCTCCCTCAGAATATGCAGAAAATGGCATGCGCATATTTCTGAGGCACGTCGACTTGTCGAATGTTCACGCAGCTGCCAGGTCTTCTGTGTTTCGGGCTTCCCATGGATGCTATACTTCGTCAACAATGGATACAATTTATGTTTGATTATGTTCCTGAAAATGACGATCGTAATCTAGCTCTCTGTGCTGCGCATTTTACGGAAGACTGCTTCCAGAATCTCCACGAGTTCAACACCGGATTCAACAAGAAACTTAGTAAAACATGAAGCAGTTCCGACTTTAAAACCAGAGGCAGCAGTTGTTGGGCCACAATCTGTAAGTAGGCTAAGACTTAATCATTTTAAATGTATTTATAATTCCAGACGTAGCCTTGTGTTTTATTTTTTTCAAATGCCAGCGCTGGCTTTATAGCCACTACTAATTAGCCAATGCTATTTTGTGTCTACGACAAACGCGTACAAACATTATGGACCTGAATTTTGTATAAGTGCTAATGTTGTAAACGTATTTTTCATGCTTTATGACGTTATTTTCGATTTGATCAAGAACGTAAACTTGCCAACGCTGTTTGAGTATGACATTAGTAGCCAGTCAGTTGCTATTGTTGCCAGTCAGATGCTATTGTGTAAAACAAACGTGTATAAAGTTAAAAAATGTAGCAAATTATCATTCAGAAACGTTTAGTAAGAGCCGTGTGTGGTGAGGTTCTGCTTGACTCTCTTCATCGCGGCTTTCTCGGTCTGATTCTGTCAAACTGATACTGTAGTTCGACGCATATTCACATCTGGACCGGAGCTCATGACATACATGTTTCACCCGTAAAGGTAATGGGTGTTAACCTTCCGGACAACGTGAGCGACAGTTTAGCCAATCAAAACACACCGGCCCGAACTAACCAATCTGAGCCCACTACGTGTTTCTGAGGGAGTGGTTTCATAGAATCAGGAAGTGAACCGCTCGTTTGAGGACAGAGGAGAGTGCGGCTGACAATAAAGGTGAAGTTTATGAAAAATAAGACTTTTAAAAAAAGAAAAACCACGAACGCATGTTATATTGCACCCCATAAATACAATCATGCATGGAAAAAAGCAGTCAACCCCCCCCCCCCCCCCCTTTAAAATATTATCTCTTAGTTTACATTTAACCTTATAGAAACATTATTTGAAATGAGAAAACATCCTTAAAACATTCTTTGATCATTTATTTAAAACATCAACCAAATAGGGAATGTTAGCCAATGTTCTGAGAACGTTCCCTGCTAGCTCTGGGAATGCTCTTTGACGTGGACCCCCTAAACCTGCATTATATGACTGACAGACAACACCGGTTTGACATAAAAATTTCAAAATTGAAAATACTGTGGAAACAAAGACACCTACATCTCGGATGCCCTTGAGGTACGCTAAAACATATCAAAAAGTAATTTCAAAGTGAACTATCCCTTTAAACGAAAACTTTGTGAAAACAACTTAAAATATTTTGAGCCTTTCCATGCAAATTATGGAAATTAATGTTCTGCCAATAATAATGATTTGGATATTGTGATTGAATCATAGTCATAGTGTGCACTTTCTCAGTTAAAAATATCGTGAAACCTTTATCAAACATTTAATAAATTTGTATTGCTTCAGTAACATTCAGGAAACTGGACATTTTTATGTCTTTGGAATGTTAGAAATCAACATTACTATCGTGTTGATTTTTTAATCGAAAATTACGTTTAAAGAACGTATGAGGAACATTTTACCTTTTAAAACTGAAAAACTGGACATTTTTTCACGTTTCCCAAAACTGAATATTTAGAGAACATTCTTATAAAAAAATTCTCTTACCTGGGTTAATTGTGGGTACAACAATAATGTTGATTCAATGCAGTAAACGGTTTTTGTTATCCATCTGGGCGGCTATTCTGCTGCATTTTATTAACTTGGCTACTGTTTATTTATTCATAAATTGATACATTTTATAAATAAACATTATCTAGATTAACAGATGTTTTAAAAATGTTAATTATTGTCATGTATGATGCCTAATGCATTAACTAATGTTAACAAATTGAACTGTATTGTAAAGTGTTTCCATTAAACATTAAATATTACTTACCTATTGGTGCAAGAAAAAATATTAGCCAGTGTAGGTGCATGTTCAATAGTGGGGAAAAAAACAAAAACAAAAAAACAAACAAGTGTCTGAGATACTTCTGCTGTAGGATGAGTTGTCACTCCTGAACAGATGTCAGTCTTTCGTCATATTTATACACTGTCAGTCAGCCACACATTCTCACTCAATAGTAGCAAAACCAAGATATTTACATAGGATTGGTTAGGCAGAGGCCAGCAAAACAGCTCGGGCGACCCAGACATAATCATTTTCAAACAGAGAATTTTTACTATATAGTCCTGTACTGTTTTAGTGCCTGAAACTGAAAACAATTTGTATTTAAAGGGTTGATGGGCCCCATTGACTTCTAGTTAGTGACCATATAATTTTTTTTACTAAAAAGTTTACAGTATTTGTATACTTTTTGTACACTGTACAAAATGGTGGATGCTGCACATTGGTGGTGGTTGAGGAAATTCCCCCCTTCCATGTGTGAAGCGCTATGAGGTCTCAGAAAAAGCGTTATATAAATGTAACGATTTATTATTAATTATCAAATTTACAGTTAAAGCAGCCAGAGAAAACCTAATGGTAAAATATTAAATATCAAGAGCCAGTGGCGGTTTTTGGCACGAGTGAACCGGGCAGGAACCAATGCGCTAATGAAATCCCTTGAAAGTTAGATTAATCTAGCAAAATAACTGGATTCTATTAACTGTATCTTTCAAATAAACGGTATGTGATTTTATTAGGGCCCGAGCACTAATTGTGCGAGGCCCTATTGAAACTGTTGGGATTCTTTTTTTTTTTTCTTTTTTTTAGGGCCCGAGCACTAACAGTGCGAGGACCCTATTGAAATTGTTAGGGTTATTTTTTTTTCTTTTTTTCTGCAAAGCGCCATTTTCGCAGCCACAACATGCTCAAAAACTGGTGTCAGTTTTTGTCAGGACTGGTGAAAAATTTCGTATTTTGTGGGTTTCGCGGATGGGCGGGGCAAAATGGTTCGCTAGCGCCACCTAGAAAATTGGAAAAAATTAGCCCCTCGTCCACGTTCAACCTACATGCACGAAATTTGGTGGGGACATGTATCATATCAAGACGCACAAAAAAGCCTCAAGAACCCATACCCTAAACTCGACAGAAAGTCCGCCATTTTGAATTTGGCGGCCATTTTTGGACGATTTACACACTCCGTACTGTAAAGGTGCCAGATGTAATAATTGAGGTAACAATATCCGAAAAATGAGCTACACGCATCAAAATAATGAGAAGAAATAAGTGCAATGATGTCATTAAAAAACTGACAAGTTATAGTGCTGCCGAGATATTAACCTGAATTAGCATGCTAAATTACTAGCCTGTCGATCCTGATACCGTAGCACGCGAAAGATCAAAGTGCGGGATTTACCGGAGCCATAGATTCTGTGCGCGCGGTCTATTTCGATCGATCCCTTCCTCTTCAGCGCGGGTATCCAGATAGGAAGCATCTTCTGAAGAAAACCAATTGGATCATCCCCTTCCCGGCCCTGCGGCAGCCCCACCAAACGTAAATTGTTACGGCGAGACCTGTCTTCTAACTCCGCAATTTTCAAGGTGAGGTTTTGCTGTTCTGTTGTGCACATGTTCAAATCCTTCTTCATCTGCCGCGTCTCGCCTTGAATCTTGTCTACCTTCAAACCCAGGTCTCGAACCGTGTTGGTTTGGGATTGCACTTCTTGGCGGAGCTCGATCAAAGAGGATTTCACGTCCTCCATAGCCAAACGAATTGCATTTTGAATCGTAGATTCAAGCGCGACTTGTTGCTTTGAAAGCGCATCTGCAATGGCGTCCGTCAGATTGGCCTCAGTGTTCGCTAGCTTCATCTTTTTCTTTCCAGAGGGAGTTGTGGACGGCGAGGAGTCTTGTTTTTTGTTTCCATACATTATACTGACACCATCAGAGTAAAAAAAAAAAAAACTGGCTGTCGGTTCTATATGTTGTTATTTAGGAAAAGGAAGGAGGTTTGGACGGAGCATCAGCGTCCTTCGACCATCGCGTGCATGGGTCACGTGACCACTCCTATTTCTGTGTTTCTGAATGAAATCAATTGAAAGTGTTTTGATCAGAACAATGTTAATTAAATATTTAGGTTTATAAGACAAATACTGGTAATCACATGCTGTAACATCACAAAACAGTTGCTAACAAGTTAAACCAAATCATCTTATTAACTTTTATTATTCAGATCAAAGCATGATTATGCCAAAACATAATCAACACTATCAGATCACACTTTCTTTGTTCATTTGACAGTTATAAATCAATAACAGCAGACAAACAAAATTTTAATTGAAAGTATAAGGGTCAAGAGTCCAACTAAAGCAAACAATGATCTCCATAACGATGACTTACAATTTGTGATTTTCTCCTTCAGAGATTCTGCTTGTTAACATCAGGTGTCATCAATAATGCTCAATCATCACTTAATTATCTCATTAACTTTAACACTCTTGACTGTTAATTTAACACTGATATCTGCGTCATATCTTCCATCTGAAAGCAGGTGAAGGTGATTTACTACTAACCAAGGAACCGGCTTTACTGAAGAGACATGCATTACAATGTCACGCAATATATCGCTGTGTGCAAAGAGCCGTAGTTAACAGACAAGCTGAGCCATATCGCATTAATTATCACTGGCAATACGTCCGTGATATTAATGCGATATGGCTCAGCTTGTCAGTGAACTACAGCTCTTTGTAGTAAATGCAGGTGAAGGGGATTTACTACTAATTATAAAACGGTTAGTTTGAATCCTTGATTCTGATTGGTCAAGAGCTGTGCTTTATTCATGATTAAACACAGCTATGACCGCTTCACCCAACGGTTCTATTGATCGCTGCGCAACACTGCGGTTCTATGTTGTTTTTTATTTGAGCTTTCGCATTTTACACATTGGAAGGTTGTTGCTGTTCTGTCACCATCCTTGGACTGTCTGTGTGTTTTGATTCACCACGTGTTCCCCTCATCTGAGTTCTCCGCCCTCATCTGTTGCCATGGACACTCATCACCTCCCGCACAGCTGCCTGTCATTTTGTAATCACCGTCACTGTGTATTTAAGTCTCTGCCTGTCTTTACTCCCTTGTCCGGTATTGTTCGTGTTTGTGTTTACACGCTGTCGCACCTGTACCTGAGTTCGCTACATTAAAGAAAGTTGGATATTGTTGTTGGATATTCCCGATTTGAGATCAGATTGGTCCCAACGTCCTTCCGAGCAGACGAGAGCAGCCTTACATGTTATTAAATGATTAGCCTGGATGCCAGCCCGAACTCCGCCCACAAAATATTTTAGTCGATCCATTGAGGAGTAATTATGATCTGGCAAAAAACGTTCAGGCCAATCAAATTGCCAAGGCGGGCTTTATATGATGATGGACAGGTGATCTTCAGGGACGTAATCATCACATTATCAAAGAGGGCTTAACTGGTTTCCCTCAAAAATGTTTGCAACTGGAGAATTGAGATGTATAGATTCTGCTGTTGTGTCTGTTGTAAAATAAATCGACAGCGGATTAATTTTAATGGACAAACAGAAAACTGCAATCAAGGCATTTGTAGATCGGAAAGATATTTTTGCCGCCCTTCCTACATGATTCGGCAAAAGTGTAACTTATCAGCTGGCTCTGATGGTCGCTAAGAGGATGGGACGTAATGAAAAGCCTGTGGTCGTTGTGGTTTCTCCTTTGGTCGCACTCATGGAAGAGTAAGTAAAAGAAGCAACACTCGTTATTTAACTTCTAAAATAAGTAAGTTCTTGTTGACAACTGTATGCAAAGTAGTTGACTTAATGCGTTGCTCTGATAGGTTGTAGGTTTACCGACTATACAATTGAGTGCCGTTTTTTTTTTTTTTTTTTCCTGGTTCGGTTAAGATACGCCTCATAATCAAAGCCCTATGGAGCAGTTTCAGACTCGTATTCCGACAAGAATATGATTATGACAAAGTCAGGCTATTAAATGATATGTTACCTGCATCTGCATGCACGTGTACCTCGGCAATTAACCACACCTTGATTGTAATTAATTGTATAGGTCACGTTCTACAGACAGGTAAAAATTAGCTCAATTTTATATCAATATTTAATCAAAATGAATTCTAATTAAATACTAATGTCAATTAGCTCCATCATATGTTTACCCTGATGGTCTCCCTGTGAATTGATTGATCTGGGTAGGGTTGCACCAGCCGTTCGTAAGTTGTTTCTTAAATTGTAACGTAAAGTCCACACTAGAGGCTTAGTAACTACTAGCTAGTTTGTAACTAACTCTACTTTATTCCGTTGCACCATTTGTTTGTTAGGTAGAACGTAGCTAGTAAAGTGAAGTAATAGCATAATATGACGTTTAGCCTCGATGAACCAATATCAGCCTTCAAATGCGTGAGCAAAAGTTGTGTGGAAATGCCGTAAATTTTACTTTATCCTTCATTCTAACTTCTTTTGCCTCATGTTACTAACGGTAAAAATAAGTTTCCATTTAATACGATACGTGATCATGAATAACATGAGTGCTTTTATGTAGGAATAACATTCAGAAACTGTACTTGAAATGAAATTAATAAGCATCAATTAATAAATATTGATACAAGAAATAACGTTTATTGATTATGACGGATATTTGACATGCACAACATGTACCGATGCTGTTACGAGGCTGGAGACGAGATAGGATCCATGTGCAGCTTTATTAGAGAGTAGTTGAACAGGCAAGGGTCAGAGAGCGGCAAAACAGGGTATCCAGAGAGTGAGCACAGAGAGTCGTAAGTTAACAGGCAGAAGATCAGGGCAGGCAGCAAACAGGCAGAAGTCAGGAAACAAACCAGGGTCAATAAACAAAACAGCAAGATCAGGTAAACGCTCAGTGATTACGGGCAGTGGCAATGTAATACTTCGCAATGAGTTCATGTTTGAGTGTGGCTTATATGGAGAGTCTGATGAGGTGCAGGTGTGTGTGTAATCAGTCACAGGGATGAGGCATTATGGGAAACGGAGTTCTGATGGGAGTGATCAGTTCTGATATGGAGTGCCCTCTGGTGATTCTCTGGGGCACTCCAACTGGTGATTGTCACAGATGCACACAGTGGCGCTGTTTAGGATGGGTTCGTGTTAAAGAGTTGCTAACAAAGTAATCTTTTCACATAATGTTCTCTCTCTTAAAATGTAAGCGAGTGTAAATGTCAGCATTGTCGTATTATGTGTAAATAATTGAAGTCTGTCAGGTAAAAGAATAGCTTATTTGATGCAGTTCATCTGATATTTTATTCCAACTGTTAATCCTGATCGGAGGCTGCCGTAAATATTTAGTTGGAACGTAAAGTTACGTTTAAACTAAGCTTAATGGTGCAATGGAAAAATATTTATTAGTGCTTAAGTTGTAACTTAGTGCCCATTTACGTCAAAACTAGGCTAAGTTGTAACTTAAAGGTGGAATACCTAAGATTTTTGCATTAAAATATACCAAAATCACAAGGCCAGTGAGCCAACAAACGTAAGCTTGTTTCGCGCATTTTTTATGGAATGGAGCACAATTATTCTTTTCATTTATTCTCGGAATGTGAACTGTTGGCTGTAAAGGGGGTCGCACACCGGACGAGAAGCGCCGCGCCACGTTTAGGACAACTCCACAGTAACGTTATCGAACACCGGACGCGCACTTTCTCATCAGTGTATGGCCAGCAATATTGTTATGTTTAATGACAGGAAATGAAGATAATGTCTGTTCTATGTTATGATTGTACTGTACAATTAAATACAATCGTTGCTGAGTCTGCATTCTGAAAACTTTACCTCAGATCATCCTTTAACTGAATTGAGAATCTCACCTGAAAAATCTAATAATAACACCAGCAATTGTCATTCAAGCAGCTGAAGTCAGGATCCATTAGCAACGATTTGAGACAAAAATAATTAAAACTTTATACAAAACTATGTAAATGGCGCTCTGTGGCACAGCAGGATTTTGAACACGATGCTGAGGCGTTGCTGGGCGCCGCGGACAGACGCCGAATGGCGCCGCCGGTATGTGTACACTTATAGATAATAACGTGTTCGAATTTTACATTTGTGGCGCGACGCGGCGCTGAGCTTCTCGTCCGGTGTGCGACCCCCTTAACGTTAATTTTGTGAAACTGTAGCTGTGGTTGAATACTTACACGACATGAAAAGATGTGTCAAATGTACATGATTTTTTATTTTTATAAAGTTACCAAAAAGGAGGACCAGCCACGTCAACTCTGTGCAAGAGACCTGCCCCTTCAAACCCTCTCCACCATAGCTTCGTCCAGTGACTCGTACAGTAACATCTGTGATAACTAATTTACTTTTAAACCTGACTTCTCTTGCGGTTATTTCAGTTTAAGGAAAAACAAGCATGTAAACGCAACATTTATAGAAATCGAACTTTACCTCATCCATGGCAACTAATTTTCGATTCCTGTCTGACTGATTTATCCACGGTGGAGTTGAAAACAACAGTTCCCATCATTCCGCGTTTCTCCACGTCGTCATCAAGCAAAGCCGTTGTTGTTGTTTTGAATGTAGCGCCCTCTAGCGGCATCTTAGGTATTGTGGCTTTAAGCACAGTTGGTGCAACTGGCCCCTGATGATCAGCCTGTCCCTCAGGCTAATCATGCGAACATTACCAATTTTCATTCAGAAATACTTTCAGGTACAGGAAAGGGAATTTCTGGCCATGAATATCACCTTACTGTTTTCATAATGATACAGTCTACAGAAATTTCGATCTTCAAGGATGGTAAAACATAATAAAAATACACTTTACTTTATATTTCTGTGCCTATTAGTGTTGTTCACACCACAATCGTTCTACAAGTAGCAAGAACAATATGTAAGAGTAATGGGAATAGCCAGTCATATTTGAAATGCATAAGGAAGGTATTTTTAATTCACTTTATGCTACGATAAAATAATAGTTATTCCAATGTGACATCGACACACAGACACACATAAAAACACATTGAATATGTGTCACGGGTGACAAAATCGCTCAGTAAACGGAACCTTCTTGAGAGTCCTGAGTTTCCTAGGGGAACGTATTGGGTGCAACACTCCACTACGGTTCCGGGTGTGATGGAAACATGCCCGTACTGATTAGCGCTAATGCATGGCAGGTGTGAGAGAGAGAGGAGCGGCGCTCACACAGGCTTCCTGTTTCATAAGCCACAATATAAAAGGAGCATTTAGAGAGTGTTTGCAGTGCGGTTGGTGGGTGTACAGTGTGTCAAGATTCCAAAGGGTTGACTCTGGGCAGTGCTGGATACAGGCTTCCTTGGAAAAATCGTTGGAGTGTGGAGATCGCCCATTCGAGTTTGCTGGGTCAGATTGATCGTTTGTGGGAAGACTGCTGGACCGAGCTGGGGCTGGATCTGTGCTGTGGAAGGAGAGAGGAAAGATAAGTGAATTGTTTTCATCTTATGAACATTTGAACCACTTGAAGAGGATACAGTGAATGTGGATCTGACTGTTGGAGGAGCTATGTGTTTCAGAGTGTGATGAGGAGGAATTAAAAGTGAAAACCCTGTAAACGAGCGCAACGGCCGGAGTGGGGCCTCTGTCCAACCCTATCGTGTGAGTGAATTGCAGTGCTTTTGCCTTATTGATACACATTGATTTATTGCTGTGGAATTGAAGGAACACAAGTGTGCTGTGTCTTTGTTGAGAAGTGGCCCCCATCCATGCTTACACGTTCGTGGAAGGTTATTATATCTGCCTCCGTCAGAAGCCCAGAGTGATACAGTGAACTGAAGAGAGAGTACTTTGTACTGTGAAGATCTCCACCTGTTCTACTTGCTGTTTGAGCCCAGAAGCATACAGCACCACTGGTAAAGTAACCTTATGACTCACTGCCCCCCTATTGTGAACTGAAGAGAGAGTACTGTGTACTGTGACTATCCTCACCTGTTCTACTTACTGTTTGAGCCCAGAAGTATACAGCAACGCTGATAAAGTAATCGTTTAACCCACTGTCGCCCTACTGTGAACTGAGGAGAGAATACTTTGTACTGTGAAGATCCACACCTGTTCTACTTGCTGTTTGAGCCCAGAAGCATACAGCACCACTGGTAAAGTAACTTTATGACTCACTGTCCCCCTATTGTGAACTGAAGAGAGAGTACTGTGTACTGTGACTATCCTCACCTGTTCTACTTACTGTTTGAGCCCAGAAGTATACAGCAACGCTGATAAAGTAATCGTTTAACCCACTGTCGCCCTACTGTGAACTGAGGAGAGAGTACTTTGTACTGTGAAGATCCACACCTGTTCTACTTGCTGTTTGAGCCCAGAAGCATACAGCACCACTGGTAAAGTAACTTTATGACTCACTGTCCCCCTATTGTGAACTGAAGAGAGAGTACTGTGTACTGTGACTATCCTCACCTGTTCTACTTGCTGTTTGAGCCCAGAAGCATACAGCACCGCTGATAAAGTAATCGTTTAACCCACTGTCGCCCTACTGTACTGTGAAGATCCACACCTGTTCTACTTGCTGTTTGAGCCCAGAAGCATACAGCACCACTGGTAAAGTAACCTTATGACTCACTGTCTCCCTATTGTGAACTGAAGAGAGAGTACTGTGTACTGTGAATATCCTCACCTGTTCTACTTACTGTTTGAGCCAGAAGTATACAGCAACGCTGATAAAGTAATCGTTTAATCCACTGCTTCATTACCGTGCACCCACGAGAGTACCCTGTACTGTGAAGAACCCTTACCTGCCATACTTACCGTCTGAGTCTGGAAGTCTGCAGCACCGCTGGGGAAAAAGTAAGCTTTTAATCCACTGCTTTATTATCGTGCACCAACGAGAGTACTCTGTACTGTGAAGAATCCTTACCCGCCGTACTTACTGTCTGAGTCTGGAAGTCTGCAGCACCGCTGGGGGAAAAGTAAGCTTTTAATCCACTGTTTTATTATCGTGCACCAACGAGAGTACTCTGTACTGTGAAGAATCCTTACCCGCCATACTTACTGTCCGAGTCTGGAAGTCTGCAGCACCGCTGGGGGAAAAGTAAGCTTTTAATCCACTGCTTTATTATCGTGCACCAACGAGAGTACTCTGTACTGTGAAGAATCCTTACCTGCCATCCTTACTGTCTGAGTCTGGAAGTCTGCAGCACCGCTGGGGGAAAAGTAAGCTTTTAATCCACTGCTTTATTATCGTGCACCAACGAGAGTACTCTGTACTGTGAAGAATCCTTACCCGCCATACTTACTGTCTGAGTCTGGAAGTCTGCAGCACCGCTGGGGAAGAGTAAGCTTCTAATCCACTGCTTCATTACTGTGCACCAACGAGAGTACTTTGTACCGTGAAGAATCCTTACCTGACATACTTTCTCTTGGGTCTGGAAGTCTGCAGCACCGCTGGGGAGAAGTAAGCTTCAACCCCCCTGCTCCATCATCATGCATCGACGAGAGTCTCTCAAACTGTGAGAAACCTTTGGCTTAATAAAGATTGTTACTCCTTTGAAATTTAAATTGGGGAACTTCTGGCATTGAAGCTCTGGTCGGGGGTAATTGGGAAACATGGATTAGGCAACATAAACAGGAATGGTCTGCGACTCCATTCCCTCTGCTCTGAGCACAAACTGGTCATAGCCAACACAATTTTCCAAATGAAAAACAAGTACAAAGCCTAGTGGATGCACCCCAGATCCAAACACTGGCACCTACTCGACTACATTATTACCTGGCAACAAAATCTACATGAAATCTCCATTACCCGAGCAATGCGTGGTGCGGAGTGTTGGACAGATTATCAGCTGATCAGATCCAAGATACAGCTAAAGGTCCGACACCAACACACTAGACATCAACCCTCAAGGCGGCTCAACTTCAGAGCCCTAAAATCCCCTGAAGTCACTGCTACGTACCGTCGCTGCTTGACTAATAATCTTTCATCTGTTGATGTTCTCTTGTGTTCTGGGCAGCAAGTGCAGTAACTGTAACATCGGGCATATTTTGTAGTATTAAATACATATTTATAACGACTTCATCAGGCTCCGAAAATTCTGTTTGCCTTTTTGATTTGAGTCTTCTTCAACCCACACCACACCGTAACACTCACGTGTTTGCAGATAAACACGTGGAAAAATCCCTTGAAATACATACTACATTCTGATAATTTTTACATCCTTGCAATACATTATAGCTGCACTTGCTGTGAACAACAAATCTTTTGCTATTTTGCTTTGTGGTTGGAACTTCTCTTCAGTAATTAGAAGCCTATGTATCACCGCACGAACGGGCTAGAGGAATTTGTATAACATTCACAAAATGCCATTATCGTGACAGAAACATGAATGTATTACAGGGTTGATCTCCCTGAAGCAATGCAAATGTTTTCCTCAAGAGCTTCCCTGAACCACCACACTCCATCACTGCACGACTCATAGGTAACATATAACAGACACTATACAAAACATATCGCTATGGGTGATCGCTGTATGGAGATTGTATTAAAATTGTCTCAATTCACAAATAAATGAAATAATTACATTATAAATATACATATATTAATTTCACTTTATTTTTTTTCCAGGTAGGCGGACTGAGAAATTCTCATTTACAAAGGTGACATGGCCAAGATAAAGCGATCAAATGTGCAAGACAACATACAGTTACATATGTCCACAATGGCCACATAACCTTGTACGAAGAGGGTCCATGACAGAACGAGCTGCCTTTGGACATCAGATTTGCTGAGTCTCTTTCTGTTTTTAAATCCCGTATTAAAACCTATTTATTTTCTTTGAGTTTTAATGCAGTTTGAGAGTTGACTTTCAGTTTTGTATTACTGTTTACTGTATTGTTTTATTATTTCTTTGTTGTGCCTCTGTTGTATGTTATGGTTTATAGATGGTGTTCAGCACTTTGGTCAACAATGTTGTTTTTAAGGTGCATTATAAATAAAGATTGGTTGGTTGGTCTTTTCAGCCTCTTTGCCACAGAAGTCTTTCTTTTGGACATCATTGTGTTTAGTGGGGAGAATATAAAAAAAGAGAAGAGATAAACACAAGAACTACAATTGAAATCAACTGAAGATAACAGAATACATTTAAAGAGCTCCTACCATAGCATTTGTAATGTTCCTATTTTTGTTTTGGAGGTTCCCAAAAACAGTTTAACGTGCATGCAAGGATAAAAAAAAAACACTTTATTTGTCTTATAATATGCATTTATTTTTAACTGATTTGCTCAACGACTCCAAAATGATTCGTTCGACGATTCTTTTTCCCAAACACCTCCTTTGAGTGATGCGAATCTGTGGCGATTGGTCAAATGACCCAGTTAGTTGTTATTGGTTAACCGTAGGCAGAGTTTGTCGGAAATGGAACGCCCATAACCATTAATGAATTATAGCTTGTCAAGTGTTGAAAATTGTATATAGTGTATGAACAAACGTGTCAGAAAAAGTGCACTTTCCACACAGTCCCTTACTCGCGTCTCCGTCAAGAGCAAGCTTTCCCGGCGAAACTCACATTGCGGCGGCTTTTGAGGGGCAGTACATATAGAGCAAAAATACGGAAAATTAAGCTTGTGAAACATTGTTAGCCTTGCCTTTTTAGCGGCAATCGGGTTTAAATAACTTTTCGCTAAGTCGTTTAGGAGGTAAATGCCATTTTTAGTGAATTATTGGGGAATATCAAAAACAAAACTAACTTTACCCCGCTTAAAAGCTGTGCGGAGTGTACACAACACACACAACAAAATATAACTGTCATGGCACACATTTGGTTTTTTTTTATTTCTTAGCACCATCTTGTGGCAGTTTGGTGTTATAACAAAGAAATTGATGACTGTAAGATGGTTTCTTAGTGGTTGGTTTAGATCATGTGACTCTTAAGTTAGAGGTTATTCAATCCAGGAAATAACCACAGTGTTCCAGTATCTTTCCATGTGGTTGGTCTACAAGGCTCTTCTCTGTTTTCTTTACATTTTTGTGCCACGGAAAGGCTTTGCCTTTAAGTTTATTACCTTTTTTCAGTGTTTGCATGAATGTGTGTGCATATATATATATAGCGTATATATATATATATATATATATTTGAAATTCATTAGTTTTAGTTTAAAACCGAACTATTCAACAGTGATGGCAATTTGTTAACAATAACACTAAGCAAAGCTGATTGTAGCCTTTTGGTACAAATTCAGAGAATATTTGTTAACAAATGTGAATTTATTTGTGTTTTTATTTTGAGCACATTTTGTAACAAGGCATGTAACCTTTGTATATTTCAGTTTTACAAGAAAAAGAAAGAAGAGGAAAGAACATAACAGTAAACCTTTCAACTTTACTCCTGCTTCTGCCCTTTTCTGACCTCTGTTAACTGTCTGTCAGTGTTGCGTAGATGGAACGTGCATCTAGGACAGAATAGTAAAAGGCAGCCGCACTGTGGGCACTAAAGTTCAAGGAAAGCTAACTCATCCTCGTTCATCATCACACTGACTGTACTCCTAGAAGGTATTATCAATACATGATGGCGGAGAAAGCTACGTAAATCGAAGAAGCTACAGAGCAATGTCAGGCATTGGAAACAAGATCTATAGCCTCTGCTTGACTAATAGATCTAGAAGCTCATCGGCTAGCATAGCAAAGCTCGCGCTAAACTGGAAGCTGCACGGGTCAGAACTAAATTCCTTAAAAGAGAATCTGAAATCTTATTTGAAAAAGCACAACTGAAAGTCACAGAGGCACGCATGGAAGCGTCTCTGTCAGCTATAAAGCATGAAAGTGAGGTGGCAGCAGCCAGCGGTGAGGCGAAGATTTTGGAAGCAGCAGCAAAAAGTGTGCTTGGAGAAAGGATTTCTGATGTAAGAGAAGTTTCTGATCGCACTCGTGATTACGTCATGAATCAGTCTTAAAGGGTTAGTTCACCCAAAAATGAAAATTCTGTCAGTATTTACTCGCCCTCATGTTGTTCCAACCCTGTAAGACCTTCGTTCATCTTCGGAACACAAATTAAGATATTTAAGATATTAAGATCGCTCCTGCATACAGTCCGTAGGCTTCTTGAGGGACTGACTCTTACTGTCCCCTAAAAGTCATTAAAGACATCGTTAAAATAGTCCAAGTGACTACAGGGGCTCAATCTTAAGTTTAGCAAACAACGAGAACACTTTTGTGCACAAAAAAACCAACAAAAATAACGACTTTATTTCAACTATTCGTTTATTTCTCCTTCTGCGCGAGTCAGGTTACTAGTTTAATAGCGTATGCTTCTGTTATTGTACGTCACACGCATCACACACACATGACCAGCGTCGGCCAATAGTGAGCCTACGTGTGACGTAGCTCTACGCAATCACACTACGTTAACTGACTACAGGCCCATGGAGAAGGAAGTGAATAGTTGAAATAAAGTCGTTATTTTTGTTGTTTTTTTGCGCACAAAAGTGTTCTCGTCGTTTGATAAACTTAAGATTGAGCCCCTGTAGTCACTTGGACTATTTTAACGATGTCTTTAATGACTTTTCGGGGACAGCAAGAGCCAGTCCCCCAAGAAGCCTACGGACTGTATGCAGGAGCGATCTTAATATCTTAAATATCTTAATTTGTGTTCCGAAGATGAACGAAGGTCTTACGGGGTTGGAACAACATGAGGGTGAGTAAATACTGACAGAATTTTCATTTTTGGGTGAACTAACCCTTTAACTGAGGTTGTTGTCTCCTGCTGGAGATGAACCATGTCAAACACCTCTAAATCCTATTGTCCATGTGTTGGGACCTGAAACACCCCCAAGGCAGCATTGCTCAGTAGTTTGGGATGTCAGAGATTCTATCAATAAACCTGATACTGAGCATATAACACAGCATCCACTGAAGTCAGTGCAAAAAACTCACAAAAACCAAGTTCGGTCGTTTACTTCTACTCCATATAAGACAACACCTCAACCATCGTTCAACAATGACACTAATGTGAGTGAGGTCGCCAGGAACTTAGCACGCCGAGAGCTTGTTAACTCTTCAGGTCTTTTCAGGTTTGACGATCGTCCTGAGAATTATTGGGCGTGGAAGTCATCTTTTGTCAACGCAATTGAAGGTTTGCAACTGTCAGCTGCTGAGCAATTGGACCTTATGTCAAAATAGTTGGGAGAACAGTCTTCACATCATGTGCGAAGGATCAGAGCTGTGCACATTGGTAATCCAAGCACTGGCTTGAGAAAGGCTTGGGAGCGCTTGGAAGATTGTTATGGCTCTCCAGAGATGATTGAGAAATCCCTCTTTGACTGGATTGATAGCTTTCCAAAAATCAGCAGCAAAGATGCGAATAAGCTTAGAGAAATTGGAGATCTTCTACAGGAAGTGGAGTCTGCGAAACAGGAAGGCTACCAACCTGGACTTACTTATCTTGACACAGCTTGTGGTGTTGCTCCTATTGTGGATAAATTACCTTACAGTCTTCAGGAGAGGTGGATGTCTCAGGGTTCTCAGTATAAAAGTGCATACCAAGTCGCCTTTGCTCCATTCTCATTCTTCTGTGAGTTCATCTGCAATGAGGCTCGAACACGCAATAATCCAAGTTTTGCTCTGTCTTCTGGAATCCCTAGTGTGTTGAAACAAGAGCAGCCATTTAAGAGTTAAGACAAATGAAAAGCCAAGTCTATACTCACAAGACGGAAGTGTTTTCACATTAGGGACTGGGAGTCAGACAAGCAACTCAAATTATGAGCTGGGTGATGTGGATAAGACCTGCCCAATTCATAAGAAGCCCCATCCTCTCAATTGTTGCAGAGGTTTTAGGACCAAACCTTTGGATAAGCGCAAGACTTTCCTAAAGGAGAAAGGTGTTTGTTGCCGGTGCTGTGCAACAACCACTCATCTGGCTAGGGACTGTAAGGCAGCTATTTAATGTAAGGAATGTGGCAGTGATGCTCATATTGCAGCGCTTCATCCAGGGCCGCCGCCTTCAAACTTATTCGATCAAGGTGGGGAGAGAGAATTAGACACGCCTCAACCTGATATTACTTCCAAATGCACTGAAGTTTGTGGTTATGGCAAGAGTTCACGGTCATGCTCTAAGATTTGCCTGGCTAAAGTTTACCCAGAAGGCTGCCCAGAAGGAGCAATCAAGCTTTATGTGATCCTTAGATGACCAGAGCAATAGATCGTTCGCTAGAACCAAGTTCTTCCACTTACTGCATGTCAAAGGAGAGACCTCAAGATATACTCTACGTACCTGTGCGGGTGTGACAGAGACCGAAGGAAGAAGAGCTACAGATTTAATTATAGAGTCTTTGGATGGAGTAACAAAGGTGAAATTACCAACATTGATCGAATGCAACAATGCCGGATGACAGGGCCGAGATACCAACACCTGATGCAGCACGTTAGCACTCTCACCTAAAGCCCATCGCTCATTGCATTCCTCCTTTGGATCCAGAAGCCAAAATTCTACTTCTTTTGGGTCGTGATATCCTTCAGGTGCATAAGGTATGAGAACAACGTAATGGATCCAATAACGCACCCTATGCTCAAAGACTAGACCTAGGATGGGTCATAGTTGGAGATGTCTGCTTAGGATCTGTGCGTAGGACTTCAGCACTTAGTGTTTATCGCACCCATGTACTTGATAATGGATGTACTTCTTTACTACCTCCATGTCCCAACAAACTCGGCGTCAGGGAGAAGTTTGACATCAAGCCTGTGCCTGAGATATCTCTGGCACACGAAACCTTCATCTTTGATGACAAGGCCATAGGGAATACCATTTTCCAGAGGACAAAAGAGGATAATAAAGTCGGATTCTCTATTGAAGACAGGTGCTTTCTGGACATCATAGATAAAGAGATGTTCATGGACGAGAGCAATAGTTGGGTCGCACCTCTCCCATTCAGGACGCCTCGTCAACGACTTCCTAATAATAGAGAACAGGCATTAACATGCCTAACCTCCCTTTTGTGCACACTGGAAAAGAAGCCTGAAATGAAGTCTCATTTTGTTACCTTCATGCAGAACATCTTTGATTGTGACCATGCCGAAGTAGCCCCTCCTCTCCGAGAAGGCCAGGAATGTTGGTATTTACCTACCTTTGGGGTGTTCCACCCACAGAAGCCCGGTCAGATCAGAGTTGTCTTTGACTCCAGCGCACAAAAACAGGGCATCTCCTTGAACGATGTTCTTCTCTCTGGTCCTGACTTAAATAACAGCCTCTTGGGAGTCTTACTGCGTTTTAGAAGGGAGATGGTAGCTGTTAACTGCGGACATCGAACAGATGTTTCACAGCTTCATTGTGTAATAGGAAGATAGAAACTTTCTTTGGTGTCTCTGGTTTAAAGATAATGACATCAGCAAGGAAATCATTGAATACCGCATGAGGGTACATGTGTTTGGTAATAGTCCCTCTCCCGCTGTAGCCATTTATGGTCTTCGACGAGCAGTGGCTTATGGTGAGGAGGAGTATGGTTCAGACGCCAGACACTTTGTAGAAAGACAATTCTATGTCGATGATGGGCTTTTGGCTACACCCTCAGCTGCGGAAGCAATCAATCTGATAACACAAACAAAGAAAATGCTGGCTACATCGAATCTAAGACTGCACAAGTTCACTTCTAATAGCAGGGAAGCAATGAGCGCATTCCCGGGCGAAGACCATGCAAAAGGACTCAAAGATCTCAACTTGGAAGTCGACCCTATTCCCATTCAACGTAGTCTCGGACTTAGCTGGGATGTGAAGAGGGACATATTCACCTTTCATGTAACTGATATTAAGAAGCCCTTTACTCGCAGAGTGATACTTGCTACTCTCAACAGTCTCTTCGACCCACTTGGGTTTGTTGCTCCTATCATCATTGAGGGAAAATGCCTGCTACGAGAACTCTCAAGTGAGGCTTTTGATTGGGACTCTCCTCTCCCTGTAGATAATGAAGAAGCAGGGAATGTATGGAGGATTCCCTGCAAGATCTCAAACAGCTAGAGATTCCTAGAACATACGTTTATACCACCCTCTCTACAGCTCTGAGAAAGGAACTCAACCTTTTCTCTGATGCTTCTGTCAGAGCTATTGCAGCAGTGGCATATCTTCGTGTCATCAATGCCGAAGGAGCATGTCAAATCAGATTCGTCCTAGGAAAGGCGAAACTAGCTCTGCAAGCTGCTCATACTATTCCCAGGCTGGAACTAGGAGCTGCGGTTTTAGCTGCAGAGATGGCAGAGACGATCACAAACGAGCTGGACTTCACTCTAGATGGTGTGGAGTTTTACACGGATAGTAGAGTCGTCCTCGGGTACATCTATAACCAGACAAGGCATTTCTACATATACTGTATGTAGCCAACAGAGTGCAGCGTATTCGCAGAGTGTCAAGCCCAATGCAATGGCACTATGTGTCTACAAAGCATAACCCTGTAGACCATGCCACCCGCTCTGTTCCAGCAGCTCTGTTGGGCACCACTACCTGGCTTACAGGACCTGCCTTCCTGTTGCAAATGGATCAGAATCTGTCTCCAGAGGAGAAGGATTTTGACCTCCTTGGGCCAGAGTTGGACACAGAAGTTCGTCCTCTTGCTACTTCTGTATCTGAAAATTTTCCTCTCGAATGTCAACGATTTGAGCGATTTTCTTCATGGAGGTCATTAACCGGAGCTATAGGTTTTCTCATACATGTCGCCCAGACTTACAAATCGTCGGACGATAGAGGAAGTGTCTGTAGATCGTGGCACTATTGTGCTAAGCCTCGTACAGTGAAAGAGCTGTTACAAGCAGAGGAAGTTGTAATCAAGAGCGTTCAAAGGGAAGCTTACCAAGAAGAGCTTACAAGCTTCGTGAAACAAAATGACATGCCGAGGCACAGCGCTCTGAGAAAGCTGAACCCTTACATAGATAGTACAGGCCTTCTCAGGATTGGAGGTCGGCTTGAAAATGCAACTCTGGATTTCAAAGAGAAGTTTCCTTTGATTGTTCCAGGATGCAGTCATGCTGCAAAGTTACTTGTGGAGCATTACCATGATAGAGCCAAGCATCAGGGTCATGTGTTTACCGAATCAGCTATCCGCAATGCAGGGTATTGGATTGTCGGTGTCAGGAAGCTTATCAATAGCATTATACACAAGTGCGTCATATGCAACAAGCTTCGAGGGAAGGTAACTGAGCAGAAGATGGCAGACTTACCCATCGATCGCCTGAGCACTGAACCTGCCTTCACGTATGTTGGTCTGGATGTTTTTGGACCTTGGACAGTCGTCGCAAGGCGCACGCGAGGAGGACAAGCTCAAAGCAAAAGGTGGGCGGTTCTTTTCACTTGTCTGAGTATTTGTGCCATACACATTGAGCTGATTGACTGCATGGATTCATCCATCTTTATAAACGCTTTGAGAAGGTTTTTTGCTCTACGAGGACCTGCCAAACAAATCCGGTCTGACTGCGGGACCAATTTTGTAGGAGCCTGTAAAGAGCTGGAAATTGTGCTTAATGATCCTCAAGAGCCTAGAATGAGGAAGTACCTGGGTGGAGAAGGTTGTTCATGGGTCTTCAATCCACCTCACGCATCCCACATGGGAGGAGCCTGGGAGCGGATGATAGGAGTCTCCAGGCGCATACTAGATTCCATGCTCCAACAGATCAGTCCTTCCTGTTTGACACATGAAGTGTTGTCTACTCTGATGGCAGAGGTTAAAGGAATTATCAATTCAAGACCCCTTGTTCCTATTTCCACAGACCCAGAATCACCTTTCTTGTTGACGCCAGCCACACTCTTAACTCAAAAGGTGACATACACTCTTCCCACCTCCAGGTGACTTCCAGGAAACCGATCTCCATAGACAGCAATGGAGAAGGGTGCAACATCTCGCCAACACTTTTTGGAGAAGATGGAGGCGTGAATACATCTCATCGCTTCAAAGCCGAAGCAAATGGCAAGAGGAACGGCAAAATCTAAGAGAGGGCGATGTTGTCCTTCTTAAGGATGCTTAAAGTAAGCACAATGAATGGCCTATGGCTCTTGTAACCAAGATTTTCACCGGCAGTGACAAAAGAGTCAGAACAGTTGAACTAAGAGTTGCAAGGAATGGGTCAATTAAGACATTCCTCAGACCTATATTGGAAACAGTTCTGCTCATGCCAACAGAGGACTGAGATTTTGAGGTCTTATGTGTACGATATCAGGTTATAGTGGTATCTAAATAATACCAGACGGGGCAAGCCAAAAGCAAGCCAAAAGCAAGGCGACAGTGGCAAGGAACCAAAACTCCATCAGATTGGATGGAGAAAAAAACCTTGGGAGAACCCAGGCTCAGTTGGGGGCCAGTTCTCCTCTGGCTTACATTCATATTGTTTATATATAAATATTAAATATAAATATTGTTTATGTATAAAACGGCGCCATAACATATCGCAGGCGTTGAGTCGTCTCTTCACAGGCGTTGGTCTTCTCATCACAGGCGTTGGGGCATCCGAAATCCCCGTGAGAGGCTGGATACAAAACTGGACCTGACGAACGCCATTTTAGCATAGCTGATGTTCATAATGATTTCCATTATACGGGAGTCGGTGTTAGAAAACCACTATCTCACAAACTCTCCGCAACCCAACCATACGCGCCGACCAGTTTGTCTAAAAGGCTGTCGAGCCCCACTGGTGCGTTAAGCAGTTTCAGTGGCAAACGGTTCCGTATGGCATAACAGAGGACTAAAAGGTAAGCATTATGTGAATCTTTGACTAAAGAGATGCGTCTTTAATCTAGTTTTAAACTGTGTCAGCGAGTCAGAGCCTCGGACCGTATCGGGAAGGCTATTCCAGAGTTTTGGAGCTAAATGCGAGAACGCCCTCCCTCCTTCAGTGGACTTAGATATCCTAGGAATGACCAGGAGCCTTGAAGTTAGTGATCTTAAGGAACGCGTGGATTGTAGGGCGAAAGAAGGTCCGTTAAGTACATAGGAGCTAAACCATTTAGGGCTTTATAGGTCAGTAGTAGTATTTTGTATTTGATACGGAACTTAATAGGTAACCAGTGTAGAGATGATAAAATCGGTGTTATATGATCATATTTTCTTGACCTAGTAAGAACTCTAGCAGCTGCATTTTGTACTAACTGTAGCTTGTTTATTGAGGATGCAGGACAACCGGCTAATAAAGCATTACAGTAATCTAGTCTCGAGGTCATGAATGCGTGAACTAATTTTTCTGCATCAGAAATAGATAGCATGTTACGTAGCTTAGCAATGTTTCTAAGGTGGAAAAAGGCTGTTCTTGTAACATATGAAATATGATTTTCGAAAGACAAGTTGCGGTCTAGTACAACTAGGGTTGGGAACCGATAACCGGTTCTTTTCCAGAACCGGTAGTGTTTTTGAAAAAATACCGGAACCGTGCAAAATTCCTAAGTTTCGGTTCCTAAAACGGTTCTGGTGCGATATGAGGGCGAAGTCCTGGGAGTTGATTATCCTTTAGCGTCTCACCTCAAGGCGCAGACAGAGAGAGAGAGTAGAGCTGCATGATTAATCTTCAATTCAAACGCCTACGCCGTCTTATTCCTAAATGACAAAAACTTCACCACTAATGTTGCGATTGCTTTCACATGCGCTGCATTTATAGTACACACGCCGAGTCACGTACATTCAAATCTGTTTGCGCTGAGAGAGAGAGAGAGAGAACTTGTCGATACGAAACTGCTTTATAATCACACAGTATCAATATTTATGTTACACATATTCAAATGATTAACGTTACAGAAGTAGTGAGATTATAGTTTGAGTAATCATTGACGGTTGTAATCAAAACGCAGTCCATAACTTTTTTGTGTTCAGAATTTACAAAATGTATACAATGAGCGAGTGCATCATGAATGCTTTTTTTCAAACCGTGTTTTTGTCTTATCTTGAATCACTAGGTAAAGCCTCTAATAAGCATTAATACTCCGACTTGTTTATACTGGATGGCGGATCGCAGCCGCTGCGGAGTAGCCCAATGCCTGCGTGACTCGTCATGGACATAAACAGAGAGAAGTAGCTCTGGCAACTATGTTCTTCCGCAAGACGCATGCACTGCAGTTCTGTTTATTAACTGCTATTTAGGGCCGATTTATCCAGTAATAATGCAATAATTAAAGTCTTTATGAAACAATAATTCAAACCGTTTTTAAAAATAATCTGTTCTACACACATAACGTTATGTGTGTTAAAGCATATTCTACCCCTTCACTGTTGTATCACTGTTGGAGATACAATAAAGTCCTAAATTATTCTAGAGAATGCAGAATTTTTTAATTTCCTTTTTATTTTATTTTTAATTATTTTTTGCAAAGACTGATTAATAATATGTTGAATTTGTTGAAATTACCAGTCTGTTAAACTCATTTTTCAAGTACTATAAGAAATAAACACAAAAGGGATTGTGGATTTTTCTCTTACTAATATTTTTAATTGAATGGGAACTGGAACCGGAACCGGAATCGTTTGGCGGAACCGGAATCGGAAAAACCGATCCTTGCGGTACTCCATAGTCTACAGACGTTATCTTTGATTTTTCCCCGTTTAAACAGACAAAATGATAACGGTCCGATAAGTACGATCTAAACCAGCTTAATCCCTGTCCCTGGACACCAGTGTAGTTTTGTAGTCGATCCAGGAGTATTTTATGATCTATAGTGTCGAACGCAGCGCTAAGATCAAGTAGAACTAGTATTGAAATACAGCGTTGGTCAGAAGCTAAAAGTAAATCATTTGTAATTTTAACTAGCGCAGTTCCTGTACTATGATGCGGTTGTCAGGATTCAGACTCGGAAACAGAGGTAAGTGATGAACATAAACTTTTCTTTATTTACAAACAAAGGTAGGAATTCAGGATTTCAGGTGCTTATAGGTGATCTTCGAGGAGGATACGTGGAAGGAATGCATCCATGTGAGTAAATCCTCTTCTTAAGGAATAACATAAACGATGAGACAGGACTATTACTTTCATTTTCTCTCTTTCAGCTCTTCTTGGAGCAGACGGGGTGCAAGAAGGATTCCAGGTGAGGTAGATCCTTTTAAGTGCAGCAGATAGGGAACTAACACAGTTCAGTGATTCTTGCTTTTTCTCTTTACAGAGCATCCATTAGGGGAACGAGACTCATGGCGGATTCCAGGACACAGAGAACGTGAATCATGGAGCAGATCCTGGGAACATCAGAACACAGACAAAGAGGTTAGTCTTTTCAGGTGAGTATACTTTACTTTTCAGCTCGTGGGATGACTCGGGGAGAAGCAAGTGGAGACTGGTTAGGGTCTTTTCCTGTTGGAGGCTTGACAAGGAGTGAGCGTGAACTGGGTGCTTTTGTGCTGGCTGGCAAAGGCTTGCTGAGTGGAAACAGGTGCAGGTGATTAGTAATCTGGGGACAGTGATCGTTGCGTGGTTGCTTGGGAGGACTCTGATTGGCTCCTGACAGCGGTCTGAATCCTGACTGGAATTTTTCATAGATATCATTTTCTTCCACAAAAGAGCACAATTGAGCGGACACTACTTTTTCTAGTATTTTGGACATAAATGGAAGATTTGAAATGGGTCTGTAATTTGCTAAGTTATTTGGATCTAATTGCGGTTTCTTAATGAGAGGTTTTATTACTGCCAGCTTGAATATTTTTGGAACATGACCTAAAGATAAAGACGAGTTAATAATATTGAGGAGAGGCTCTTCCACTACAGGTAATAGTTCTTTCAGTAGTTTAGTGGGTATTGGATCTAATAAAAATGTTGTTGGTTTAGATGCAATGATAAGTTTATTTAGCTCCTCCTGTCCTATCGTTGTAAAGCGGTTTAGTTGTTCTATAGGGGCCATAATTGAAGCTGAATCATAACACACCATAGAGGATTGTACATTTATAATTGTGTTTCGGATGCTTTCTATTTTCTCATTGAAGTAATTCATAAAATCATTACTACTAAACTGTAACGGTATATTTTGCTCTGGTGATATCTGTTTATTTGTTAGTCTAGCCACGGTGTTAAATAAAAACCTTGGATTATTTTGGTTATTTTCGATTAGTTTGCATAGATGCTCAGCCCTGGCTGTTTTTAGGGCCTTTTTATAACGTGACATACTGTCTTTCCACGCGATTCTAAAGACCTCTAAATTAGTTTGTTTCCATTTACGCTCTAAGTTGCGAGTTTCTCTCTTGATAGCATGCGTAGCACTTTTGTACCTTGGTGCTTTAGTTTTCTTTCTAACCTTTTTTAATCTAATTGGTGCAACAATATCTAATGTACTAGTGAAAATGGTGCTCAACCTTTTAGTCATTTCCTCTAATTCATCTGTTTGTTTGGGTTCACTTAGCAGCTTAGATAGATCAGGTAAGCTATTTGAGAATCCATCTATAGTGGTTGGAAGGATTGTTCTGCCTGGTCTATAACGTGGCGCAACTTGACATATTTCAGCAGTACGTATTATGCAAGTCACCATGTAATGATCAGTGACATCATCGCTTTGCGGTATAATATCTATATCAGTTGGAATGGTTCCATATGATATAATTAAATCTAGTGTATGATTTAGACGATGAGTGGGACCACTGACGTTTTGTTTGACCCCAAAGGAATTCAATAAGTCTGTAAACGCAGCCCCTAAAGCATTATTTGTATTATCTACGTGTATGTCTCCAACAAAAATCTCCAACAATTATTGCTTTATCGACATTCACCAATAGATCCGAGAGAAAGTCTGCGAACTCTTTTAGGAATTCAGCATATGGCCCTGGAGGTCTATATACAGTAGCCAAGGCTAGAGATAATATAGATTTCCTTCTTACATCTAAGAGCGTAACATTTAGCACAAGTACTTCAAATGAATTAAACCTGTGACCTGTTTTCTGAGTAATATTAAAAATATCTTTATAGATTGTTGCAACACCGCCGCCACAACCGATCAGGCGAGGCTCATGTTTATAATAGTATCCTGGCGGAGTAGATTCGTTTAGACCGAAATACTCATTTGGTTTAAGCCAGGTTTCAGTAAGGCACAGAACATCAAAGTTATTATCTGTGACCATTTCATTTACAATAACCGCCTTAGGTGTGAGCGATCTAATGTTTAGGAGACCTAGCTTTAGAAATTGTTTTTATTCACTGATATTTAGATTTTCTGGTTTAATTACAATAAGATTTTTGCTAGATCCTGCACTAGATTTATTGTTTGGCTTCACTAAACGAGGAATAGACACAGTTTCTATATAATGTTCCACACTATGCATATTAGTTAAGTTTGGACCGCAATGTAAATTTATTTGTGTTTATTTTGAGAACATTTTGTAACAAGACATGTAACCTTTGTATATTTCAGTTTTACAAGAAAAAAGAAAGAAGAGGAAAGAACATAACAGTAAAACTTTCAACTTTACTCCTGCGTCTGCCCTTTTCTGACTTCTGTTAAAGGGCACCTATTATGCCCCTTTTTACAAGATGTAATATTGGTCTCTGGTGTCCCTAGAATGTATTTGTGAAAATTCAGCTCAAAATACCCCACAGTTACTTTATTATAACCATTTGAAAATGTCATTTTGGGGCCTGCTTAAAAATGACCTGTTTCGGATGTATACGGCTTTAAATGCAAATGAGCTGCATATCCCCGCCCTGCCTTTGGATAAGGGGGGAACTTGATACCTATGGCAGTCGGTAAGCAGAAGGGCTGTGAGAGACGCGCTGTTTTGAATATCATTCAGCGTACGTTTGAATCGGAATATATAAATAGCACGAAGAGACTCCGGCAGAAAAAACATAAATGAGAATGGACCAGTACGTCTCGGTATGGTTATTTGATACATGTACTTTAGCGTTGTAATCGCGTCCCCTTTGAAATGATGGGCATGTGCAACACACAGACACACATAAACACTAACGCTGGCGCATTTTTTTTGAAATTACATAGACATACTGTGATAAAGTTTGCTACGTACAAGCGAAATTACATTTATGCGAGGGACGGGGACCTGTGGCGTCATGTTTACTTGTCATCCGGGTGCTTCTGTGGCAAATGTGAGGAGATGGCTAACTTACAGAACAACAACATATATGCAGTTTTTAATACAATATCTTTAAATATATATAAACGTGTGGTTACACACGATACAAACAAGGTTTAAATTATATAGCCTACACAGACATCCTACAACGACAACAACTTTAGACGCATTTGTTGTTGAATTGGCTGACATCGACTGAAAAGACTATTTCTAGTATTTGCTCAAAAATCATAAAACACACTGTTACTGGAGGTGACGGTGGATCGCAAACAGTAGATGATCCACAGTTGAGGATTAACTTTTAAGCTACAACAACAGGATTAACCCACGAGTCCACGACAGAACACTTATGTTTCCAAGAGACATTACCGGTGTCGTCGTTGAAACAATGGAGGATGATGTGTGCAGATCACCGAGGCCGGGGTCTAGGCCACAGCCAGACTGTCAATCAACCCCCTGTCTCCCGTTCTACGTCACAAAGAGCTGAATATCAGAACAGCTCGTTCTGAGACAGTGCATATGATTTATTGAGATTGTAAAAAAAACACTGGGTGGATTTTTATCATTCTAGGGTGGTTTTGCTCACACACTGCCAACACACATTTATGTTCAAACACCATGTAAAAGTGAATTTTCCATAATAGGTGCCCTTTAACTATCTGTCAGTGTTACGTAGATGGAACGCGCATCTAGGACAGAATAATAACTATTGTGCATGCTACAGAAAACATAACAGGAAACATTATTAATAATACTTACAGATTGTGATTCGGAGGAGGACGAACCTGATCCATAGGCTATATACTGGATACTGAGCCCTCCTTCGGGAACAACCGGCTTGCGAATCCACATTTGATCCATTTATGTTTTTGAATGATTCGTCATTAAAATGATGAGTACACAAGGTTCGGGCTGTGCATTTGTGCTATCGTTGCAAATTTGATCTCTTTACAATGATGCTTCACGTGCTCGTCCATGAAAACAAGTGGTTGAACTGTCTTTGCAATGTAGAACACAGCGTCTTCTCGACATGACGCGATTCAGCTGAAGTATTTGAATGTGTTCTAGACTTCAAGTTTACACTTCCGTATGCGCGTGCAGTTGTTGGGAGCGGCCAATGAGCTAATGTTTCGTATCTACGTCACTACGAAACAGCTAATGACTCGTTTCAAAAACAATTCATTTCATTGACTCAGAGTCGACTCTCACTTTTGAAAGACAATAACTTTATATACGGTGCACTTTCAGATATAAATCTTTGAAGGATGTTTTCATTCCCTTAGAGCTATATTCCACACCATATGAACAGTCATTTTCAAAAATCCATGATGGGGGCTTTTTAAATCTCTCAAGAGCTCAAAAGATGAGGATTAAACAGCTCCCTTATTATTAACCAGGGGTGCGTTTCCCGAAAGCATTGTTAGGCAACTATGGTCACAAGTTCCATCATTATCAGCATAGTTCAACGAGTCTGTGTTTCCCGAAACCATCGTTCCAACGAACATTCGCAAACAGCATCGCAAAGTTGTGTGGTTTGAACGACAGCTCTCGACCTGTGGTTAGAAGCATCGTTTCTATATTGTATGACATTTGGAGGTAATAAATCCTTATCTTGAGCAAAATAAGCAAGCTGACATTCAGTACAACTGGTGTCTTTTATTTAGAATACATACAAATGTAATTTACGTCTTTTAGTTTGTCAAAAGATTTGAAGTAACGTGTTTGAAGATTGCGCATGTGCGAACATGCTCTACTATGTAAGAACGAGCAAAATATTGAGTCTGGTAATAAAGCAAAACAACTGAGAACAATTAGAACTAGTCCTCAGATGGCATGTCTGTAATTTATATAAAACAAATCTAGCATTTATTGTATCTCAAACAGTTTCATTAAAAGTAGTTATAACTCCACCACGTGCGAAACCAACGTGGTTGAACGATACTTTGCGACAGTGGGTTTCGGTAAACAGTCGTGACTAGCTAGTTGATTTTTCCGACGATGCATCGTA